>OY735205.1:48337012-48349512 GCA_963457665.1 Thysanoteuthis rhombus | reverse complement strand
GATCCGTAAGAAAATCCAAATGGCAATGGGTTGATCATGTAGCAAGAACTTCAGACAACCACTGGACATCACGTCTTACAACGTGGATCCCCAGAGAAGGTGAACCAAACTGACAAGTCTTACAAGCCTGTGACATCAGTTACAATACAGACAATACAAAAGCTGTTATAATCATCTTCAATTGGAACAGAAGTAAGAGGAGAGTTTGACCTTGCATCGGTCAGGCTTATTATAATTATATTCAATATTTTATCAAAAATTGCCATTAATGTAACCCATGATATCGCCGGCAGGATTTATCAATCAAATACGGCAAAACCTTCATTCATGTCAAGATATACATGTATAATGACAGCAAATTTCTGATGGTGGAGAGAAGATGAAACAATTGCATTCGTACTTTTGTGCAGTGACGCCTTGTTTTGCCAAAAAGCCCTCCACGAGACATAATGAATGATTCACATGGTCATTTTGAATGCCATGATCACACAGTGCACAAGCTCGCTCAATGACGTATCGCTGCCGAGTGAGTTATCCCACCAGGGAGTGTCTTTTTACTCGGTGAGCTCCCCTTTGATTGGTAGCAAAGTTAGGCCAAGGCTGCACTAGTAGTTCTCGAGATATTAAAGGTGTCCGGATATTTCCGGGCAGACATTGTGCATACACGTATTCAGCTTCCTTTCAAACTAACATAAACGTAGTAAATATCTCTACATACACGTTTGATGTAGTTTATATAATTGAATACTTCTATCTATATAGTAAGTTTTCTGACCCTGGGTCATCACTGATCGAAAATTACTGCCTCGCAAAACCAACTTCTCAACCATTATACAACGTAAAAGCGACTTAGCATGTGCATGGAAATGCAAACATCGTACACACACACACACACACACACACACACACACACACACACACATATATATATATATATATATATATATATATATATATATATATATGCGTTGCTTTACGTCCATAATACGATCTGTGAAATGAGACGTTATGCGATTACGTCGTTGTGTAAACACCACATTACTTATGTATTTTGCAAAGCCATATGGAATATTTCTGCAGTGCCTGTATTGACTGAATAGCCAAGATGCTGCACTCATACGGGTAAAACTTGTTTTAATCTTTAAGTAGGGAAAATTTAGATTAAAATAACGATATAAAATACCGCACAGTGCATCTGTGAGCCAGTAACTATAGATGTTGTCTGGAAGGACGTTAGGCGACTAATGACAGTATATATATGTATATATATATATATATATATATATATATATATATATATATATATATATATATATATATATATATATATATATATATATATATATATAATGATTACAACTACTACAAAAACAGCAACCACACTACACACACATATATATGTATTATTACACAATTTTATCAAAATACTTAAAATTTTTCTCCCCCAGTTTTATGAATGTGCATATATTGATAAATCATATTCATATTTGTATGCATGTATATGTATTTGTCTGAGCAAATGTTTGTGTGTATATGCATTTATAGTTTCAGGGGGCATGTTTTGTATGCATACACACTCATATATTTATATATATATATATATATATATATATATATATATATATATATATATATATATATATACTTATGCATATAATGAATAAAGTTACATTATATGTATGCGCCTAGATACATATCTCTCAAAATTTTGTTGATTTGCCAGCTCGCAACTTGGGGCGCCATTGCAGTAAAATGCATTGGACGTTCTGAAAAGACACATAGAAAATCGGCCATGTTGGGAAGCGAGCAGGTGGAGCCAATCAAAACGAGGCTAATTGTTACACAGTAGCACCGTCTGCCCTCGGCAAGTGATTCCAACAGATGCTCTCGATGGACTTAATTAATCACTTCCCTTTTACTCGCCTCTCCGACTTTATCGACATTGTGAAAGCAATTCGTTTTCTTGATTTTTACTCTGTCTCTCGATACACAGCACTTCCTTACTCTCTGGCAGTATTTCTCTCGTGCTTCTTTTCCTTTCTTTTTTCTTTCGGATACTTTCTAACGTTCTTTATCTATGTCTCCCTTCCTTCCTATATTCCTTTCTCTCTTCCTTTCTTTCTTTCTTTCTTTCTCTCTTTCTTTCTTTCTTTCTTTCTTTCTTTCTTTCTTTCTTTCTTTCTTTCTTTCTTTCTATCTCGATTTCTTACGTTCTTCATTTGTTTGCTTGTTGGTTCCTATCTTTTTTCTTTTGTATTTTTTTCCAATTTTCTGAGTCTTATATATTTATTTAATACTATATACACCCATTTTCCTTCCTTTTTTTTTACTTGTTCTAGGTTCCTAGCAGTATGTTAACCTCACTTTATCGTATTTTTTCATTGCTTTTTTGTAGATTTTTTATTGCTTCTGTATATGTTATCTATCTTTATCGTAAGAATGTTTTTTTAAATATTTTTTCTCTGTCTATGTTTCTAGCACTTGTTCTTTCTTTCTTTCACTTTTTTCTTTCTTCTGTGCTTCATTTTTCTATTTTATTGCGGTCTTTCTTTATTTTATGCTTTCTTTCTTTCTTTCTTTCTTTGTCCCTCTCGCTTTCTTTTCCTTCTTTTTCTTTATTCATTTCTTTTCTTACTTTCCAACAATTTTCATCGCCCCTTACCTAATCTATTCATAATCTGGTCTTTCTTCCCTTTTTTTTCTTCTCTCCTTCCTTCCTTTCTTCCTCCCTTTTTCCTTCCTCCTTTCTTCCTTTCTTTTTTTCTTTCTTTCTTTTTTTCTTTCTTTCTTTCTTCCGGCTAGTCTCATTCTGTACATTATTTCTTTCTTTCTCTGTCCTTCAGGCATGCATACTCATTTCTTGTTTCTCTCTTTCTCATTCTTTATATTTCCCCTCTTGCTTTTTCAAGATGGGGTATACTCACCATTATCGTATACCTGGGCTCCCCCGCCTATCTGCAACCCAGGCTGGTTTCTGGGGGAAAATATTCCATAATTCCAATGTTAAAAATATAGATATAAATAAAAAGGAACATTTGCGCTTGTTGATTTAACATGTTACCAGCAAGTGTTAGACTGGGAGATTTAAATAAATATATCTTCCGTATATATATATATATATATATATATATATATATATATATACATATATGGGTGCATGTGCCTACATGCATGCATTTACATATACGTATACATATACATGTATGTATATATACATTCATTCGAATTGGTACATATGTATGTATATATACGCATATGTATTATGCATACAAATATACAGCGCCGCCAGGATTTTTGGCACCTTTGAATTTTTTTGTATAACCTGTACAATATCTCCAAAAATAAATGGAAATCTACCAAATTTGTATCATTACAACTTATATATTATAAATAGTAATTGAATAGAAAATGTTTTATATTTCAACTTACATGCAGAAATTTCGAAGAAGAATCGAAAATATGACTTGGCACACAACTTTAAAAAAATTGATTGCAGCAATAACTGCCTTCAAATGTTTCTTGTAGCCATCTACAAGCTTATTCCACTCGTCAGCTGGTGGTTTCTCCGACTCTTTTGTTGCAATTTGTGCAAAATCTTGTATGTTTGCTGCATCCAAGTGGTGTATGGTGTGCGTTGAAACCATGGCTCTAGATTCCTGCACTCTCCTAAGATTTTCAATGGGATTAAGATCGGTACTCTTTGCTGGCCAGATTAAAACAATTTATTCTCTCCTTTTTAACCATCCTTGTGTACTTTTGAATGTGTCTTTTTGTTTTTTTTTTGTCGTGTTGGAGCACTCATGATCTTTGGACCAAAGCTAGTTTTCTTACTTTAGGGAGCTCATTCTGCTCTAAAATCCTTATTAATCCTTTGATTTCATTAATATTTTGAAACGGTCAAAGCTTCCAGTGCTACAGACATCAAGAGTGCTAGAGCCCTATCCATCACACGTGACTTGGGGTAGGAAGCTGTTTTAAGCTGAGGCGAAGAAAGACTTCATTGCTGGTAAAAAAACATAAACACGAATTTCTTTCTTTCGGTGTTTTTTTTTTTGGCATTGTTGTTCCTGCCCATGCTTTAAATTTGTTTCCCTTCCTCAGTTGTCTTAAATTTTTATATCAAGAAACTCTAACAGAAAATACATCAAACGCTAATAATGATTGATATATTCTCAATTATTGTAAATAATCATTCATATGCACTGTAGGTATCTTCATGTGTTCTGACATGAAACGTTCCCTTCTTTGGAAAAAAAACGTTTGCAGTTATTGAAAATAAATATAAAATCTGTTTCCGTCGCTGTTGGAAAGAATAGTGTCAAAAGCTTGTTTTACAGAAAACGGTGTTCCCATTATTTCAATCTTTCGAAACAAAATAATTGTTCAGTTTAGATTTTAAAAAAAAAGGAACAGGTATTATTAGTCACTCAATCGAAACCGTCACGTAATCAACGTCTTTTGGCAGCATGCTGTGTTGGTGACGATCAATAAAAAAGGGAAAAAGGGGTGATCAATAAATAAGATACTTATCTTTCCTTATGTTGGGCTGTGGAGACTAAAATTGTCCGGAATTTTCAAAAAACAAACGTGAAAGCTGCCGGACACGAAAAGCAGGTCCAATGTAGCATAAAATCACTTTATAAATTGAACTTCCACTTAACTCTATTTTGAAAGGGAAATGAAAAAAAGCGAAACGTTTTTTTTTTCTAGACGTAATACAGAGTGAATTTTTAAATCATCAGCCCTTTGGCTCCATTGGCGTTGCCTGACTGGTTGACTGGCTGGCTATCACATCGCCAGCCAGCCAACCACTCAGTAAGTTACCCAGCCAGCCAGCCAGATCGGAGGAACATGTTGACATTTTTGGTGACAGTTTTGATTTACAGTTTCTAACAAAGCAATGACTTTAGCAATTAAATTTCATTAAAAAAACCCTTCGCTTCTACCAAGCTTTATTGTAAGAGACAGAAAAACCAACACTTTGAAGACGTGCCATTTTTTGATCGGTCGCATGAATATCTAAATGTTACCTTATACAAGGTTGTAACCGTAGATATTTATTGATAGGTTTACGCTCTTCAGTGCAATGATATCTATCTACTTACTCATGTGTACGGGTATATAACCCGAATAAACCAACAAAGCCATATCTGCAACAAAGGCTATGTTTTCACACAGACATAAAATTTTCCCAGCGACTGAATTGTGAAAGTTAAATGATTCATGAAAAAAGAAAAGAAAAAAAAAAATTTGCGATAAATAAAAAAAAAATGTAAATTTTTCCCCTGACCGCAGAGATATTCATTACAAAAAGAAGACTAAAAAAATAACTACAAGTCTCTCCACAAATCGGGTCAGAACAATGACGTAATGACCTGCAACTCTGGGAAATCACATTGAACCTTACTTTGACTGAATAATCTCACCCCCGCCGCCATCTTGTTGGTAATTAAACGAGATTTGAGCACCGTTTTCTAATCCAAAAAAAAAAAAAAAAAATTTTATTTCTTTTTTGCTGGAAGTACGTACTTGATACAAGGTGGGGATAGTCAGGAATTATTTAGCATATTTGAATCCAGAAACATACTGTTTTAAACTTTTTAGACAATGTGCCTAAAGATTCGGGGGATTTGGCCATGACAAAAAATTAGTTATCCCAACATCTAGTTTTCACTGTATCATCAAAGAAATGCCCTCGTCCAGTGAGAGCACTCTGTCTAGCTAAAAGATACTGTTCACTAGGGCAACAATCGGTTTGCACGCTGTTCGAATTCCTCGAAATTTTGGGTAGCATTTCGTATATCGGGAAATTTAGCACTTTTTTTTAGGTATTTAACAAATATTCTAAGATTTCAGTATCTGCTGGAATGATTGACCAAATGTTTATCAAAGTCTATACGCATTAGGATATTCATACACACAAGCGAATAATGTGTACTTTTTACAAGGAGTTGTGCAAAATCAGAGTTTTTCATTTTTCGAAAAGAGAAAAAAAAATCTAAATTTTACCAGAAGATTTCAGATTTTAGACACACGTACGCACGCGTGCACACACACACACACACACACACACACACACACATGTACATATGTAATGAGAGGGAGTACAAATGGTCAAATATTTACGAATCTTAGTCTGGCTAAAGGTCACAGTAATGCAGCACCCAGTCAGGATGGAACTCATTTCATTAGTGAATGGATAGATTAACTAGTTATTTACAAGGCGTAGCTTAATTTCGGTCAAATCGCATCGGATACACTGATCCTCGTGCGATCATTGAGGTTAAGCAACGTAGACCCTGGCCAGTACCTAGATGGGTAACCAACAGGGTATACCAGGTGCTGTCATCGGTTGGGAATCATGCAGGTACCGTCAAAGCTCCTAGGAGGAGAACAATCGCTACACTACGCACAACAATGCAAAGGCCCACTCTCCCTTACCGCTCCCACATCGCTTTGACTGACCAATGAGAGTTTAAAAAAATGAATGAATTAACCTTCAACTTTATCTACAGTATCGACCATGAATGAGTAAACTGCTACCACTTTTTTTTCTTTTTTTCATTGGAAGTTAATTTTCTTCTAAACTAAGCATGGTGTGATTCTATTATTTTGGGACGAACATTTTTTTTTAATCGAAACGGATATTATCAGGTATTATTCATTGAAACTTTGTCACCCCAAATATGATTATGTTGCCGTCCAAAAATGAGTACACCCGATAAAATAAAATGTTCCCGGCAACAAATTTCCAATGCAATAAAGTTTGGCCATAAATAATTCCTGGTAATATCCATTTTGATCGCGTGATGTTGGACTAAAAATGATAAAATCCTGCATGGTTTGGTTTAGAAGGAAATCGACTTTCTATAAAAAGTTTCAAGGGTGTACTCACTTATGGACAACGCTGTATATATGTTAGTTCCTTCCCCCTTTTCTCCCTACTTTATTCTTACATTTTGTTTGTTTGGCAGCTAGAGCCACCATCCTACTTTCAATGCAAATTCCTTGGGGACTTCTTGTTCTCTCACTTCTCCTAGACCTGATAACAGACATGCCTGTACCAGCCACTTTCTGAATAGGCACCAACCTGAATTGGTTATCTATAATTTGAATAATATTTCTGCGCATTCGCTAATTGTTAACAAGAAGCATAACGTAATAAAGATGAATATCTATCGATCTAACGAGTGTCTGGACGCAAGTTTCAGAAAATGTCAGAGAGAGAGACTGAGAAAGAGAGGGAGATAGTGAGAGGGGGTTAATAGTGAGGAGATAGTAGAAATAGATGGAAAGGGGGAAAGAAAAACGAGAGAAAGAAAAGAGAAAAAGAGATGATGAAGAAGAAGAAGAAGAAGAAGAAGAAGAAGAAGAAGAAGAAGAAGAAGAAGAAGAAGAAGAAGAAGAAGAAGAAGAAGAAGAAGAAGAAGAAGATGGGAAAAGAGATGAATAAATAGAGAGAATGACAGAGGAAGAGAAAGAGAAAGAAAGAGACTGCGTATTTGGATTATGCAAATGATAGGGATTTGATCATGACAGGCAATGGTATATGCACAAACCGAAATCTTTGAAAATAAATGTCCAATCTAGGTTAGGATATCAGATCTAATCATCGTAAGAAAAATGAAAATATTGTTAGCTAGTGGGTGCCCATATATTAGAGAGTGGAAAACAGAAGCAAGAAATCTTTGAAGAGTACTGAAAACATTGTGGGGCAGGGAAGTAGTGATTATATCCCTCGTTATTGGCACTGTTCAGACATTTCCGGCAACGTTTGCAAAACGATTAGAAGATTGTAAATCTATGGACAAATTGAAACCATACCGACGACAGAATTACTAAAATCAGTTATGATACTGGGATGCGTGCTGAAGTGCTTAGGGGGCATGCTGTTACTTGATCTCTAGTGAAAGCCAATAGATACCACTCAATAGGCCGGACAATAATGGGAAGGAGTGGAAAATGGTTTGGAGAAAATTTAGGTCTTCAGTAATAATGATGATCACGATTTCGTGAGGAAGAAGAAAGGTGTCGATGTTGTGGTTGAAAATAACAAGTGCAAAGAACAAGGAAACATAAGAGAAGTAACTTGATATCACAGAAAGAAAATGTGAAGAAGGTGGAAGAGGAAGAGAAGAATACTATATAGAAGACACTCGCCCTCACAGTCAATAATTGAACAACCGTAGCGTCAAAATTTGAATTAATGTAAAAAAAAATCTCATCAAAGAATAAATATGGTCAGAGTAAATTTTATTAATAACATGACGGGTGTATTCCACAAGAAAACATTTGAAATAGAGTCGAAAACATCTAGAAACATCCAGATTCTCCAGAATCTTGATGTTATTAAAAAAACAAAAAATACGTCCAAATAAGCCCCCAACCCATGAATCGAAAAATAATTTTTTCTAAATACGTTTTTCTTATAAAGCACTCCACGAGACCTTTTCTAAAAATTGTATTTTTCATTTAAAAAAAAAAATGCTATTTTGACGTTCATTAGAACGATGCCAATTTTCAAGTCAGTAGACAAAACAGTGCAGCCAGGAGCGTGGAGCACACAAATGCACGCAGATGAAAAAACTGATAGAGAACCCTTTGTCACCTTTGCTGACTATGATTGTTCAATAGCAAAGGAAGAACAACTGAAAAAATGAATCGGAGAAATGAAAAGAGAAGAAAATTATAAAGAAGAGGAAAGACGGAACAGAAGGAAAGAAGAAATAAAAGGTGAAATACAAAGAAAAGAAAGAATTTGAATGTAGAAGAAAAGACGACAGAAAGAAGGGGAATAATGAAAATAAAAAAAAGTAATGAGAAGGAAAGGAAGAAAATAAAAGTAAACGGATAAAGAAAGAGAAATGAAGGAAAAAGGGGCAGAGGACGAAGAACAAGGCAAAGAAGAAAATTTAACGGAAGAGAAAAAAAAAAGAAAGAAATGAAACAAAATGAAACGAATAAAAGATGAAGAAGAAGAAGAAGAAGAAGAAGAAGAAGAAGAAGAAGAAGAAGAAGAAGAAGAAGAAAACAAAGAGCAGAAGAAGAAAAAAACAACCAGGAGGAATCTAATGAAAGAGAAAAAAAGAAAGGAAGACGAAAAAAAGTAACCAAGATGAAAGTAAGAAAGGAGGAATAAAAAGAGAAGGAAAGAAGAAAAAGATAAAAAAAGGTGGGGAAAGAAGAAGAAGAAAAAATGAAAAGAAAAAAGAAAGAGAAGAGATAAAACAGAAGAAAAAGAACAACAAAAATGACAACAAGAAAATGTAGTGAAAAAGGAGAGAAAATCCGGAGGTAAATAGAAAAAAAAATGAACAAATAACACAACTAAAAAGCCCGCCCAAAATAGGGAAAATCATTGTCCATTACAAAAGCAAGAACCCCAGGCGTTTTGTATGTCACATTAAACCACTGATGACACATGGTCACATAAAGAAGGACGCACGGAATGTCAAACGTCACGACTACCAACGAACAACTTCGTGCCGATTGCAATAAAATCGCATTTATCCAGCCATGTCAAGCTCACAATCACACACAATCACAAATACAGGTACACCTCAATTAGTACGCTCAATCCATTCCATTTTTCTTCCCGTACTGCTCAAAACTGCACTGTTCAAGGTCTCATCATAATTTTATGTGCTTTATTTTTCAACCTATACTCAGTTACATCAGCAATACCTTAACAATATTACATCGAACCCCACCCTGATCAAAATCGCACTATTTAAGGTATTCCAGTATAAATAAATGTAGGTTATGTACGGATTGCTTTTCCTTGCAAGTAAAATAACTTCATCGGTAGGGCGAGGTCATATTTTTTTTTTTGCTTGCGTCACATGACGTAATCCTCGCTTGTTTCATCGCGCTCGTGGGAGATGACGTCTAGTCAGGCAAAACGAGTTGTTAGAATATATGCGTGACCTCCGTTTCTCAACCATACGCCCATTCTTTCATATGTTTTTCCTTGTAACCTTATAAAATCACTGTGAGACTTTCTTGAAACCTTACTCTCCATGGTGGAACTTGATATTTACTTGAGTTAGCTTGGGACGGCACAAGGCCAAAATGGGGAGGTAGGAGAGAAATGTGGGTCGGCAGGTTGAGCTGTGCTAATTTTGCCATCGGTGAGGGACTGGAAATCTGCGTTCGAATCCTAACTTTTACCTCGGCTTAACAACTGCCGTTTGTGACAGATGCGCAATATAACCTACCAAGAAAGCGCCTATGTTCCTGGTGATTAGTATGACACTAATTATTATAAAAAATAAAAGTAAAAAGTATACAAAACATGTTTCTGATATCATGTATGTAGGTACAAGAACTTATCTGTCTATCCATCGATCTATCTTAGTTTGCTCATATCTATCTATCTATCTATCTATCTATCTATCCTAATCTGCTCATATCTATCAATCTATCCTAGTCTGCTCATGTCTATCTATCTATCTATCTATCCTAATCTGCTCATATCTATCAATCTATCCTAGTCTGCTCATATCTATCTATCTATCTATCTATCTATCTATCTATCTTTAAGTTCATACCTGACTCTGTTCGTAAATGCAAAGGTGGATCAATGTTCTCGGTCTGACACTTAGTTATTTGATAAATTTTGAATTGAAATTTGCCCTGTATAATTATCGATCTGCATGGTTAATATTCACAACCGAATCAAGTGTATTTACAAGGAAGGTGATCTTATCGAAGAACAAATATTTGTCGTGCAAAATAAGTGCTTTTGCATAATAAGACTGTGGACTTATCGATGTTCCTGCGTACACTTACCAGCCTAATTTTCACTAGTAAGTAGATTCTACATCTGCAGCGTGCTTAGAATCTCCTATACTGTTGTTTTCTGACTTACTATTTCCATTCTCAATACAAGTTCCCAAGCGTTCATTTGTTGTTAGATTATACGTCAAATCTATTGTTTTCTGACATCACTGCTAAGAGCTCAGAGAAATGTCTAATGAGAGTTAGTACCATGGAGTTCAAATCCGGGTTTTATATGTATTTTTAAACTTAGATGATATCTTTGGCATCTCTTTTGAGAAGCCTTCAACCGTTGGAACCGCGACAAAGATAAATTTATGCCCATTGCAATGAAATTGATTTTCCTGTGTAAGTTCGTTTACTATTTTCAACTAAGTCATTCAGATTGTATCAGAAAAGTATGAGATCGAATTTGACTATAACCAAATGAATCACTGCTGGTTAGTCCCATAATATAGCAGATCGATGAGGTGCTATGATGATTATCTAATATCTCTAAACCCATGATAATTACTTAACGGTTCCCATCTTCCCTCAAAGATAAGACTGTACATTGTTCTTTGAGCTAGATCACAGTTACTGCTTGGCCCACCAAGCAAGCTGCCGTAAAGTATTCCTGTTTATACTATCCAGACATATTGTCGTATGTGTTCGATAGGGCTAAGGCTCAGAAAACTCTGTAAAACAGAAGACATCTAGTTCAGCAAAATACTTTGCCGTATACAAGTTCCTTTTCTGTTGATGGAATAGGTAGAATGGGTTGCAGGTAGCAAGCAAGAATATCTGCCCCGACGGCACAATCTTGGAAGCTCGGCAGAACACAATCTTCTTACCTCGCATTTCTCCATATTTGGTCGTATGGCTGACTAATGTAAACTTATCAAATATTAACAACGATTCTGAGATTTATTCAAGGCCGACAATCGTCGAATAACTTTGTTTGTTGGCATGAAAAGAATACAAAATAAAATATTCATTTTGGGATTAGTTCGACCTGATATTCATGTCGAATGCCGGCATCACCGACCACCCCAGTAACTCCCTGCGAAATCGCCCTCAACATTTCGATTCACACCCTTCCCGACTGATAACTGGTATGTTTATTTTTAAGTTTTCGAATGGACGAACCAGTTAGTCAACCTTGACGGTTTTGAACACGTCACCCCAGAGTCCGGTGCTTGGGTAACTGGGCGATACTAAATTCTTTGTTATATATAATCGTTTATAGACACGCCCAGACAGGGAACATCCTCACTACACAGACACTGCCCACCTACAAACAGCAATACAGAGGCATCAACACCCACAGACACAGACCGCACACACACACACACACACACACACACACACACACACACACACACACACACATACACACACACACACACACACACAATCACACATGCACAGACAAGCTCACGAACACATACTGTGTAAAGCATACCCACACTCATAGGAACAGAAACAGGTGCATGCATGCGTGTATACAGACATACACGAAAACACGCACATACTTGGGCACTCACAGCAACACAGAGAGGCACATACACGCATACACAGTCTCAAACACAATACACATGTGCACACAAGAATTCACACACACACACACTCACTCAAACACAAGGCACATACATGCACCCATAGAGAGTGGCGCACCCCCAAACACACACAAGCATACACGCACACATGCATGGGCAAATACATACGCACACACACGCCTA
>OY735205.1:48279512-48332012 GCA_963457665.1 Thysanoteuthis rhombus | reverse complement strand
CGAGCGTGGAAAATAGATACTGGTTGTCACTCGGCAAATGACGGGGTCATTTTAATGGCAGTATAGGACTAATTACGTCACTAATTTGAAAGAAAAAAAAAACACCCCGAAACTTTGCCACAGGATGTTGATTGGTCGGTTGGTTGACATTAAAGAAGAAATTTGTGGGTGGTTCAGTGGGAGGTAGGGGGCAGTTGTAAGGCAAATGAGAAGGTGAGAAGTTAAACAAAGCGGGATAAAAGTCTCAAGAAAGGTTAGAGAGAAGGAAGTGCACTGAACGTGGGAGAGGAAAAGCATAGTTCGGGGCTGGGGGCTGGGGGATGAATGAAGAGATGAAGGGGCGAGAAAACGAGACAAAATGAATAGAGGAAAGGCGGAAGAAAAGAAGATGAAGAAAACATATGAGATGGCAAAAAAGTGAACACAAATTGAAGCCGAAGAGAAAGTTGTTACAATATTTCTCTGATTACTTGCCCACCATTAGTAATAAAGTGAATAATGGAAGAAGAAGAAGAAGAAGAAGAAGAAGAAGAAGAAGAAGAAGAAGAAGAAGAAGAAGAAGATAACCGGACGCCATTTTGGCATAAGGTTTCAGAGTAATTACTAAATAGGACTGAGTATAAGTAATTTTCTTTTTTGTTTCCTGTCTTCTCACATTTAGCAAAGTTTTCAGACTTGCAAACATAATGCTCTTATTTTATTTTAAATTAACCTTCCTGGTTTTCAGAACGAGGTTTTCTCCCACGGTCAACGACGTGATTATTGTTATTATTACAAAAATTGAAGCCGCGAATCCAGGTCAAGATTTATCAAGACAAAAGACATCAGTCAAAAGGACAATAGCATACTATTGACTTCTGCTAGTTAAAATCGTGTTCAGTCAAAATTGTGTCCAGTCAAAAAACATCAGTCAAAAGGACAACACTGAAGTACGAATAATTTAAATGAATTTATGCGAATTGAGTAATTTATTGGAAATCAAAATAAAACTTTTTTCATGTAATTTTACAAAAAATACTAAATTAAATGACTTGATTAGTACGAATTCAGTTAAAACATTCGAATTACAACGCTGTCCTTTTGAGTGATGTTTATTGACCAAACTGTAATTTGTAGTAGTCTGTAATTTCATGTGTTCTGTTGACTGATGCCTTTTGTCTTGATTCTTTTTGATCCGTCACAGTTATTGCTATTTTCTGATGGAGTTATTGTGATGTCATGTTTATGGGCTACTTTGATAAACGAGGAGACAAACAAAAAAGATGTGCCTAACTAACAATCGAATGGGTGGCCAAGTACTTTAATGAAGGTGTGAGGTAAAGAAAGAAAGCTGTCAATGTTTGCAAAGCGAAGACGAAGGGAAGTTTTAGCAATAAATAAATAAAAAATATATTTGGCAACACGAGGTGGGATATGATTGAGTTTTTAAAAAATTCTATGTCAAATTTTAAGGACAATAGAATTAAGTATTAAATTTTTTTTTTCCTAATCGAGTTTGATATTTCCACGGGTAACGGCTAGTTATCATTATTGTGCTACCCAACAGGAATTATACGCAATAATATTTAATATGTCTAATTATCCTGAACGCTTTAAAAATCTGACAACTCAATCAACGCCTTCCTCCACACCCAGGGAGACGTGCTAAGTTTACACGTGTAGATAGGTATTTATCAACTGAACCGTACAATGGTCTTATGTATTTATAGAATTTTTTGAAATATACTTGGAGCAAACGATGTTGAGAGTTGGTATCGATATTTGGAGAAGCGATGGAAGGAGGCTCAAGTAATACGAAAAAAAAAGAAAGAATGAATGCTGCGGGGTCGAACTCTACCCCTGCTTCTTAACCGACTGAAGACGGTTACTTTAACTTTTGTACTGTTTACATAATAAACATATCCGTAAATATACATAGCTTTTAAGTTTATTTCAGTTGGTAAAAGAGCTGTCTACAAATCATTCGGTCATGATTTCAAATCATGGTAGGGGAATGATAATTTTATGAATTGGTTTGGTTTGACGCGACGTGATAGACAAACAGTGAAGAGTTTACTCCTCTATATAAGGCGTGGATTAGTTCTTGGTCTTAGTCTTGTTGTCGTTATGGGGGAAAAACAAAGTCAACTCCAACTTCGACTGGAGCTTGACAAAATGAAAAAGGAAATATATCGATAGGATATGAAATAGGGTGGATGTTCTTGAGAGATGGCTAGCGAGCAGACCATTAGCACGCCAAGAGAGTTCGATCCCCACCGCACATACCGTTATTGTAGTCTCTACCAAACTAAAGGTTCCCTGGCACAGAATGTGTGCTAACCTACGCATTTCGCTAGACTATGGACTAGTGCAGTGAGTTCAATACTCACGAAATGTCTCATTGTAGTCCTGTGCCAGACTAAGCTAAGCTTGGCTAAGATCAACAGATTGTCTGGCGTAGGACGAAGGTTAACCAGCCAGTCTCGCTAAACCATTCGCTTGTGTAGTTGATTCACTCCTCCACCACCATGGCTTGTTACACATTATTATACAATTAAATGTAAAGTGATATCATAATATCTATAAAGAATTCGTTTTGCTTAATTTGAACTCTAATTCGCTTCTTGGGAAAAATGGCGTGGTTTGTTAGGCCAACCTCTGGTTAATCTATTTTCAGATTTTATAATTTCTTTACTGTGGAATTTATTTCATTTGCCCTCCTTTGATCATTCGTTTGGCACGAGAATTCACTTATTAAGCATGCTGGTTTCACAGGATATAGTTTGTGTGTTCGGCTGTCATTGGTTGCGCCTGTTTTGTGGCCCTGTCTCAGACTATGTTCTGCCCAGTACATATCTACTGTGACTATTGTAATCTCTTTTACTATAATTGATAGAAATGCCAATGGGTATTATAGCGACCGTAAATTCCCGTTATTACGGCACCGTCGGGGATTTAAGACGACCACTATTACGAATCTGTCGTCATAACGAATGGATTTAATACGAAGTTTATAAATAATGAGAAGCCAAAACGTACTGAGAGATTATGAAAACGAACGTGCCGTTAAAAACGTAGGTCATTAAAGAGAGCCGTTGGAACGAGTACCATTTACAGTTTACTGTACTTTGAAACATAATGAATGAACTAGGCTCAAATTCTGGTTGATATTCCAGACGTTTCTACTCAATTGTCCTTAGGAAAGGCATGAATCAAACTTTTTGCGTTCTGTCCTCATGCCAATTATCTTGTCTCTGTCAAGCTACGATAGTTAACAGAGAAAATCCAAGAGAGTACATGGGTGATCCACTCACCCATAATTACCTATCAAGACAATACCAGCAAAAACGGCTGCTACAGCTTTTGTTAGCCTTAACAGTCGAGGGAGACAAAGCTGGAAGATTACCTAATCGTATGTATAACTGGGGACGATGGGGAGGGGGGGGGTTCTCTGATATCAACCCTTTACAGAGAAGAAAAAGTCTCCCTTCACTTTTGATCCGTCACAGGAGGGGAAAAATTCTCTTGACCCCTTCGAAGAAGGAAAAAATATCCCTCCCCTTTTGACCCCTTAAAAAACAAAATGTTTCACCTCACTTGTAACCATTTATAGAGAGGAAAACGTTTCCTTTCACTTTTGACCTCATTAAATAATCATATCTCTCGTATATATATATATATATATATATATATATATATATATATATATATATATACATACATATATATATATATATATATATATATATATATATATATATATATATATATATATATATATATATAAACTTTTTTGGTCTTCGAGTATGCATGCCTACATTGGTTTGGCTCGGTCAAGGTTTTGGCATTTTTTGTGGCGAGACAGACAGATACTTCTCACTTATAAATAAGAAATGTGTGCATACATACAAATATATATATATATATGTATCAATTTAAACGTTTTCAGACAGTTTGTTTTATTACTCAATATTTTTCAGCTAATAACCGTTTAACTACAATAACAATTTCCCATTTTCTGATTCCGAAATCCAGTGATACCTTGAATTGTGCTGTTTTGATTAGTGTAAGTTTTCATTTAGTATTGTTATGGTATTGCTGTACAAATTCATAACGAAGTTTTAGCTTAACCCCCCCCCCCCACATAAAATCATGATTAAGATACGACCATGAAGAGTGTGGTTTTGAAGAGTATGGAAAGTTCTGAAACAATTTAACTGCACCAATCAAAAGCATCGTCGTTCTATGGAAGTCAAGTTAAACAAATCCATTTAGCATCCACTGAAGCAGACAAAATTAATCACAATGACTAAGCATAAAAGTGACACATAATTCTTTTTAACTCTGTCACTTTCATTTGAAGAAAAAAATAAATGATCGTTTTAGTTAATTTCTTGAAATTTCTCTTGCTTTATCCATTTTCCCATGCAATATGAATAAATCTTTTCCCATATATTTTTCATGCTTAATATATTAAACGTTTTTTAATTAAAGCTCGATAAGCGTAAATGAAAAGAATCATCATATACACACGCGCACACAACATGTATATTAAACAGACTCGTATCATAAGCTTATGCAATGCTCTTCCAACTCCAGAATAGAGCACTCTGGTGGATGAGGAATATATGCATGAAGTAAATATATCACTTGAAATTCAAGATGCCAGCCTCTGGGTCTAAAGCAAAGATTTCGATCCTACATCGTGGTACTGGATGAGATAATGGATAGTTGATAGCCACACTGAAGAGTTGTAATACAACGAAACAGCGGTCTGTGGATGACACAATTATATATATATATATATATATATATATATATATATATATATATATATATATATATATATATATATATATATAAACGAGTAAAGATCTTTTTCAATGGTTCACAACAGATTGTACGTTCTGTTTCATTTAAAAAATATTTTCAAGTGAATCTTTTTTTTCTCAAGTGAAACAAAATGCACGGTCTGCAATGAACCATTGGAAAAATTATTACTTATTTTACAACTACTCTACCGATGGTGTTGAGCACTTTTTAAAAATCAAGATCTACGCTATGCATTAATACGTATACTCATGCATCTTTTATATCTTATTGTTTTTCTCTTATATATAGTGAAGAGACTTTGTTTTCTGGATTGTGTGTAAGCGAGAGTTTTAACTTGCAGATGTGCCAATGACTGCACACATACACTTGAGATTGATAGAAACAAATATGACAGCGTTATTTTATCTGAAGCCACTAACGTGAGCATTTTAGTCAATTGTTTTCATTGGAGGCAAAACATAACAAAATTTGAAGTAGAGGGGAGAAATTCTCAAAAGGCGTGGGAAACCCCCGACCACTTTTTGATATTTGCGACTCTGGCAATATCTATCTCACTCTGTTTACATCTATGCATGTACATGTATGTATGTATGTATGTATGTATGTATGTATTTATTTATGTATGTATGTATTTATGTATGTATGTATTGATGTATGTATATATGTATGTATGTATGTATGTATTTATGTATGTATGTATGTATGTATTTATGTATGTATGTATGTATTTATGTATGCATGTATGCATGTATGTATGTATGTATGGTATGTATGGTATGTGTGTATGTATGTATGTATTTATGTATGTATGTATGTGTATGTATGTATGTATGCATGTATATACATGTATGTATATATATATATATATCTATGTGCGTATGTATGTATGTAGTCTGGAGATTTATAAGAAAAAAGTAACCCGATCGCTGATCGAGTTAGAGTGAAAGTTTATTCGCCCCCAAATAATTTATCTCGGCCGAAATACTCACGCGAAGAAGATTGACTCATGCCAAAAAAAAAGGAAAGAAATAATATGAAGTGTTGGGAATTATGATGGCTTTGATCTCATTGTGTTACCTTCCCTGTTTCTCCAAATGTGAACAAGCATAGAAAATACAAAACAACAACGAAACAAAAACAAAAAACAAAACAAAAAAACAACAATGTTACATAGGAAGGTTACATTAAAATTGTCGTCTTCGAAGTTTGTACGAAGAAAAATCCATCGTGTTTTTTTTAAGCCGACCCTGAAAAGATTCAGTAGGATATTTAAGAAATTAAAAACATGTATAGCAAATGTGATAAAAATAATATCTTTGCAACTCGTTCAGCGGGCAAGAAAACTGAGAAACTTTCATGCCCCAAAAGGGTCGAGTGGTTGAGTTAGATCTTACAGGCTGTATTAATGTATGTTAGACTCTCCCTATCTATCTATCTATCTATCTATCTATCTATCTATCTAAACAAAAAATGTAGTATGAACATACATGTGTTAAAACAATATATATTAGATAATTCAAATGAGTATGAACTATCTTATCTAAACATAAGTCCACCTTACATTCACTACACTCGTATCAACCCTCTCTACGTATTACACTTGATAAACGTACTTAATTCTTTTTATAGTGGTTTTACCATTTTACAGAAGAATAACGCACGATCGCAAGACGAGAAATCTCATCCGTAGCATCGAACTGACGACTGGCTAAGACGTGGCAGCGAACAATTTGAAACTTGTGCCAGTTTTAGGCAGCATCGATGTCAACAACATATATTGGTTCGAAACCTTCTCAGTACAGTCAGCAGTCCAGATATATGAAGGGAAGTAGTCTGGACGCGAGAGTTATCATTATCAGCGGAATTAGACCGATCCAATCTCGGAGGTGAATGAGCAAACGTCTTGAGAATGACGTTGAACAAGACAGAGAACTGAAGTCCAAACGCATGGCATTTATGATATTTGAACGACAAGAGATACTTGAATGCACGCACGGACGCAAGAGACAATGGATTACGGAGATTGAAATCAATGGTGAAACGATTGGGGTTTCAAATATGAGGTTAATAGTTGAATGTCCGCGCCCTTTCTCAGCTTAAACATAAAGAACAGATAGTCATGATTTTTACTAAAATTCGGTGTATTTTCTTAGCCCCTCTCCCCCCCTCTCTCTCTCTCTCTCTCTCTCTCTCTCTCTCTCTCTATATATGTATATATATATATATGTATATATATATATATGTATATATATATATATGTGTAAGAAATGTAATATAGACGTGAATGTCTTCAAATGAAATCCCCACGATTAATCCTCAAAGAGTATGCACGTATAAGCAAGAAAGAACTGGATAAACATCAAAGACATTTCTAAGATTTTCAAAACATAGAATAAAAATGTCTGTCAGGGCTTTTTGCACCTACTCAACACGCTCACAAACACGCATGCGCACGCACTTTTTTTTGCTTGGGCGTACATGGACGCCTGTTGTAGAGTCATGATAGGGAAACAACTCTTGCAGTGTTAGTGTTGTCCATTTGATCATCACGAAGTGCCACATTTTGGTATCCTTTTTATAGAACTAGTTACATCTGTCGATCTATGTATCTATCTATCTATCCATCTATCTATCTATCTATCTATCTATCTATCTATGTGTGAGCGAGAGGAGTTGATCGGTAGGTGATGAAATAATATTTTTGAGTCAAATAAGTGTTTTGTAATCATCAGGCTTTTTGATGCATCTACGAATAGTGCGTATTATACACAGGCATCATTGGTCGGTGTTCGAACTAGGGAGAAAACCAGGTTTTTGCAAGAGGCAAGCCCTCCTCTGTTGGAAGGTTGACATGATATCATCTTCCTTACACCCACTGTGAGTCTGTGGAAGAACAACCTCAGATAAATCAGTCATTCTGTGTTTACACACAACGATATTTACGTGTGAGAACACGCACTTAGTGAAGAGAATCTATTCAAAATATAATAGCAGAGAGAAAAGTATATTCAGTTTCTTGATATAATTGGTCGAATAATTTTCTATGAATTACTTGGACTCGTGAATTTCTTTACTATTCTACTAATTGTTATGATTATGATCTTGGACTAACACAAGACCACAGAAGGGAAACGCCCAGTGAGAATCGAAATCACTACACTAGAGTATTAGTCTATGAGTTGATTACAATGCTGAACTAAGCGCCCTACTCGTTTTGAGGAACCTCAAATCAGTATCAAAATTAAAGGAAAAAAGTCCGATTAATAACTCAATAAAAACTGTCACGTGGCCGACGTCATTTGGCTGCATGCTGTGTTGGGGGTGATCAATTACAAAATTGGAAAAGGGGGCTGATCAATGAATAGGGACCACTTTAGCATGAACATACATTGCAAATTGAACCCACATTAAAACCTAATGGGGGTTTAAAAAATAGAGATTTTTTTTCTAGACATAGTATGGAGTAATTGTTCAAAATTTCAATTTTCTGGATCCGTTGATGCAGCTTGTATGAGCAATATATACATAGCCAGCCATCCAGACCTACTCGAAAACTGAATAAACCTATGCTGATAGTTAGAGTTGACAGTTTCTAGTAATCAAATCAAATCAAAAGAGTTCTGAAATAAACAATGATTAATCTGACGAATTTTGTAGATATTCTCACGAACGGATGACCCAAGCATTGAAGACAATTGTTAGGTCAACAAGAGGTTATCTAGAAAATGGGCATAGTGTTCGACCCCTCAAATGTCAGGCTATGACACGAGTGAAGTTACATTTAAATGCGTTGAACACCAAACAGCCAGAAAAGAAGTAGAAAAGAAAATAAACAACTGAAAGAATATATATATATATATATATATATATATATATATATATATATATAAAGATTAAAGCAAAAATAAAATCAACAAAAACAAACTTCGAATAAATGCAGGGACGTGAATACAAAAGAGAAAAGGAAAAGTGTGAATCTGATGAGCGAATAGAGACGAATAGCCAGGAAGGAAGAAAGAGGGGAAGCCTAGAGAGGAAGACTTGAAGAATGGAGAAAGGAAGGAAAAGGAGCGTGAAGAGAATGAATATAGAAGGAAGGTAGGAGAGTGGGTAGTCGATGAGAAGAAGAAAAGAAAGATAAAACAATTGAAATGGAATCGTGTAAAAAAAATGGACGTAATATCCTCTTCTTTCAACCAACATGCACTCATATATTAACAGATTAACATATGTATACGAGAAGATGACGAGATACCGTAGCGTTTACCGGCACGCAAAACTAAATCGATGGACCAAGTTCGAGTTTCGGTCGGGACTGTTAACGCTCACTACATACTGATTCTGCCTACCCTCCACTGACAAAAAGCAACACAAATAGGACGTATGTATTAACATTAATAAGATGTATAAGGTTAGTGATAAAATTACAGTAGTGAAAATCCTTAATCTAAAATGATATAATAACAAAATGGAGTAGAACTTGTGGTAAAAAAATATTAGTGAAAAAAACTTGATATAAATAGCAAAACTAATAAAACTCTAAATTACCATGGCTTTTTTGTCAGTTGTTCTCATACTGATCACTTAGTACAGATGTTTCTTCTGGTACCGGTCAAAAAGCATCTGGACAAAGTGGCATCAGCCAAAATGCAAGGAGTAGAGTACCGACTACAGCAAGTTACAATGCGGATCGGTCGAAAAGCATCAGTGCGAATATTTTAACTGAATTTGTACCAATTAGGTAGTTTGATCAAGTATTTTTTGAAAATTTGAATGAATAAAGGTTTTATCGTAATTCTATCTTTTATTCCGTACCATATATCATAGAAATTAACGCCCAAGCGAAATTAAAACTTTGTCTTAAACGAAAACGAATGAATTAAACAAAATCCCGTCAGAAAGCGTAGATAATCTTATATGATATTAAAGTTGAAATATCTGTACTATGGGGTTGACATTGTGAACTGATGCCTTTTGATTGATCAATATTGCAGCTGGCATAAATCTGCACTACGCTTCTTGCATTTTAACTGTTCTCCTTTTGTCCTGGATTCGTTTTCAAGAGTTTATTTTATTCTTCGCTTTTAAGTTATTTGTTATCTGAATATTTCTTTTCACACACAGAAATCTTTCCGTGAGTGCATTCATAATTGATGATCTCGTACAGACGATGAAATTACAAAACATTTTTTTGAAATTTCCTTTAAAAACACTAGCTGAAAATCCATCCAAAGGGCGAGTTCTTGGCTAGTTCCTGCGGAAAGCCTAATTGGGACCTTAAGCCCCAGTTAGAGATCGAAATACAATTTTTTGGCATGCTTTTATTCAATACCTCTGACCCTAATGCTACGTTTTAGTAAATTAGCGGCCACGTACAGATAAACATAATCGTTCCTTCCGTATTAGATAGATTGATGGATAGAAATAGGATCATTATTAACGGGGTGAGCGCAAACACAAACCTCTCGATATCATTACCCAGTTGTAAATCACCAGGATATTTTCTGAATTCTTTTTATTCTCATTCACATTTAATGGGTACCTTTATTCAATACTTTAGGCTACAATGTACCTGAACGGCTACTAAGAGGGCAGATACAGATTAACAGAATCAGATTTTATTGTTAGACTAAGATCAGATCATTAATATTGGGTAGGCACAGGCACCGACGCAGACTAGCCATTGCTTTATTTTTAAATTTCAAAAAGTTGGTAAAACATGCCTGGTGCCCGATTGGTGCTCACAGAAAAAAAAATTCATAGGGAAATGTTGTGAGGCTCCCGAGTTACGTTGTCGCAGACGAACAGATATTTAGTGAACGATATTAGGATGGCTGTCTTTCCCTGATAGAAGAGCCTCGTAATGTCACATTAAACTTTGGGAGTCGTTTGAGAGAATGTGTGTATGTGTGTGGGATGTTAACAGCGTCTATTACGAACAGATATTTATTTCATTTTACCCACATCAATTGAGAAGATGGCAGAAAGAGAAGATTAGGTAGTATAGACTGAGAATCCGGGCCCGGTCAAAGGTCAACATGGTAAAATTAAGGTTTTATGATGATAATAATAATAATAATAATAATAATAATAATAATAATAATAATAATAATAATAATAATAATAATAATAATAATAATAATAATAATAATAAGAAGAAGAAGAAGAAGAAGAAGAAGAAGAAGAATAAGAATAAGAATAAGAATAATAATAATAATTTATTTTTGCTTAACCTGCCATAACTCTGTCAAATAGAATATAAAACTCGCATCCCCTCACACACGCACATACGCAACCGACCAACCAGCCGCCAATTGGAGACAGACGTTTAAATACTAACACTGTTAAGAAGTAAAGAAAAGAAAGGAAAGATATATTTGCTTTCAGGGTACTGTCCTGTTGACGAACATTTACGGGGGCTTGAAGATTTCTCTCTCTGGATAAACATTTGCAAATGGGTAACACTTGCATATAAAATGAAAATTTAAGTTATTCCCTGAACTTTACAGTTAATACCAATTTGTCAGAGGCAGTTTTGAAAAGTCTGCATATCAAATTCTTTGCATCACAGAAATACTCATGAAATACAGGTTGAAGCTCAAAATTTTTGCCCCAAAGAAATAAACAATTGGTGTTCTTGATTTCCGCGTGGAGTGATTCCGGTAGATTTGTATAATAGCTGGTGAGACACGAGAAACGTTAAGCAACCTGTCAGATGAATAGATTCATCATTCTGTTCAAATTGGGTAGTAGCAGTCAAAAAGCATCAAAACAAAAGGCATCATTCAAAAGGACAGAGATATAGTATGGACTATTGGACGCTTCAGAGCGATGGTTAACGAACGAGTATTGTGCAATAAGCTTGATACTCAGTCATATCTCCAGGAATGTCGGAAGTTTTATGGTTTATGAAAAAAATGTCAAACAGGAAACAGTTACATGTTAAAGTAGAGCCCTGGGAAGATCGAACTTATGTCATATAAAATATGTTCTATTTGCACTATCTAACTACAACTGAAGAAATTTCTCTGTGATTACTCGATAACTGGACTTTGTATAAAGTTGACTTCAAACTTCAACAGATATATTAGTCAACACACAGGGTAGAGTAGTGGTAAGTTCGAAATTATTCCAGTCAGCGGTTCTCGACGAATCTAATAAATAATAAACAATCAAATATCATAGATCTTTTTTCAGTTTCTATGAATTATCTCTCTTGACATTCGCTTTCAGAAATATCTAAATTCATAAATAAAATACCTAAATTGACAGCACTGAAATATTTCGAAGCCATAATTTCAAACGACGGGCGGTAAATTATTTTATATGATAATTATGACTGGCTGCACCACGGATCATAAAGTCTGGCTTCTTCCAAACGAGAACCTTTCGAACGGACACTGCTCGAGTGTTGAAAAATGCAGAATCAGAAATTTCAGTAAGAGTTTATCGTAAGAATCTCGTAGAGAGTACTGAACTTGCCTTTAGAGTTTTGATAAACTAGCATGCTAACCACTCGATGGTATAGGATGCATAGTGTGAAAAATTCTGTATCAATTTTCACCTTGGAGGTCAATATTCACTCGAGAAGTGATGGAAATGAATTGGTGAGTGGTTACGCCAAGGTACAGCGTTTACCAACTCCTCAACTCCAAGGCTTTTTTAAAATGTTCGATGACCTCTAATTGAAATATTACCGTATACCTAATTCTCAGAATCTACCTTTACTGTATACCTAGTTTCCCAAACCCATTTCTATCACTGCATTCGAGATAGCCGATGTGCTACAAAAAACAAACCCCAAACAAAAACTAATGCATAATATGGTGTGCTGAATATAAATAAAAGATGGCGAAAAGTAACTAATAAAATGCACATCTACATCGGTAGGAACATGCGATAAGTAGTCGTGTTCACTCCAGATACATCCGCATATTTTACGTATACCAAAAAGTATAAATGCACGCACGGACTTTTGCAAGGTGTAGACTGACGAAGAAACTCATAGGAGCAGAATAAGACAATTGAAGCTCCATCTTCTTCCGTTTGTTGTCCATTATTATCTTCTTTTTCCATTTTCTCACTCAGTCAGGCGGTCAGATAATCTCGCGAGATCTGAGGAAATGGAAGAAAAAAACAGACGACCACAAATCAGTAATAATAATGACAACGATGATGATTTTGATGCTCATAATTATGATGATAATGGATAGAAAAGACAATATAGTGTTGAGCGTTGGAGGAGGGAAGCGTGTAAAAGCTGAAAACAGAGAAGAAGGTCAAGGAGACTAAGGAAGCTTGGGAGAAAAAAGAGGAAGAGAAAAAGGAAAGGTGAGATTATATAAAAAGAAATGAAAGGGGTAAGTTTCATCAATATTGAAAACTGCTCTCTTCGTCATCATAACAAGGAAAGGAGAATGACTGTAAATAAAAGGATTGAGATACCTGCATTGAAATACAAAAAATACAAGTTGTATCTAAGTAAGCATCTTTTTCTTGAAGAACTGGAAAAACGATAAAAAAAAAATTAATAGTATACATAATTTATCCCTGAATCTGTTCTAATTTATCTTGACCTCTTCTTATCTATCCATCTCTCTATCTATCTATCTATGAAGTTTATCTTCCCCTGACCCCGGAACAACCCCAAGGAGCATTTACTGAACCATCAACGAGCTACATTTGCTAACTTTCAGCCACGCGTCGCTTAACGTCCACGATACGGTCTATGAAATAGGACGTTTTGTGAACACCATGATACATATGTTTTTGAATGAACGTTGTCTGATCACCTTTTATTTGACTTCTAAATCGATACATCGCCTGTGCTTCTTATTGCTGCTATCACTAGCACTGTTTTTCGTGCGTCTAGGAACCATGATGATGTTCACGGTAATATTTTCGATGAAAATTATACAGATACGACGCAATAACACTCTGAGAAAAGCTGTGACAATTTACGCCAGGTAGCGCAATAACTTTGTTTAAAATACAAGAGCTATGACAATCGCGTGCTGTGTTCGCTACTACCTCTGGTTAAGTCTGCTGCATCCCGTTCACCAATTGGAATTTTTGAACCACTGTATAACCTTATGGGATCACAACGGGCGTATTTGCGGACGGACGTTGCCCGAAAGTGCGTTAAGCAACGCATGGTAATACTTACAAAGATTTCACAAGTAGCACTACTCAAAAAGGGTAACAGCAAGACTCCGTTCTACATTTGGTTCTCATTCATTGTTCAAGTTACCATTATTTCTCGGCAGCACAGTGTACATATAACAACGGTATATTATAAATATATAACATTTACATTTATTCAATCAACATGACCTCCGTATTAGTTATCTATCTATCTATCTATCTATCTATCTATCTATCTATCTATCTATCTATCTATCTATCTATCTATCAGAAGATTGAAAGCACATTGACATTATTTATGTTCTACAGTGATACTACGACTTCGTGAAAATGTTGATAATGAATGCTGGAAACAACAAAGACATTTCGATAAAAGGTTAGCCACAAAATTCCCTCAAGAAATCGGGTGAATCCAATAAAGGGAGATAAATAAATGAATGGATAAGCCAATGGAGAACAGCAGATGAGAACTGAGAGCAAAATTGGTGATAGCAAAAGGAAATAAAAGAAAACGGAAGCGAATAATGAAGAAGAAGGAAAAAGAAAAGGCAGACGATGCTGAAAAAGAAATGGAAATCAATGAAGAAAGAAAATAAGGAGAAAGAAGAAAAGGGGAAACAATAAAAAAAAGGGGAAAAAAAGAGAAAAAAAACGAAAAAGAAAAACAATGAAAGAGGGGGGGTAGAAGAAGAAGAAAGCAATGTAAATGTAAAAAAATAAAAGAAAAAGCAAAATATAAAATGGAGGAGTAAAAGAAAAAGGAAAAAAAGAAAAAGAACAATAAAGGAGGGAAAGGGAAAGAAAAAACAATGTAGAAGTAAAAGATAAAGAAAAAAGAAAAAATAATGAAGGAAGGAAAGAGAAAGGAAAGAAAATAATGAAAAAACGAAAAGGGGAGAAATGGAAAAAGAAAGAAAATAACAGTAGGTGAGGAAAAGGATAAAAAGAAAGAAGATATAACAAAAGACGAAACGTGACACAATCCAGGATCTGGTGAGTTCCAATAACGGAGGAAAGAATTTGAAAGGAAAAGATGTGGGATCGAATCAACGGAACCAGAACAAAGAAAATTAAGTTGGAACAAAAATGGAAACGAAAAACGAAACTGAAGAGTACAAAAAATATAATTGCTTCCTAGGAAAAAAAAAGATTGTGCTTTTTTTAATTGTTATTAATAGCAAGTGCATGACAAAACGATTCAAGTTCTTGTATGCATGCGGTTTCAGGTACGATCAGATGGACACGTTTATTCCTATTATTTCAATAGTGTACACACTGAGTGTGTCTTTATTTATCTAGAGTGGATAAAGAGAAACTCCCCAACGGAAGTTGAGAACTGCATTATTCATCAGTCAATTGTAGTCAAACTAGCTCTATCTTGAACCATACAGTGGCAGAATTCCCCTGTTGTGTTACGATTCAACGTAGGTACCAATTCCTGTAAGAGTTTTCGTATCGCCTTGATAGACTTTTGCAAGAAGTCCGACGATATTTTGACCATAACATGTCGAATGCGCTCTACCAGTTGATCCAGAGTTTGTGGTTCAACGGGGTATACCTCAAGAACACAACAAAGGGGCGTCCGTAAGGATAAAATAGAATACACTAATTCATAGTTACCAGACTATTTTACTAACCATCGCTCTTGGTGGGGTGCCCTTTCTTGGCAAGCTTAACTTTGTCTGGCATAAGGCCACAAAAAGGGAATGTCACTCTTATACACATTAGTTAACAGACTACTGAACAGTTTGCAAACTATCACTCAAAGCTTGTTTTCCTTTCATACGTCCAATATGATGAAATACTTGTAGGTAGTAATGCATATTTGTTTCTGTATTCATGTACCTAAATTCTTCACATCACTGATTAATTGTCTACCAGACGAGTTTACCAATATTCGCCCCAGGCAAGACGACCATTTTAAACATTAGCGTAGCTGTTCAAAATCAGGCAGAAGTTGGTATAAAATATCAAATTCTATTGATAAATGATAATTGATATTTTGAATAATTAGTCTCAAGGGAGTATGTACATCCGTAGATGTCCCCTACTCTTGTGCCAAAAAATCAACTAAGTAAATTTAATTTTTCCTGGATCTTATCTATTACGTTTGTAGTACATATATATACATACATAAATATACTGCAAATAATATTAAGAACAGGTCTGGTTGGTCACCCAATAGACACTGGCATAATCTGTTTGGCAGCATTGGATATATCAATAAAAAAAATTAGAAAAAGGGGGGCTCAATGGATAAGTTACTTCTCTCAAGTTCGGTAGTGTTCATTAAAAAAGCCCGAATTTTCAAACAGCAAATGTGAATACTGCCGTACACATACTAAGGGATCAATTCAGCTTAAATTTACCTTACAAATTTAACCAATATATAAAAACATATTAGGAGGGGGGTAAAAAAAATTTTCTTCAAGATATAATAATAATGTTTAAATTTCCAACCCCCTAACTCACTTTGTGCAGCTTGTATGCGTGATACATACATAGATAGCCATCCAGCCAGACCAAGTTGAAAACTGAAGAAACCTATGTTGATAGTTTTGGTGGCAGTTTCGGTTGACGGTTTCTAATGAAAAGTTGTTAATAATTTCGATTTATGAATGGATTATTTCAGTTTCCGGAACTACTATCAAGCATGGTATATTTCGATATTCAATAAGCTTAGGTAACGTACAAGCCAAACGTATAAAATGTAAGAAGGAGTCTTGTAATACGCTAATTTTCCAAATGATGAGAAACTACTTATCTGCCTTAAAAATCAGCATTCGAAAATTTCACCTGGGTTTGAACATCGACATCAAGTCTGCCATCTATCTAGTAGCTTACAGAGTGATCACAGCCAGAAAACGAGATCTTATGGTAGTGAACAAGGAGGATAGAACGTGTCAAATAGCGGATTTTGATCTTCTAGCAGACCGCTGGAAAAAAGCTGAGAAAAAGTGGAAAGTTGGACGAGTTCCTGGATTTTTTCAGGGAACAGAAGAAGCCGTGGAACATCAAAGTGGCAGTAGTGCCGATAACTGTCGGCGCCCTGGAAACAATTCTCAAGAACCAAGCAGAGAAGTCTGGGACGGACTGAGATTATCCCCTTCATAGTACTACTTAAGACAGATTGCTGAGGAGAGTCCTGGTGTATTGGTAAAACTTGCTGACACCAATCTCAAGTAAAATCCACCAGTATGTTACAAATGTGCAATGGAAAACTATAGAAATAATCATAACATTTAATACTATTACTTCTACCCTAATACTAACATCATCATCATCATTACTATTATCATTATTATCATTATTATTATTATTTTATTATTATTATTATCATTGTTGTTGTTGTTGTTATCATTATCATTAATAATGATGATAATAATAATAATGATGATGATGATGATAATTTTGATAACAATTGAAGAAGAAGAAGAAGAAGAAGAAGAAGAAGAAGAAGAAGAAGAAGAAGAAGAAGAAGAAGAAGAAGAAGAAGAAGAAGAAAAATGCAATAGCGTCAGCTTCGTTCCAATGTTAGACTCTACATTCCTCTCTCCAAGAATATTATGGCACCAAGCTGGTGCTCTGCTCCCCAAATTGCAAGCATATCTCAAGACGACTCAGTTCACAGAAGATGGTAACTGCATTACTACACGCTTCTTGCCTTGAGGAAAATAAAATATTCAATTGTGGAAATGATGCAAAGAGACTGCATGGTGCTGAAAAAGAAATGCGCCTAAGACACTCTGGCATACATGCATATGCATATATATATATATATATATATATATATATATATATATATAAATATATATATATATTCAAGTATAAGTGTGTGTATGCACGCGTGTGTGCGCATGTTGATTGAGAGAAAAAGAGAGAAAAAGAGAGAAAGAGATACTCCTCCGTAAATAAGGAGAAAGATACACACGACGGCTAAAAGTATCACCAATTACACGAACGCACATGTAGAAACATATTTTCCCACATATTTACACACAACACACACACACATACACATATATGTGTGTGTGTGTGTGTGTTAATTCCTTGTACCAACGTAATACAACGTCATTTACGTTTCTATCTAGCATATATATATATATATATATATAATCGATCGCTAGATATTTATATACAACAATATGTATTTATTGTGTGGATGTGAGGTAATCCAATTTGTTAATGTGGAAAGTGAACAAAAATTGTTGAAAAACAAGAGATACACCCTCCCAAAAAAAGTTTTATGACGAGGACAGGCTTTATGCATTTCGCTGGTTCAGCCAGCTTTTCAAAAGCACATGTTGCGGTGCGAAAAAACAGTTGGAAACAATTGTGGAGCTGTTTACATATTCAAGTAGAAGAAATATAAATAAGATATTATGTTTAGTGGCTGTTCTCTATTCATAAAAATACATGTTTGTGTATTCTGACGTTATGTCTTGATGTTATTTGCCGGTGAAATTTTGGGGCTTCTTGGAAATAATTTTCCCATACATGCAGTTTGTAAACGATTATTGTTATTTACACGATGCTTTTTATTCATTCTTAGCGAACGTAGGAGAGAAAGGTGGCTTCCTCATCGAATTGATAGATACTATGCGATTACGAGTCAATTTTTGTCACGTACTCAAGGACTCATGGTTATAAATGATATTCGGCAAATCGTGTTAAGATTCTTCGTAAACCATGACTGTGCGTTTAAATATTTTACTAGATTTTTTTTAGTGAAAGAAAACAGCAAATTAGATTCGGATTTCCACTCCGATTGACCGGTTATATGGCTTGATTACCACGTATACATGTGCATGTTTATCCTATCTATCTCTAGTATATTAAATGTACATTTCCTTGTTTAATGCTGTGGTTAATGCTCACTCAGTCTTTCACATATATATTTTTGCTCGTGTGTAAAATGTATATAAGTAGATATTTACTGATCTTAAGTTAGCAAGAAAACCACAGTCTTATACCAGGTTTCCGAATTATATATATATATATATATGTGTGTGTGTGTGTGTGTGTGTGTAGATAGAGAGAACAAATATAGACAGTGAATAAACAAAAAGAGAATTTGGAGTTGAAGCAGTTATCGGGTCCATTACTTCACCGGCGGCTGTTTAGCCCAATGGGAAGCGCAACGCTACGTTGAAGTTGCTTCCTCACCGGTGGCAGCCCCATTTTCTTTAATTGTTTATTCTATTTACTTTGTCTTGACCAAAGGATACAATCAATGTGATATAACGGGAGATCATTTCAAATAGATTTCAAAGATGATATAATGCATTTTCAATATTTATGATATATATAGATGTACGATTCAAGTCAAGACAGAACAGGAGTATATAGTGTGTATGGAATCTTAATTAATATTGTGCAATATCTTGACATGTTTCGGAGTTCAACTCCATCGTCAGCCGTAATAAGTCTACAGATATGTGCAGTTTTTTTCTAAATATCAGAACCATCAAAGTGAATGTCATTACCTCCCTGTGAGTTTGTCACTCTGATTATCAACTGACCAGTGTTTCTAAGAAGCAGAGGTCTTCGCTGTCAGTTACCATAGAAACCAATTTCTGTCTAGCTTAGATCTTGAAGTTTTGGAATCTAGATCATTCTCTCCCCCCCTCTCCCCCCACATATATATATACTCGTAGTTGCCTTCCCAAGACTAGAGAGCCCTATCTGCCCAATTTTACCCTTAGCTTGGAGGAGAGGGTGAAGTGAACATACAGCCCCGACCGGAGTTTGAACTCAGGTCGTCGATTCCAGTGTCTGCGCCATTACTGCTGCCACCAGTCACATCACCATTTCATGTAAGCTGTTGATTATATCAGGAAAAAAAAGTATTTTATTTTGTTGACCTTTTGGAGAAATCATTCGATGTCTTAGATTTGTTGGAAACACTGTCCAGACAGGGAGTGCTGTGTAGAGCAATACAAATAATAATCCGAAGGTAACATGTCTGAAGAGTACACTGTATATAGAAAAACTTCTGATCCCACATCTGGGATCGTTTTTGTTTCGCATTTGCAACAAGAGGGTGAGTGTTTTCGGTGATCAAGTAATATGGAAATGAGGAAAATTCAAAGACATATCTCTCCAATATTATGGAAAGGGGTGCACTAAGAATTTTGCCTATTTCTTTTTCCTATACATACATATATGATCTGTGGCCTATTGACAGCATTCATTTTTTACTGTAAACATTTAATTTTCAACATAATCCCCTTCCTTTTCAATGCACTTAATCTAGGGATGAACAAATCACATGAGTCGAAAATAATACAGTGAACGTTTCAGGAACATATTCAGCAAATAACTACTCTAGTATGAATATATGACCGAACGTACCTGTTATTCCCGCTCGTACTATTTTCTTTTCTTTTGCAAAACGTCACAGCACCCAAGTCTGTTAGCCTGCTCTGCAATCCTGATTTGGTTCCCTGCGATTTTTGGCTTCTCACCGTTGAAAGGGAGGACATTTCAGACCATTGGATAAGGAGGCAGCTGATGGCAATCCCGAAAGAGGTCTTTTCAGATTGTTTCGAAAAGCAGTTGGGATGCTAGGATAGGTGAGTAATCAGAATGAAACGTCACTGCCACGAGTAGGCTATTTTCCCGTTGATATTAAATGGCCGGATACCTTCTGGACAGGCCAACGTAGATATACGTTACATTTCGAAGCAAGTGTTAAATAAACTGAGATTAGTCTGGAACGAGAAGACCACAAAGCGGCACCACGTGAGGATCGAATGAACTTCGTAAACAATGATCTCCTTGTCCATGTACGCACGCATTCTCTCTCATTACATATATATCTACGTATCAAGCTTCAGACGTTGATCCATCTCCGTATATATATATATATATATATATATATATATATATATATATATATATATATATATATATATATAAGGGAAGGAAAGAGAGTTTCCAATATATATATATATATATATATATATATATATATATATATATATATATATATATATAAGGGAAGGAAAGAGAGTTTCCAATATATATATATATATATATATATATATGTAGGAAGGAAAGGGAGTTTCCAATATATATATATATGACCCATTTTTGTGGCTCTGTGGAAGTTCTTATGATCATGCATACTTTTTACATCTGAGTAATACTGGTAAATTCTTCAATAGCCGTTTGTTCTCTGTAATCAACTATGCGTTCAATGTTTTTCTCTGATTAAAGACTGTTCGTTTTCAACCAAGCCAGTCGCAGCGACTCACCATACTGTAACAACTTGGATTATCACATGACTAACCTAATCCTAAAACCTTAATTCTTCATCCTTCGGTAATGGATAATTGGGTCCCTGCCTCTGAAAGCCAGGGGCGGCAGTTGCAGACACATAATCTACCGATCTGACGCTATTTCTGTCGTGTTACAAATGATAATAGCAACCATGATGCACAAAAGACAATACATTACAAGGACAACTGTAATAATTTAGACGTTGCTTTTTCATCAATCTTTCATAAATGCATGTATAGATATGTTATCAGAATACAGAATCGAAAGAAAGATGTGTTGGTACATAAAAAGTAAATAAATACACCGAATGAGAAATACAGATAGATAGATAGATAGATAGATAGATAAATAGATAGATAAGTAAGAACAGAATACCCTAGACAGAGAGTCATATATGAAGAGAAAAGTATACTGACAAGAGCAGGCATTGCTTCCCTGAATGGGAGTATATATATATAAATATATATATATATATATATATATATATATATATATATATATATATATATATATATATATATATATATATATATATATATATATAGCTTGATCCAGTGCCTTTCGGGGTTAATTTCTATCCATCTATCTATCTATCTATCTATCTATCTATCTATCTATCTATCTATCTATATATATATATATATATATATATAGCTTGATCCAGTGCCTTTCGGGGTTAATTTCTATCTATCTATCTATCTATCTATCTATCTATCTATCTATATATATATATATATATATATATATATATATATATATATATATATATATAGATAGATAGATAGATAGATAGATAGATAGATAGATAGGTATGTTGTCTTTAAATAGAACTAATATGAAAAGAGCTTGTATATTTCTGGGTTACACCTGTTTTATTGATGACTTATGTCGTCTTAATGACGGAGAAGAATTCGCTAAAATCCTTTAGTTCTATTTACCCTTAAGGTCCTGAAAAATTTACGTAAATTACATTAACAGATATTAGGAAATAATTGACTGAAATGAAGTAAGTTTTTGGAAAGAGTTGAAAAAAATATTTATTGTTTAAATCTGTAAAGCTTTCAAGAATATATATATATATATTTGTGTGTGTGTGTGTGTGTGTGTGTGTGTGTGCGTTATTAAAAAAGGTGTATATGATCCGATAGAATGATTATAAATGGCATCATATTATTTTGAAACTCTACTTGAAATGATCTCCTGGTATTACTGGTTGAATATATCATTTGGCATACACAATGTGAAAAGAATAAACAATTGAAGGAAAGGGAGCTGCCAAAAGAGATTTCTTCTCATAAAACCTCTGAAAATAACAGTGAATACATACGTACATACGTGAGAACTCACTGAGATAGATATAAACAAATTTGGATCGATAGAAACACTTAAAAAAAGAGAAACTCGTGTATATATATATATATATATATATATATATATATATATATATATATATATATATATATATATATATATGACAATCAATATCAATAATACTACTCTTGGATCAAATATGAACAAGAGTCAGTTGTTTTCTCCCTTCAATCTCACGCATACATATACAGAGAGAGAGAGAGAGAGAGAGAGAGGGGGAGAGAGAGTGAGGGGGAGAGGGGGAGAGAGAGAGACAGACAGAGAGAGGGAGGGAGATTGATAGATGGATAGTTTTGTGTTTGTATGTCTGTGAGTGTAGAGTCTTTTTATATGCATATATAAATGTTTATATATATATATATATATATATATATATATATATATATATATATATATATATATATATATGTATATAGTTTTCGATCAATGGACATGAAGAAACTACATAGATCGTTTGATAGATAGATAAAGCGAGATGAGAAGAAAGAAGATAAATGCGATTAAGTTTACGGAAAAGAATTTTAATGATCTTCCATACATGTGAACTCAGACTAGAGTCACGCTCAGTTAGTCATTCTCTTAGAAAGGGTCATCGCCCCGATACAAACCAACGTGTGTGGCTTCCATAATACACCATAAAATCACTCACGCACAGACTCTCTACGTATCCTCTTGACATTCTTCGCAAGCGTGTTTCACGCTTCGGCTTGCACCCTGAAGCAAGACCCTAATAAACAATTGCACTGCCATTGGAGATTTATCCAACAAACTGCAACTCCCCATTGTTTTTCCAGAGGAGGAATGTAATGGCATTCTTTGATGACGGACACCATTAATTTCGTCTTACAAGATATTTCGAATGGTTGTTCTACGAAAACGCAATGACTATATAATTGGATAATTGGGTTATTAATCTATTACTACAACCACTGCTGACGTCGTCCTCCTACCGCCTTTACTTATACACATTCTAATGTGTATAAAAATGAGTAATTCGTGCATCCTATTTCTGTACAAATTACGAGCCCTATCTGCCTGGTGCATCCTAAACGAATTCTGACGAGAATAACAAGAAAAGCTTCGAGAGTTGCTTGTAACACTGAGACTAGGGCGGTATGAAGAATTATTCTGTGTATCGATATATAACTGCTCAAAGTACCTCTAACAAGTCTTTGTTTTGAACATTTACCGTTTTATCTAAGTTTACCCATTACTTTTCATATAAAGGATGTTCTGTTTATACAAGAATTATTAATAAGCATATAGGAGAAACCAAGGTACTGCAGATCAGGAAAAAAATGTTGGTAGAAGTTAATTGCAATGAGATATTTTTGTGGAGAAAAGAAAGATCATTTGGCTGTGAAATGGGTTAAATAGAGATAAGAAAGTAATATCTATGTTTTAAGTTAGCAGGCATTTGTTTTTAAAAAAAATAATTCTGATCCACCGTGCCCCTGTCCAAGTACGAAGAGCATCATTCCCTAGGGAACTTTGACTCAACATAAAATAATAGCATTCAAAAAAGTCTCGGAGTGAAACCAACTAACATATTATTGAAATATTGTTGAATTGTAGATTATTTCATATTACCAAAAGTGATGATAGAAATCTCTCAAACGTTCATTTGTTAAAGTTCAGCTCAGTAAGGAAACATTTAATGCAAAATCACATTGACACCGTCTCAAAAGTTCTTGAGTACTCCGTGATCGTGGCATTCGCAATGACGGAGCGAGTCATTTTCGAGCCTCGACAAAAGCTTTTTAGTAAAGCATTGAATCACCCAGGTTGATCCACTACATTCTAGATTTGACTGTATGTGGCTTCTTGCCTTTTCTCTACGTGATTCCAGACCGTAGATGAGGTTAAGGAGAACGCAACCAGGCAGCTGATGGCAATCCCAGTGGACGACTTCGTAGTAGACTGTTTTTGAAAGGACACTGGGATGAGTGTTTGGGGGTCCGAAGCAAATTACTCAGAGGGGACTAAGACGGATACATAACAGGCAAACCTTTCTCTGTCAGTCCGTCTATCGGTCTATCTCTCTCATTCACACGTATATATATATATATATATATATATATATATATATATATATATATATATATATATATTTGATCACTTTCTTTGTTTATTCTTGCATCTTCTCCGAAGGCCTATCAACCTAATGATTTGAATTATTTACTTGTAAGACTAGAGAGAGATCAACTTGAAACATATTGAAACGTATAAACAAGTGAGATTAATCTCTGAAGGCATTTGAGGTCACACACGTAATTTCTCAGCCATGTTGTAGGCAATTTTCAGGGTTGTCGGCCACAATTTTGCACCAGAGATGCTAAAATGTAGCACATGGGTACATCTTCTCTCGGCAAAGATCAAAATCTGTGACTTGACTTCTGAGGTTATTTGAAGTCACCAGACGTTAACTCTGGCCATCTAAAGTTTTGGGCCACAATTTAACTCCTCTGAAACTGTAATTGGGCTTGGGGTACATCTTTCCTTGGCAAAGATCATATGCAAATAGGAGTTGACGACTGAAGTGATTTCAGGTCACTAGAGTCATTTCCAGTCATTTAAAGCCAATTCTCGAAGTCCTGCGCTACAATTTTACACCAAGTATACTGAAATTTATCATATGAGTACATCTCCTCCCTTGGAAGTTAACAGGCTACTATTTCCACTCAATTTTCCAAGTTTTTGCACAGTAATTTAATTAAGGTCAAAGGCAATATGATATTGACCTTACAAGTCAACTGAAGTAATTTCTGGTCAATTGTGGCCAATCTTCCAAATTGTTGTTCACAATTGTGTACCCATTAAACTGAAGTTAAAAAGAAAAGATAAATAGATAGGTAATTTTCATGGCAGAAGTATCTATACATTTTGACATCGGAGTCATTTTAGGTCATCATATATCATTTCTGGTCACTTCTAGCGGATTTTCCTCAGTTGTTGGTCACGATTTGCACCTAGGATGCAAAAATGTTTCATAGGGGTACATCTTTACGCAGGGAAAGGTATAGGCAGTGTCAGGTTGATTCTGGGGGTCACCTAACAACATTTCTGGAAATTGTAACATGGCACGAGGTCATTCTCAAGATCGCTATCCTTTAGTTGAGATCTTGATTTTTTGATGGACGTCTCTATCTTGGTTATTCCAAGGTTGGAGCCTGGCACTCTATGGCAGGAACATTCATGTCGTATATCCAAAATCCTCGTTAAACAAAGCGACGACATCAATTGTTCTTTATGTGCATTAGAATATTTCTCCCGTTAAAGCAGTTACCAGAGTAAATAATCGTTTTTTTCTTTCATTGATTGTATCGTGCATGAAGAAATATATGAAAGAACATCTTTTTCCAGTTTTGTTATATTTCAAGTTATTTTCCCCATGGATCCCTGATATATATATATATATGCTCAACTTAGCAGACAATTTTGGAAACTCAAATCAAAAAAAAGATTATTCACGTAACATGTTTCGAGTGTTATCCGAAATCGAGGAAATAAGATAGAATGGGCCAAGTACAGGGTTTGGATTGATGGGACTGGTTTGATTGTAGTTTTTATATGTGAGAGATAAATAAGGGATTTCAGAGTTTCAAAATGGGGTTAGATTGTGTGCAGGAGCGGAAATAGGAGAAAGTTATACGTAATGTTTCGTATTTGATGATTTATGTGTTACCTACTTGTATAATAGCCTTGCATCGTCTCCTCAACATACACGCCTGTATATACAACACCTACACATACAAACACATCCATCCCAAAATTCGTATCCATAGCTTACTTCATCATATTTCCTAATGTTTTCGCTTGAAAATGAATGGATAACAAACGAAACATGTTACACAAATAATTTTTAAAAGAATTCTATTTTCTAACGTTGCCTGCTAGATTAACCACGTATATAACTTTTATATGAACTTGGAAACCATCCATATGCAGGTGAGCAACTTTTAGTTACCAAGCATGACCCCCGCACGAACATGAGCAAACACACACATATGGATATGAACGGACTGAGATATTGGATATTTATATCACATGGTAATTACAGATTTTACATGTACTTTACGTACATGCCGGTTGGACAGGGAATGATGGTCGTGTTTCGGAAACGTTCAAAGTGACTTGGTGAACCAACAAAGGCCCGGCACGTTTAATAATTTAAACTCTTTTTGACGGCAATCAAAGTTTTACATAAGCGTACATACTATATTTGTACTGCCGACAATACACATCCCACACACAAGAAAAAGTGTTGGGGAGAGAGAAACAGAGGTGAGTTACGGGGCCAACAGAAAAGGAGAGGAAGAAGCTAGATTGAATGAGAGAGAGAGAGAGATGGTGGTGGTGGGGCTAATTACAATAGTCTGCTTTTGCGTAAGATTCCGAAAGCATAAAGAACACCAGCGAACAAAGAGAAGTTCTGTATTTTAATAGGACTGAGACAAATAAAACCAATCTTTTCTTTTCATTCTCACGCACGCGAAACAATCGTTTCTTTCGTTCACACACGCGGAAGTGTGTAAATATGGATTCTTCTCCTTCCTCTCTCCATCTCCTTCTGACCACCACCTACACAAGGACGTTCCTCCACTATCCCCCACTATCCGAAAAATAGAGCGTTCCTTGAAACACATTTCGCAAACCGAAGTGTTGTAAAACGAAGAAGCAATTACCATTAATATACATGGAAATATTTTTGGCTTTTCCAGACCATAACCGACCTTCTTCTGTAGTTATAGACGGGCGGATAATCTGTGGTTCGCAGTAGAAAATGGTGATGATGGTTTACCAGAAGTCGGATTGGTAGTGGCGGCTATTGTAAGAGAATGGTGTGTAAGAGAAAGAAGAAGAGATTACGTGCTGCTTCTATAACAGCTCGTTGCCAAAAAAACAAAAAATGCTGAACAGTGTCTTTGCTTTTCACCTTTTCTCGTAAAACTTTTGAAACGTGGGGAATGAACGTATATGCTTAATTCCTTGTTATAGACGATTGTATCTAAACAGTACTTGAAAGCGTATTGATCGTTTAATGATGACGATGCTTATTACTAAATTCCTTGTTTTTGGTCCCCTGTTCATGGCTCTCAACAGAACCCGTTCCTCCCTGGAAAAGTATACCGCTACTGCTACTGTCTAGGTGACATAGCTTAGAAATAAGATATATACAGGGGAACGTCGGTTATCCGAATGAGACTGCGAGGATCATCTAGTTGGGATAAGTTGATAACTGATCGGGTCATAAAAAAAGGAGATATAATGAACACAAGTACGTAGAAAAGCATGTTTGAAGAGTTTGATTTTAATCAATCGATAAAATCTGTACAAATACAGGGGATAGTCGTGATATTTTATTTTACAAATGAAATTACGTTATGTGTCATTTAGATAACAAAAATATGGAGCTGGAAATTGAAGGAGACAAGAAGTAATTAGATCAAGCGGGCCGACCACTTTCTCTTCACAGACATGATTGAGAAGAGCAATGAATTCCATCACTTGTGACGGACACGTACATTAGACCAAGTCATAAATCTAATTATTCACGGGACCTTGAAATCTTGTTCGGATAATCCGAAATTCGTATAATTGATGATCGCACAACCGACCTTCTTCTGTAGTTATAGACGGGCGGATAATCTGTGGTTCGCAGTAGAAAATGGGGATAGCGGGCCAATGCTCCAACCCACGCGCAGTCATTTAAATCCAAGGCTGTGAATCTGACGTTAAAGAGCGGGAAAGATTTTATTTATATCAACATGAAACGTGTGAAAATTCTTTTTTTAAATAAAAGAAAGAAAATACTGACTCACTGATACACTGAGTTCTGATACCTCACTCCCTATTCTGTTTCATTCTCTCAGTTGGCAAAAAGGAATACCATGTTATTTTCTCTATCTTTTGTCTTTTTTCACTCAGCCCGCACAATATGTAAGCATACTTAATCCCCCTCTCTCTCTCCCTCTTGCTAGTTCCTTCTTTATCTATCTGTATGTATGTATACATGTATGTCCTTCTTTCTCTCTCTCTCTCTCTCTCTCTATATATATATATATATATATATATATATATAACATAGTCCTAAATTATCATGATGACCCAAAAGGAATCCTCTTTCTTGATTTCTATTTTTGCCTCTAAAGCAAAACATCTGATGTTAAATTTGTTTTCTACAAAAACCTTTCAAACACTGAAAGGTACACACATGCAACTAAAGATGGGAACCACTCCTGGAATATGAATAGCATACTTATTAATTCTTTTATGGATTAATCAATCAATAAATAAAGTCTACTTTCATTTTTTCCTTTGAGTTTCTCCCATTACACTCTCACGCACACACACATATATATACATATACTTAAATATATAAATGGCGTCCTAGTGCGACAGTTCCTCTAAGGTTTGCCTTTGAACTTATCTCAGCATCCCTTTAACTTTTCAAGATATTCTGCAAAGTTCTGCAAAGTCCTCTTTTGGGATCGTCATCAGGTGCCCTGTCGTGTTCTATCTCGTGTCTCAATCTCGGCTAGGGTCTGAAATCTCTTTCGGGAAAGCCAGAAGTTGCACGGAGCCAAAATTAAACCGTAGTGGACATAGCACAATCGATGGACGCAATGTTTTGCCAAAAAATCTGCTCGAAACGTGAAGAATGACTCAGTCAGTTATTGCCGATGCGTCGGTTAAACAGTACACAATTCAACTCAATGACATCTCACCTCCGATGAGTAACTCCATAGGAAAATATCTCTTCTTGCATGCGCAATAAGGTCCCATCTGATTGGTTACCTAGTTACACCAAGGCCGTATGTATCATTATGGTGATTGTTATTTTAAAATTTGGAGCTTATTTTTCATTAGTAAACTATCATTAAACTATTTGACTATGTTCATGTAATATAATTTCAAACTCTGAATTTTTCTCATTTCACTATTTATTCTGGTTTATTTGAGGCTGTCAAATCGATAGGAAAAAGGCAAATTCGAGCAATTTGGTAGTATGAGTTCAAGCGGGACACAAAGCAGCTGAAACCACTCAAAACAACAACCAGGTATTTGGCAAGGGGACCTTCAATGAACGTATAGCTCAACACTGATTCCCAAAATCTCGACATGGGATCCTTGAAGATGTGGACGTCCCTCTGGGATTTTCAACATCTTGAAGCGAATCCACACAAAACAACTCAGGAGCAGCAGAGGAACTAAACATTGACCATTCAACAGTTGTTTAGTATTTGCACCAAACTGGCAAAGAAGACCGACATGTCGAGCAAATGACCCTGAATGAAAAGAAAGCTCGCATGTCGTGCGAATAACAATGCAGATATTGAACAAACAAACTAAGTAACGAACATGCATTAAGCTTTATCTTAGTCGCTAGTGCTTGTAAATGCGACTTCTGGATGAAATTTTAGAACAGTTTGTGTCAAATTTTCTTAATTTTTAAGCAGATGTACAAATTTGAGGGATCATTTTCGTGTATGCCCAGCCTCTAGAATAAAATAAAAGATCATTCAAAGAAAATGACTTCATTGTCCCTAATTGTGGGATCGTAACATTTGTTGTGTGCCATATATGTATGTATTAATTTCAAATTTAAACATCCCGTTGGGATGGGACATTTTAATATGACTATTTTGTTTTTAAAGCCCCAAACATCATCAGTAACTGATGATCCAAACAAGGGAAAAATCACGTATATACCAAAATATCTAATTCTTTGTAAACCTTTGAAAAGCCTGGATAAATTGCATTAGTAGATACTTGGATATAATTGACTGAAATGAGTCTTTTACATCTTTAGTGTACAATGGTGTAAAGCTTTTCAGACTATATATATATATATATATAAGAAATGGACATATTTGGTCCGACAGAATGAGCCCCATTTTCTTCAATATTGTTTATTCTAGTTTTGTAGTCTAAATTGAGTGATATCTGTTTGACGACGGGAGAACATTGCAAATAGGTTTCTATATAATATAACGCAATTTTTGATATATATATATACCTTTTCCTTCGCTCTTTTTCACTCTTGCTATCGTTTCCTTCTATTCAATTTCCTTTCTTTCTTTCTACCCAATCCTTCTATCGCCACCAACGACCGCTATATTAGGAAGAAAAATTCTCATATTTACGCATGAACAAAAGAAAGTTAACAGGCATTATTTTCCCAGGACGACAAGCAATTCCCGATGCACAGGTCCGACATTCTAATTGTTTCTCTTCTTTGTATAAGCTGTAATGAGTAAAGTTTACAAAAAGACAACTTTTTCTGCCTCGTTTTCACATTTATGAGGGAAGCAGCGAATTAATAGTCGATGAAAATAGGCGCCTTTCATCATTCATGTTTCGAGACATGGGAATGGGATCTATGAGAGTGCAGCCTGTCACAGAAACAGATTTCGAAAACTTGAGAAAAACAGACGACAAGACACACGGACAGATACCACTGAATCATGCGTGAATCAAGAGATAGATGGTTCGATCTATAGATAGATCAGATTCATACATACATAGATTATGAACAAACTGAAGTTGGTCCATCGAAATGGAATTTGTCTATAGATATATATACGCATGGATATTTCAAACGTCCTTTTCAATTGAAATAGAAAAAAGAATGTATATTTATACGTAATATTTTTAAAAATTTACAAGGATATGAGGATAACTACCCAGTGAATGTCAACATTACGTGCCTAACGCACTATTCGGCAACCGGCAATATGTTATGTTCTTGTGGTTATGAAAACAAAAAGCCCATTCTCATTTGAATGCCGCATCAATTCCGAGTGGATAATTCAAAAATACGTTATTCAAATGAGAATAGTCTTTTTGGTTTTATGATTACAAGAACAAATCAACCGGTTGCTGGTGAGTGCGAAAGGGACGAAATTTTGACAATCACCGGTTATGTATCCCTGTTAATCATTTTTTATTTTGTAATAGCTCTATTCATATTTGATAGATATTGAGCTCTGTGATTCAATATCATTGACAACGGCTAAAATGTGTTTTGTGTTCCTGCCTTTTCTTATTCATTCGAATTGAAATATATATTATGGACTATATATATATATATATATATATATATATATATATATATATATATATATATATATATATATATATATATATTGTGGCTCACTGTTTAATCGTATGGCCGTATTTTCCATGTTTAAATTTAAAAAAGTGTGATGCCTCCCATTCTTACTCGGAACCACCTTCAAAAAGAGTCAACACTCGGGAGGTTGGGTCCAAAGTTTAACAAAACGGAAGGCTGTATGAATTGAAAAGTTAATAATTAACCAAAAAAAAAAAGGAATATGGACCCATGAATATTCTATGGATACAATTATCTGCATCGTTCATATTATTGTTGATGCCATTGTTATTCTTTATAAATTTTAATATCATTAATTTACCTAACCACCTTTAAATGTCAATTCCCAGTTTCAAATGTTTGATAATTTTTTAGAATTCAAGTAACGTAAGGGAAAGGTATAATGAGTTGAAAGATGTGTCAGAGAGACGGCGATAAAAGAACAAAAAATTAACTTAAGCTAGTTGGTGTGAAACTTTAAGGAACTTGTTCGACAACTGAAACTATCCACTCTCATGCTAGACTGGGCGAGCTCACAGACACAAAAGACAAGTAAATGGTCAATTGCTACCATTATGATATACTGTTATTGTTAACATTTTTGAGGTCCCATTAACGCTGTTCATTTTCGCTAGGAAATAGGAGTGTTCAAGGGAGTGGTCTGAAAGGAAATAGGTTTACATAGACTTTCTCCAAGATAACCCTAGTGGAACAAAAGAATGAAAAGAAATTAACGCGACCCATGCCTCAACTTACATGCATCAGCGATACTATTTGAATTCATTTTTCTCTGTGATCAGTTGACCTCTATATGCAGCTTGGGCATCCGTTTACAGTGGCGCACAGAAAATAAATATTAAAACCTTACTTCTCCATGAACCCAACTCCAGGTATGTTCATGTGAATACAAGTAGGAACATGGTCTGAGGTTGAAATAATCGATTACGGGGTTATATGAATACTAGAAAATAGCCATGAAAACCTGAAATCGGACATTGACTGGATATTACCCTACCAATCGAGCTAAATCTGCACTATAACCTATGACCACGGGCTGTGGGATCATTCACTGAATTTAGTGCCTTTTCCCCTTCCCTTTTTTTTCCTGATGGTTAACTTTGACCAGGGAGGCAATCTGCACAAGGCTGGTACACTATCGAGTCACTTCTTTGACACACTGCATACCTCTTCCACTAGCACACAGTGGCGACGAACCTCTATAGTTAGCTCGGGCATCTGCCAGGAGAAGGAAACTTCTGTCAAACCCTCCACTTGAGTGGCCTATTCTTGCCAAATATCGGTGGACCATAGGATACAAACCTTTGGTTCAAAGGATAGAGTTGTCCTCGCGCACGTCGCAACTTCAACTTAGAACTTCATTACATAGGCGGGTAGATTATATCACATACATGGCTCTACTGTCAAATGATCACATAAACGTGGAAAACCTTCCGCAAAACCTTGCCCGCGGAGCCAAACCATTCACATCTGTTCATTTTTTAGCGTACAATTGTTTCTTCTTATTTAGATCAGTTAGGCATGTTCTCTAATATTTGAGAAACACAAAAACATACATACATTAAAAAAACAACATGCGCACAAAAGAATGATTAAGCAACACACCCACTAGTATATAGTATTTGGTATATAAATCTTTTTTGGTAGTTGGGTAGAGCACACTCATACCGCCGACTGTCATCAGAGTCCGAATAGAAGTAAAAGCAATTATTTCGAATTCTCATTATCAAGGCAGCTTCACTAAGTAAGAATATGAATAAGTCTTTGATATACATAGACACACACACACACACACACACACACACACATATATATATATATATATATATATATATATACGTGTGTGTGTATTATGAAGTTTAGAATTTATAATATGCACATAGATTATGCATCCATATTATAAACATACAGATATATGTGTGTGTACTTGCATACAGTTAATTCAGAAACTTCATGCATATATTTATGCGCAAAATAAAAGGCCTTTTAAAGTCTAAAGAGACAAAAGATTCACAAAATTGTAAGAGGAGAAGCGATTCAACAAGTCGAGGCGCCCGATTATCGCCATGAATATCTAGTGGCGCGAAAATAAACACAGGCGTGCTCAACTAATGACTGACAAACATACATCACCATTGTCCTGATCGCCATAATTGCTATTTAAATATTGGCAAACTCTCGTTTGCCCGAATAATACGTGAATGAGAATACATATATATATATATATACACACATGTATATATATATATGGAAGTATGTTTACGCATCTTAATTCACGCGTACAAAGATATGTAAATGAATGCATGTTTAATCTGCATATATATGCATCATTTTTGTGTATTTATGATCTATATACATATAATAACATTTATTTGCACACACACAAATACATATAATCATAACTGTATAACGTGTACATATTTTAATATATCTAAAGTGCTAGGGAATATACTTACGAGTTTCCTCTCACATATACACCCTCACACACACTTACACACAGTTCGTCTACGGTAAAATGTGAAGAGAGATCAAGGGTAGAAAGATTATATTATACCAGTCTTATATATACATACATATATATATATATATATATATATAAACTTTCATTCAGTTACACAACACACAACGACCCTCACACACAACACACGTACACATTCGTACACACAGGATTAGACGGGATAAGGTAAATGATAATACCCGAAGTCTGTGATAAAGGCAATGGCGCCCATGTATTTCTCGCAACTATCTGCGCCATGTTAAGATAGACAATACACAGCAGAATAGTAATTACAGCGTGTATGATCACTGAGACGAAAACATTAAAAATAGAATAACTGAATGAAGTAATTTGAAGCGAAAAGTACGACTGGGCAGGAACGATTATTCACGGGGAATCGTACAAACGACCGAGATCCGGCTACTAAATCCAATGATTTATCCACAATCCAGAACTTGTTTTTTTGAAAGCAGTTTTTTCATGGCGATCAGAATGAACCTTACAATCCAAGCTAGAAGACCAGATTTAGACATTGTGAACGAATAAACTAAAATCGTAGATGCGACTGTTCCAGCACACAGCAGAGTAAAATAGAGAGAGAGAGAGAGTAAAATGATAGTGAAATATCACAATCTTGCTTGAGAACTGAGTATAGTGCAGGATATGAAGTTGCTAGTCGCGCCCTCCATTATTGAAGTGCCTGAAAGAGAGAACCTTTCAAAGATTAGAGGTATTAGAAATCCAAGGAGAAATCGAAACCATCCAGATGATTCTTTTGCTAAAATCAAGAAGAATACCACGCAGAACCTTGATGTCATTTAATCCCAAATCCACAAGATATGACTTGTACGGAAATTCAATTAATAATGACTATGGAATTCAAACTGATCCCCCCAAACAGACCAGAAGACCAGATCTGACCATTGTAAACATGTTAGATATTGAATGTCGCTGGCATAACAGATTGCAGAGCAAAACTGAAGTAAACTGTAAAATTGAAAAGAGAATAGAAGGAATTATGGAATGTGAAGTCGACAGTCGTGCCCATCATTATGGGAGCATTTAGAACAAGTTTGAAGGACTTTGCAAAGGAATTGCAAGAATGATAATTATGAGGATAGCATTACTAAAATTAGCGTATTGAAGAAGAGTGCAAGGGTATTGGAGAGACTTGCTGTCACTTAATCTCCCACAAAAACCAGCAGATATAACAGCCATGAAAACTTGAGAAGTACACACAACAACAACAACAAACAGCAACAATAACAACGCTAATAATAATAATAATAATAATGATAATGATAATAATAATAATAATAATACATGGTTCAAGCATGCAGTAGATGCAGTTCTCGTGATTGCACAGTATAGAATACTATGGAACTTCACCATCCAAGCAGACCACGAAATTGAACACAATATACCAGATACAGTAGAGGTAGATTATGGCAAAAAGAAATTCCTAATAATTGACGTAGTCTCTCCGCTTGACACAACAGTCGTATTCGAAGAAACAGACAAATTAGAGAGAGATCAGGATCTCAAACGTGAGATCAAGAGAAAATGAAGGTAGTGACTGACGGTTGTCCCAATAGTTTTAGGAGCATCGGTAACCGTAAATTGAGAACTGACTAAAAAAAAGATCAACATAGAATGCCCAATTGAATTACTCCAGACGTTGTGCTTGTTGGGATAAGCCAAAGCATTTAAAGAAGAGCATTGAATACCCAAGGCTGCTAACAGTAGCTTGCTATTCAGAAGAAAACCCTGCAGTTAAAATTCACAACGTATAATGATAATAATAATAATAATAATAATAATAATAATAATAATAATAATAATAATAATAATAATAATAATAATAATATTGAAGAGATTGAGGGGACTTGCTGTCACTTGATTTCCAGTGATAGCCGGCAGTTCCCATTGGTGTAAAATCTCAACGAGCAGACAAATAATAACAGCTACAACATAAGGACAGCGCTGGGGAGTATTGAGGAGACTTACTGTCATTTCATCTCAAGCAAAAGCTACCTGATACAACTGATGTGAAAACTCAACGAATAATGATAATGATAATAACCGTGGCTTTTTTTTTTCTCTTGTTCGACTATTGGTTAGGACTGGCTAACAAAAAGGCCATATAGCCCGAGGTGCAAGTGTCGTTGGTCTTTAGAAAATGACGGCATTAATAGAAATAATCGGTCGTCAACGCTGTCCTTGCGTTTTGTGTTTGAGGTGTCCAAATCGGGCGAAATGGTGACATTTGTTGATAGCCATAGAAAGACAGGAAAAAATGTTAAAAAGTTTTTGATATTTGACCTTTTCCTCATCTTCTTACTTGATGGAGAATTGTGTAAATTGGTTGATAGTTTCTTTGCATATGTGTTTATGCCTGGGGCAAGCGATGTAGAGACGGCACCTCGTATTTATTGTACAGGAGTTGACATGTTGGTAGTCTGTTCAAATCTTATGGGTCGTTATATATATATATATATATATGTGTGTGTGTGTGTGTGTGTGTGTGTATACATAGTATACGTGGTACAAATCAGGCTAGCTGTAAAACATAATATAATGATATATCAATAATATAAAGCCACTTCTGAAATGTAATGGATTTTTTTCATAGAATGCTCGATGCATACAACTTTTTATTCTTGACGTTAAGTTGTTTTAGAGTAGAGCTGGAAATAAACAGTAGAATGTGGATTTGCTACACAAACTAGCTCATGTTTCTGCCCTCTTTCACCTGATGAGGCCCGAAGAGGGCAGAAACGTGAACTAGTTTGTGAAGCGGATCCACATTCTACATTCTACCACATTCATATATATATATATATATATATATATATATATATATATATATATATATATATATATATATATATATAGTAGCCTCTTTAACCTCTACTACCCAACGCAGACAATGCTAGTTTTCCCTGCTATGCGAAAGTAGAGCGTTCCTATAAAAAGGTTTTGTAGCCTAAATGGCATAAAGCAAAGAAGTAATTATCATAAGTCTATATAAGTAATATTTTTAAGCGTTCCCTATTTCCTAAAATAGTCATCAGAGGTTGGAATGGAAGATTGGGATATAGGAGGAAGGGGAAGAAGACATATGTTGCCTCTAAAACGGCTCGAAGCAAAACAAACGCCGATGGTTATTCTCATTTCATTTTTTTCAAGTGGGAAGCTTCGGTGGGGTGTCTCAGATCTATGATCAGACTGTCGCTCTGTCGAGATACTCATTCAAAGACGTGATAGAACTCTTGAGCTAACTAAGACATCCACCAATCAAGGAGTGTCCACATCCTGTAGTTTATTAACCCAGGACAGCCATACGGTCGGGATACTCCTGCAGAGGGGTGGCTAACCCTTACTGACAGTGAGAGGGGGCCCTAGAGGCCTGGCTGTTATTCGCACCATCTCAGCATGCAAACCCTCGGTTTAAAGGCCTGTTCTTCCTGCGTCGCACTTCACCTTAAAATACAATCGCACAAGCCGGATGGCTAGTGCAAGACACAAGCTTCGCCGACTAAAGTCATGGAAAACCTTCCGAAAACCTTCGTTTGCAAACCCAAGGCATTCAAATGTATACGTACCTAGGCACTTTTATTAGTTTGTTGTCTAATGACGATGAAATAAAAAGCATATATTTTTACACAACGAATACCTTTTTTTTCGACATATATATCTCCCTTTCAATGCACCCATCTCCGAGATGAATAAAAATCACAAAGATCGAACACTGTACAGTGAAAATTTCAGAATTCAGCAAAATACCACGTGTCAGGTTACAGACTTACAGATCCAACTTCTTATACATCGCAAGCTAATTTCTCAATATTCATTCAAGATAATACGGTATGAAGTCATGTAGAGAACAAAGAGTAAATTTATTATAGAAGGCCAGCTTGCATGCCTTGAAAATTGGCATTCGATATCTTTGCTTAATCCTGGCATCGAACAATGACAATTTGGCATCATTGGGAAATGTGCATCCATTTCATTTATAGGATCAACAAACGTAAAAGTACTCACGGGGGAAAATACTATACGACTAAATCTTTAAAACAATTTTTCCAATGATTCTCCATCAATTCAAATAATTTGAGGAATATATATATATATGACAGTTTTTCATTGTGCCCACGGGATAATAACTGTAAAGAGCTGTTACACTCATTGTCAGCTGTGATGAATGCTAGCCTACATCTCGATATCTATATAAATAGACATCCGCTGCGGGAAGGCCAGCATTACCGACCTAGGTCCGGCTTGTCACCTGAGATTCTCCAACAGACGTTGTAAATACTTCCAATATCTTTGTACGTGAAACCAAGCCATAATATATATATATATATATATATATATATAGAGAGAGAGAGAGAGAGAGAGAGAGAGAAAGAGAGAGAGACACACAAACACACACACACATATATATATATGTATATATATATATATATATGTGTGTGTGTGTGTGTGTGTGTATATGCTGATGCATGATGTCAGAGCTGCCATACTCACATCAGTGAACAAGAGCTGTACATTATCGAGTAGACCGCCAATTGCCAGTGGAATCACAATACTTGTCTAGTTTGAACTTATAAACTAATTCATTTATGCAATTTCCTGTCAGACTAAAAAATAAAGCCAAATGTCACAACTACAGAACATTATTCTGTGTCTTTGTGTGTCACGTGGTTTCTGTCCTTTCGCCTCTTTCTCTCGTTCTTTCTTTTTTTCAGACAAACACACACTCATATATATATATATATATATATATATATATATATATATATATATACATGTACAAAATTATAAGAGAGAATAGGAACAAGTGTGAAAAATACAAATACAAAAATACACACACACTCACACGCACACAATTTTAACCCTTACAGATTTGTATATACAGGTATCTGTTGCCTTATGTCATTCCGCTTACCACCCAATCACACTTACGTCCGATGTTCCGTAAGGTGTTAATAGAGTTAAAAAAAAAAACGATCGGCAAACGGGACATAATGGACGTAAGCAGACGTGGTTGATTTTACAACGTTAACAAAGTGATTGTGCAGCCAGACGTATAATGATACTGTGTATTCTGTACATACTGCTCAACGGCAATATTAAACATGTTACTGGCTAATGTCTTCACAGTATTTTTTATCGTCATTTTATTGTAAATTGTCCTTTCTTACCAATAAAAAGTCTACCTTGGTTTTATGCTGTGAGTTGCAGCATAGGGGTGACCGAGTAACTTGTGAAATCTTCGGTACCTATCTTTAAAACGTTATTAAAATTTAAAAAAAAATGAAGTGGGTGGGCTGAAAATTTCAACATTCACTCCTTACTCTATCAAGACAAAAAAAAACTTTTCCGTCTGTTAATTAAAAGGTTCTCAGAAGAGGTTGGATTTTCCGATGAAAGTTGAAAATTGGTTCTTTGTTTTTTTGTTGTTTTTTTGTTTGTTTGAAATTCAGAATTTTTATCGATTACTGCCAAACAAAAGGCAGGTGAAGTAACTCATTTATTGACCACCCCTTCCACCAATGTTTTAATTGATCACTCAATTCGAACTGCCTCAAAATGACTTCGGGCACGTAACATTTTCTATCCAGTGGCTAACCAAACCTGTTTTTAGTTGCTTTTATATAAGGATGAAGTTGAAAACAAGTCAAATTAAATAAAAATGATATGTTACAATACTTCACACAATGATAATAATAATAATAATAATAATAATAATAATAATAATAATAATGATAATAATGATAATAGTAATAATAATGATAATAATAATAGTAATAATAATGATAATAAATCTAGTGATGATGATGATGATGATGATGATATAGTTGCAGCAGCAAACAACATTAAACATATTTTTCAGAAGAGAACCCCTCTCCGAGGAGAGACATGACCACGCCCTTCAGGCATTGGAGAATGCTATGTTATCATTTTTTTTACTGATGATGACTCAATACCGGTTATTAGATCTGAGAAATCTCCCTGCGGGGGAAAATGTGGGAATTCCTGTTGTCGATGTTGATGATTCTGTTCATACTTAGGAGTGGGGGTAATTTGTTTACGAAGGTGTTAACCAAAAAATTTGAGAATATAAAAAGGTAAGAAAAAATGGTGGAAAGAAATTTTTTTTTTTTTTAGATAAAAAGAAAAGTTTAAAAAGTACATGGAAACGAATTATTATTACGTACTTGCTGCTATTTTCTACAGTGCAGTTACCTTAATCAATTAATATTTTTGTAAGAACATTCCATCAATAAATGCTGCTTTACGTGTTTTTCTCGTGAATTAATCGATCAATTTTTGGCTTAACACTCCTGGAGGTAGAGACTTATGCAATGCGTCTTTCTTTTCATAAAGTGAAATGAACTCTGTGGATCTTTAAGATATGAAAATAATAATAATATGAAAGCAGACCTAGGCTAGCATGAGCTTCGTAAAGGGCGTAATGATGCACTTCATATATCCTATTAGAAAAAATTATGGATAATCATTTCTGTTATTTAGTCAGTACAAGTACTTAAGCAATGGTCTTAGATATATATATATATATATATATATATATATATATATATATATATATATATATATATATATATGTGTGTGTGTGTGTGTGTGTGTGTGTGTGTGTGTGTTTGCTGTGTGGATGTGAGATGAGCCGATAGATAATTGGTGAAATGATGATTGAAAGGTGAAGAAAAAACTCAAGAGATAAAACAGGTGTTACATCACGAATATTTTTCTTCGTAATCACGGAAACATGTCCTGATGCATTTCGATGGTCTTCAGTCTCCTTTTTTAGCGGTTTGCAGGGAAAACAGTATGCTGTTTACACGCTTGAGATTCGAGGAATGAAATAGGGATATTTCTGTGTCGTGCGTTGTTTAGTAGACGTAGGGGTTGTTTATCCGTGTAGGTGAGAATCATGTTTGATCTTAAATAAGAAGGGCCTGTGAGACGTAGGTTCAGGGGGGGTTTGTATCTGCGTCTCTGAGCATCAGGCTTGTCTGAGTTGAGATAAAGGTCAGCGAAAGGAGGGGTCAGGATGAAGATGGTCAGTTTACACCTCCCCCTCCCACTCCTTCTAAACAACCAACTACGCTAAAATATCCCAGCATTCATTTTTCTCTGCCGCAAGTGATCGGAACAAGGTGGCTGGGAACAACCGAAAATTCATCAAACATGCCCATGTGATTATAAAAATATTCGTCATTTTACCGAAATTTCGTCGACTCACCTCACATCCACGCAGCAAACATACGTATACATATATGTATATATAAATCTTTAGGGAATGTGAGGCCCCGTTGAGCGCGGCATATATATATATATATATATATATATATATATATATATATATATATATATATATATATATACATGTTCTAGACATTACACACACACACACACACTTACACACATAAACGAAAATATATGACGTCAAGAAATGTATACACACTTCATCAACTATGCTGAAATCCTCCAAATCTTTTTTAGTTTGTATCTTTAATCTTTAATTAAGCTTTGTCTTCTGTTATTGAAGAACACAAAGTGTATATATATATTCCCTTTGCACACACACATACACACACATACACAAATATATATATATATATATATATATATATATATATATATATATATATATATATGGCGAGTGAGAGTGAGAGAGAGAGAGAGAGACTCGTACACACAACCAGATGCACACATTCACACACGTACACACACATGTAGACACATAAGTGTAGGACATACATTTATCAATCCCAATCGTCGATCTATAGATATGCATAGAAACACGTATATCAATATGTGCATCTCTCGATGTCTATGCCAGACTTATATAGATATACATATGATTTACACACACACACAAACACACACATACACACACACTCACAAACAAACAGACGCATACGTACAAATGCGGATCCAAGCAAACACAGGGGCGTTTCATGTAAATAACCTGTCTTTGTCATCCATAATTCATTAAACATGTATACGTAAATTTGTTTAGAAGTATAGATATGCAAATATATATATATATATATATATATATATATGCATATATATATATATATATATATATATATATATATATATATATATACATATATACATATACATATACATATACATATATATATATAAATATATATATATATATATATTCCTATACATATATACACACATACTTTTCTGCATAGATACTCACCCACATATCTATTTATCTATCTCAACCCACCTACGTATGCAAACTCGCCAATCTTCAAATATAATATATTATTACAGAATTACGTACCCAGATAGATATTTAAGCATTCATAGATGCAGGTAGACACAATGATTTATAAGCTTATCGATTTACCTACTTGCAAACCTACAAGAAAGTCTTACCTACATACTCACCTATCTCATTCCAGAAAGGCTTCTCGACAAATGAATGAATAAAATTGATTTTTGTTAGGATTTAAGATTACGTTTGAAGGGGAAAAAAAATCATTCGACGACTTTGTTTTTCAATTCTTTTTTGTTTCTCGTGTTTGTTTGTGAGATTTCACTCGTTTTAGATATTCATGTTCAAATCTTAAACGCTTCTTCTTTTTTTCTTTTTTTATACTACAGAACTCTCTTTGTGACTGCTTTTACAAACAAGATTTTCGCTTTCTTCTGTTCTAGCTTTCTGCTTTGATTTTTATTTTTTAAAAAAGTTTTTAAAAACCCTCCATTTTTTTTTTGTACTCTGAAAATAACTCTCTTTTGGAAACTGAGAAAAATCAAAGATGCAGAATACATCCGTATGTCGACTGAGTGTATAAGTCAGACGAGTACGGAATTCAATTCGGTGTGGCTCCGCTACTCAACAGGAACAAGGTGTGGAAATCCTGACCGAACAAAGAAAGGAAAGAAAAATACTTGAATCTTAAGTTACAAGCGTTACTGCAATTGGAAAGAAAGTTTTTTTTTCCTGCTTATTTCCATTATATCCCAATAGAACACATAGAGAAAGCCGAAGAATGGGTCGACCGAGACGTTATGTTAACTATATAAATAACGAGAAGGAGTTCAATCGGCCGAAAAACTCATTGAATAACTCTTTCTATTTCCTCATTATGGGGCTTTTTTTACTCAATATTGCAGCTCTTGCTTCTGCTGCTGCTGGTGGAGGTTATGTGTGTGTCAGTGTCTTGCTGTATATCATACCCCATTCATAAGCAGCTTCAGGCATAAGATATATCTCTCAAATGCCTCATACCATTTGAAAGGAAATTGATCATTCTATAAGTTGATGTAATAAACCAAATATGTCAATGTTTGATCAAATTAGGTCTGAGTTCCCACTCAAAGCCACGTCCATCTATTGTTTTCAGTTGATAGTTTGGATATGATGAATTTTGTGTTATGAATTCAGTTTTCTTTGCATTGAGATTCAAGCCAACTCCTCTGCATTCACACGACTATTGATACTAGATTTTGAGCTTTTCAGTTCGCGGGAAATCAGATATATAAATCTGTTAGTATGAGTGTGTATTATTAATAATTATACATAACTGTTCGAGTCTTTTGTATCTATCTATCTATCTATCTATCAATCTAATATTGTATTCAAACGCATCTATATTAGTTAGTGAGTAGAAGTACAGCTACACAAAATCTTAATAACATGGAAACAGTTGTCGGTTACTAAGTATGAAAGGATCTTAGGATCATTTGAAAAATCTTTCATGCATGCATGGACTTTAAAAGATGAAATTACTTTTTGAAGAAATGCTTGTCAGTCAAAATTTCCAATCCATCAATCAAAATTCATTTCATTTCAATCTCTCTCTCTCTCTCTCTCTCTCTCTCTCTCATTTTAGAAATCTGTTTACAAAAGTATTTATTGTTAGAAACTGTCAACCACAACTGTCACCGAAAAAACAAAAAACAAAGAATTCCTTACTTTTTTTCATTTGGTCTGGTTGGCTGGCTATGTTGGTGTAGCGGATACCGTTCGTACCAATGAATTGTCTGAGCTGGAAATTTCAGCATTTACTCTTTATTATGTCTAGAAAAACCACTAAAAAATCCCCCATAATAGGTTTTTAATGGGAGGTTCAATTTGCAATGTAAGTTTATTTTAAATTAGTTCCTCAATTTGTTTCCGGCAGCATTCACGCTTATTTTTGAAAACTCATACTTTTACTGCGATCACTGACCAACTAATCACGAGAGAAGTAACTTATCCATTGATCACATTTCTTCAATCTTCTAAACTGATTACCCCTAACATGGTATGCTGTCAAAACAAGTTGGTCACGTGACGATCTCTACTAGATGACTAACCAGACCTGTTTTTAATATCATTTGATAGCTTTGTGCATCTTTAAACTGGTGAGCACTTCGTCACCTCAGTGTTGGGTAATGATTAGCAAGCTAGTTTAGCGGCCAATTATCAATGTGTTGTGAGTTCGACCCTTACTGGGTGCTCTATACGTGTATTCTTTTGTAAAACCAAGCTAAATACATTACAGTGCCTCAACGATGTGTAATGTTTTTGCAAGTTATTATGACAGACCATAGATGGTGTATTATGATTTCAACCTCATTGAATGCCGTTCAGTTGTGGCTTTATGCTAGACTAAACTGAGTTTTGTAAATCTTTTTAAGTGAGATGTGTGGCGTTGTGATTTTTTAAACCAAGTTTTTAAAAATAAAACATCCACTAGACTGATTTGTATTATTCTGTGTATGTCCACAACATGATATTTTACAAAAATCCATTTTTTTTATTATTCATGCAACAAAACGGAAAAATGCCAAGGGTGTCGAATACTTATGCGAACAACGGTAGTTTAACACCTGAAGTAGTCCTATGGACAGGTACATCAATCTCTTCAGTGGAACTTTCCAGCTCCGTTAGAGTTATATTGGTCTCTTTGTTGTCTGATTAATGCCCTCCTTACTGGATCCGTGAGCTTTTGCATGCTGTCCTCTCTTGGCATGTTTGCTGTGGTTCAATAGTCTTTCCATTTTGTAATAACGGATCAAATAGTACTCCATGGGATGTTCAAAGTTTTGGAAATTTTTTATGAACCAACCTCTTGTTAGCAGTATATACATCTATAAGAACAACATCGAATGGGACGATGCAAAATTAAGTTTTATGGTTAGTAATATTCTGTATAATCAGATTCACAGACATTTTGAAAAATCGCACACACACACATACACATATATACATACGATTTCCACAAATTTGATCGTAAAGAATATTATTAAACCTAACATCTAATTTTGCATCGTCCTGTTCGAGGTAGTTCCTTTAGGCATGCATACTGCTCACAAAGGTTAACAGCAATAGTTTATCCTTCTTTACGATGGCGGGCGCCGTTGGGATTCCTCGAACACATTAATATTTGTATAAATCAATTTGTTTGGAAAATAGTGTCGCATATTAGAAGAGGGAATGAAAACTAAGCAGAATAAAACGACAGTCCAACTTATTTGACTGGGGCATTATCATGATGTCTAACAATCACCAAAGCCAAACAAGACACCAACTCTTTTATCCTTTCATATTTCAATTATTACAAGTCGTGTCATCGTATCTAAATTATTGAAGAAAGAAAAGGCAATTTATTTATTTCAATGACCAAAGAATATAGCAGCCAGCCATTCTGGAGGAGTTTGAGAGCTTTCAACCATCAAATATTTCAAGGACAATTGATTAAAAAGGGCTTGACTCTGCAATTTCATCGTTGTTGCCTCTTTTGTATGAGGCGTTTCGTACAACTTGAATATAGCGACGTAGGTGTAAGTGGAACATCTCGACCGCCAGGCTTGACTTTTATTGCCCTTATTACACCATGGCTTCGGAAATAAGAGTTCTTGTCGACTTTTTATGAGCACAACAAGGGGTTAGCGATAGGCAGCACGTATATGGAGCCACTAACTTTTGACTTTTGAGTTTCGAATAAAACTGATGCCGTTGTCGAATCTGACTTTACAAGGACGCACAAGCAGGACTCATGGAAATGTTTATGATCACTTGACTAAACAAGATGAGATTTGAATGGAATTGCACTGGATTGAAAGAGATGTTAAATGTTTGTTTAGACAATGTATTTTAGGGAAAGTATGCAGGAAACCAACAAGCTTAGACATTGCCAGTATTTAACCAACAAACAAGAAGTGCGTTTGTTAATGAAATATTGATTTTTTTAACGTGTTTGTCGGACTTGTTTTTATTCTTTGTGTTTTAGACTTGTTTAAAATACAGTGAATGTAACATGAACTTGTATTGGTTCGGGTTTGTTTTCTTCCTAACAGTTGCACGTGTTCAAAGACAATTTTAGATTTTGGCAATTTATGTCAATTATTGAATAAAAAAACACCCCAGTTGCACTGACTTATTTGTGTGTGTGCGTGCGTGCGTGCGTGTGTGTGTGTGTGTGTGTGTGTACACTCCACGATTACTTGACAATTGGCCATCGTACAAATTTGATAACCGCCTGATATATCAATCAGCACAGAAGGCAGTGTTGAGAGTTGTTTGGACCCGTGGTTCCTGAGATATCTCATGAAAAAAAATTAAAGATTATAGATCTTTTTTTATAGTTTCTACAGATTATTTCACTTGACTTCCGTTCTTTAGAATTATCTAAATTTAGATATAAAATAAATAAACTGACATCATTTGAAAGTCATCGTTTCGTACAATGGACAGAAAATTACTCTGCCTGGCAATTATTGCAGTCTACTCTTTACACCAAATAATCAGGCTTCTTCAAAACATTCACCTCTGAAGTGGGCACTGCCCTAGTTTCAAGAATTCAGAATCGAAAATGGTTGATAATACGAAGCCATCACTTGACATTCGACATTCATACCCAACGATTGCAAATTCTTACAAACAGACCTCACTTCTGATTGAAAAGTCTTCGAAATTCTCTGATGAACTATTGTCATTATTGTTAAGATTTGACCCACCCCCTCTTCATTCTTTTTGTCAACTGCTCTTCATTGCAATCCTCATATTTTTAATCTACGATCGTTAAGTCATCATTGCAGATCCCTTGACACAAAGAATAACAATAATAACGCGCTACTTCATCTCTTCACCCATCAAAATCTCAGGCACTTGTGAGATTCTGTATCGCAATTATGCCAAAGATGATACAACAATAATTTGACAATCTAAGAATCGTGGATTTTACTAGGATATGAAAGAGCAGAACGCGGAAACGAAGAAATGTAAAATAGAAACCTTGTACACTTGAGAATACATGAAGAAATATGTAAGCAGCTCGCTACTGGCATGTCCGATCGCATTCTATCTGGCATGAATGGTATATTTAAAGCTTCTCATCAGACTGCACGGCGAAGTCTGGATTTAGACATACGAGGAACACAAACATGTACCTTGTGTTCGTAAACAAATCAGAGGGAACGTAAGGAAATGAAATTAAACGCAATAGTTTGCTTATATTCTGTACAAGAAAATAAACTCATGTTTTGTTTTTTTTGTTTTTTTGCGAAGAAAACGCCATGACCTTCTACAAACATACATTTTACACGCACACATACACTCACACAAACACACACACACATATATATATATATACATATTGAGAGAGAGAGAGAGAGAGAGAGAGAGAGAGAGAGAGGGGGGGGTAAACATATGGAAGACGAACAGATATGAGTAAGTGATTTTATTTTTGTATTGTATGTCTTAACAAATTTCAAATTCAAACCTTTTGGCCATCGTCCAAGCGAAAATGGGAACATGGAAAATCAGTATGGCCCATCCCTCTTCAGTGGGAATCTCATATCATCTTACTCCTGGGTAGTGTATGGCCCATTTCTTACCGGCTAGGCATTTCATATTCCATCTATCAGTTTCAGTTTTTTTCCTCAAAATTTCATTAGTGTTGTTAATTGGTGTTAAAGTTGGATAGATGAGAGATATTCTTAACAGATTCTTTTTTTGTTTACTACTGCCTGATCGGGTTTGATTTTTTTCAATGAGACAAATTCTTTAGTGTTTATGTATGTGGGAATGAGATGGATGTAGTATGGGGTTGAATACCAAGGGCTATTGAGAATATTGTAGTGATAACAAAGGAAATATGCACGATGTCTACTAGCAATTTCATTTATCGAATCGTTTAATTGTTCGAATTAATCTAAATTCGAATATGTATTAGATTCAAACTGAATTTTTATATCAAATGTTCAAATTAATTATAACAGTTTATGTTCCATTTTTATGTCGGAGTCCATAGAATTTGTTTCAATGTTTGAATTGGAAATTTTGATAGAGTATTCTCTTTTTGAAATGTGGTGTGTTGTATTCAGTTATTTGGGGTTTTTTAGGGGTAAAATGTAGGAGGTTTATTTTATTATTGAGTCCCTTAGGGGATAGGGTTTCTAGTCGAAAAATCCACCTATCTTCATTGGATTCTAGTGTTCGTGTGGTATTACTAAGTTTTCCTATATTTTTCTGCACACACACATACACACACACACACACTCTCTCTCTCACAAACACACACGCATATGTGTGTGTACCTGATGCTACCCAAGCGTTCGAGGAATTTTATCACAAAATGCTTTCTCTAACAAGTTGTTTCCACCATCTCCTTCGATGTAATCCTGTAATCATGTAGACATCGATCTCTCAAAGGATGCTGCTTACAAAGGAAAATGGCAGCAGTCCTTATTACGTTCATAATTTGATTCTGATATCCGTCGCTAAATTCTCTTTTAAATAATGTATGTATGTATGTATGTATTTATGCATGTATGTTTCTCTCTCTCTCTCTCTCTTTCTCTCTCTCTATCTCAATCTGTACGGATAGCTAGCTACTAGCTGGGTTTGAAGCTGTAATAGACAAAGATTGATAAAGGGAGTCTAAAGTGAATAGATATAGACCGATTGAGAGATAGAGACAGAGTGATACATTATTGTCTCCATAATTAAGTCGATGTTACCTGCGCTCCGAATTATAGAAGAACAAAGAACTTTTTCTATCGTTTATGATTTGGGGGCGTCTTTGAGTAGAATTAACTTCGTGCACTGTTATTTATATTCCGGATGATATAAAAGAACATATTTCCATGACGTTAGTTCAGTGCTGGGTGAGGCTTTACTTGTCCGGGACAAAAATACATCGGGTACATTTTGCTCTGTCACCACATGTCAATCGTATGCTTTTTGTAGATAGCTGCTGCTTTCAAGTATGGATGCGGTTGGGATCCACTGGTCTGTACAGCAACTAACCCTTTCTCTCTCTCTCTGTCTCTCTCTCTCTCTCTGTCTGTCTCTCTCTCTCTTGAATTAGAAACCGTCGACATATACTGTCAACAAAGGTTTTCTTCGGTTTTTAGGTTGGTTTGACCAGCTATGTACGAATGTATCATGCATCTAGACAAGATTAACGGCACCGGGAAGCAGAGAGTTCAGACATACAAACGTATCTTCTTTTTTTTTTTCTTTAATTCGACCATAATAGGTTTTTAGCGGGGATCATTTGCAATGTGGGTTCATGCTTGATTGGGTCCCTAGTTTCTGTCCCACACCAATCACGCTTCTTTTAAAAATTTTTTTTTCAATTCAGACTTTAAATTTTAAAAAAATTCTTTTTATTGATCACCACACAACAAAAGGAGAGAAAAGTAAGTTATTCATTGATCAACCCTTTTCCAATTTTCTCAATTGATTTTTCCCAACACGTCATACTGCCAAGAGCATTGGTCAAATGACTGTTTCTATTGAATAACTAACCAGACCTATCTATCTATCTATCTATCTATCTATCTATCTATCTATCAATCCAATCCAATCCAATCCATCTATCTATCTATCTATCTATCTATCTATCTATCTATCTATCCAAACGATAATTTCGTATACGTGAGGCTAGGGAACTGTACTTTTGAGTATTTCTTTTTCTAAATCTTTCTTGGTCTTATTTCGCTCATACATGATTTCTTTTTCATAACAATAGTTTCTCCTTTTCTTTGAATATAAACAAATTCAACGATTTCCCCCATCAAATATTCCAAAGTTCAGAATTTGACCTTTTTTTGAAAAAAAATAGTCAAGAAAAATCACTGGGTCAGAGGCAACCGTTCTTCAAAAGATCGCTCCAGGCTCGTTTTGAGAATATATTTCGATTAAAAGTTTTTGATAAAGATGATGCTCATAAAATATGATAACAAGTGTTTCTGAGTGGAATTGCGTTGCAGATCAATTCTCAATTACAATTAATAAAACAAACTGACATTAGCTATGCATTCGTCTATATTGAGTAATACCATTTTGTTCTGTTTTATAATATTCTTTAGTTTAGCAAGACTATATATTTCGTTTTCTCTTTCATTTTGTTTGCCAAATTGTTTTGTAAGTTTGAAAGAACGTTCAAAACCTCAATTTTGCTTGCACTTTCCATCAATTCAATCTTGCTTTCCTAGATTAGAAGGCAAATTATCGATTGAATCTCACGGATTGTTACTAACATTAGGCACAAAAAAGGTGTCAGATAAATAGAAACACGACATCATTGTAACGATTCGGGTTCAAGCGAAGCAACAGAAGTACAGGACCCCCCCCCCAAAAAAAAAAATGAATGAAGAGCCAAAATGAATGATTGGCTAAGTGATTAAATATATGAGTGAACAGGTTTGGTTAGTCACTCAATAGAAAGCGTTACACGACCAACGTCTATTGATTGCATGCTGTGTTGGAGATGGTCAACTGAAGAATTGGAAAAAGGGGTGATGAAAGATTGAATATTTCTCTCGTCTTTTGTTGGGCAGTGATCACTAAGTAAGTCTGAATTTTCACAACATGAAACAGAAACTAAAGGACCAAGTTTGTATAAATTTAAATTGCAAATTGAACCACCCTCTTAAAATCCATCGGCCGTTTTTATTTTTTGTAGACATAATAAGAAGTAAAGGTTCAAATTTTCAGCCTTCCAATTTCATCGGTGTGGCCTGTGCATATGATATATTGATAGTCAGTCAGCCAGGCAGACTAACTTAAACCTAAGTTGAAATTTTAGGTGACAGTTTCGGTTGACAGTTTCTAATTGAATCTAAGATTAAGATTGCTGAAGTAAATATTGTTGAATTGCTCATTGAAATTTAAAGCACTAACTTAGATCAAAACATGAAAGAATAATACTGACAATAGAGAGTAGGGGGAAAATTGATGAATGAAAATAGAATAAGATATAAAGATGATATATAAAAATAATAGATTGAACCCTCCCCTCTAAGAATCTATCTGCCGTTCTTTCTAGACAATAAAGAGTAAAAATCTAAATTTTCAGCCCTCTAACCCATTGCAAATACACACACAAAAAAAAAAAAAAAGAGAAAAAATAGAAGGTAGAGAGAAAGAAAAGGAAATGAAGAAAGATACTGAGTGGGGTTAATAAGGAGGATAGAAGAGACGGGAAGAAAGAAAAAAGAAAGAAAGAAAGAAAGAAAGGAAAGAAGAAAGAAAGAAAGAAAAGAAGAAAGGAAGGAAGATCAATAGTGTTGTCCAAAGAACATGGAAGAAGAACAATAAAAAAGGACGATAAAGAGAACAAAGAACAAAAGGGATTGAAATAAAACAGAAAAAAGATAGTATTAAGGGGCAAAATTTTAAGGACAGAAAGAACGAGAAAAAAAGAACAAGAGAGAGAGAGAGAGAGAGAGAGAGAGAAAGAGAGAGAGAAAGAGAGAGAGAGAGAGAGGGGAGAAGAAAGATGTAACGAGAAGCAAAGAAATGTAGAAAGAAAGTGAAAAAGATAAAAACAAAGAATTTTAAAAGGGAAGAGAACAAAAATGGAAAGAAGAAGGAAATAATGGACATCAAATAGCTAAAAGCAAAAGGTTCGAATGATAAAAAATAAAACCAAAAGAAATCAGGAAAAGAGACAAATAGAAAAAAAATGACAGAGATTGCAATAACACTGCAATGTTTTTTAAAAACTTGTTTTTTACTGTCAAATAAGTGTTATTTTCTGATTGATTATGTCTAAAACCTATTCGAAATAGCTATTATTGCCTTCAAACTTTTCTATCGTGATAAGAGCATAAATACTTTGTAATTTACCTATTTGCCTCAGACAGCTTAGGAAAGGTACCCAGAGGCTGAAAACTCCTAATCTAGAGCTGTCACAAATTGTTTCATTATGTGCAGTGGTATTATGAACGCCCTCCAGGGGTCGACCATTGGCTCCAATGT
>OY735205.1:48187012-48274512 GCA_963457665.1 Thysanoteuthis rhombus | reverse complement strand
GGACTGAAACAAGTGCTAGTCTGAAGGTGACAGATCCGGGGAAGATGTTACTTGCTGCAGAACTTCCCATCTGAGCTCTATCATCGTTTACTGTGTTACATTGGCGACAACAGGGCGGGTGTTTTCATGTGCGAACCACACCACACGACTTTCTTCCAAGAATTTGTTTTGAATCTGGGAAAGACTCCTTTTAATCCCGCTAAACACCAACTTTTTTTCATTGATGCAACATTATGTCACTTCCTTTCATTTGGCATTGTGTTATACAATGCTAAGCTTAGGAAGAGTCAATATTATTATCATTATCATTATTATTATTATTATTATTATTATTATTATTATTATTATTATTATTATTTAGAATCTCACACCAGTTGCCTGGTGGTAACCGCTGGAGTTTGAGTGACAGCAAGTCTCCTCAAGTCTCCAGCCCTCCTCTCCAAGTACTCATAGGTCGCAGTAATTCTGCGATTTACATTTTCACACCAGTTGCCCAGTGGTTATCGCTGAAGGCTGAGTGACAATAAGTCTCCTCAGGTCTCCAGCTAGCGTCTCCTCTCTTTCGCATATCATGACAGAGCTACAATTCGTTGCAGTACTTATATCTCTAGCACCTTCCTCAGTATCCGTGCAGTTCCCAGTAGTGCTGTGGTCTGTACGGTCTCTATCCTCCTCCTAATCCCGATCTCCTCCAGTCTCTCCCTCAGCGTTTTGGGGACAGTTCCTAGTGCGCCCACTATGACCGGTACTACCCTGGTTTTCATGTTCCACATCTTCCTTGACTCTCTTTCTAGGTCCTGGTATTTTTCCCTTTTTTCACCCTCCTTCTTTTTTACTCTATGGTCTGCAGGCACAGCAACGTCTACTTTTTGGCAGGCCTTCCTTTTTCTGTCTACTATTACTAAGTCCGGTCTTCTTGCCTGGATGAGGTGGTCAGTTTGGATGTCAAAGTCCCAGAGTAGTTTGTGGTTGTCATTCTCCAAGACTGCCTCTGGCTTGTGCTGATACCACTTTTCCACATGGTTGAATCCCATTTGTTTGCTTGGTTCCCAGTGTATCATCGTTGCTACTCTATCGTGTCTATGCTTATACTCCTTCTGGGCGAGTTGACTACATTAACTAGTTATGTAGTTTACCGTCTCATCTCTTTCACCGCACATGTGGCATTTGCTGTTTGTCTGTGTTCTGTCGATTTTTCTTTTTATGTTGTTTCTCCTTATGCTTTTGTTTTGGGCTGCCATGATTAGCGATTCTGTTTCTCTCTTAAGGTTCCCCTTTCGTAACCACGTCCATGATTTCTCATCTGCTACATATTGTATCTGTCTTTTAAACTCGCCGTAAATTTTTTCTCTTCCCATCTTTCTTTTCTTGTTTGCTGTACTGCTCCATTGTTTTCCACTTTATTGTTTGTTGCACTATCTCTCGCACTCTTTATGATTTCTTCACTATTTGTTTGCACATACCTTTCTAGGACTACTTTAGCTCTCTGGACACAATCTTCTATACTGATGAGCCCCCTGCCACCTTCTTTTCTCTTAACGTATAGTCTATCTGTATCATCTCTAGGGTGTAATGCTTTATGCATCGTCATAAGTTTCCTTGTTCGCCTATCCATTGATTGGAGCTCTTCCTTTGTCCATCCTAGGAATGGTGCTGTATATCTAACTACTGACACAGCCCAGGTGTTCTTTCCTTTTATTAAATTTCTGCTGTTTAATTTGGTCTCTAATATTTTCCTTATCCTTCTGAGGTATTCTCTCTTTATTTTATCCTTCATCTCTTCCCGTTTTATCGTGTCACATTCAATGACACCTAGGTACTAGTATCGGTCTTGTGCAGTCAATGCCCTAATCTTGCTGTTGTCCGGGAGTTCAATTCCTTCAGTCATTGAGAGCCTTCCTTTGTGCATCACCATGATAGCACATTTTTCTATTCCAAACTCCATTCCTATGTCCTCACTATATTCCCTTACTTCGTTGAACAGAGTCTCAAGCTCTCCCCTGTTTTCTGCGAACAATTTTATATCGTCCACGTACATTAAGTGGTTGACCTTTCCTTTTGTTTTAGAGAAGTGGTATCCTTTGCTGTTTTTCGGGATTCTGTTAAGCGGTATCATTGTTAGAACAAATAATAGTGGGGACAACGAGTCTCCTTGGAAGATTCCCCTTTTTATCCCTACTTCTGCTCGTTTGTCCCCTGCGGCTGTCAAATCTACTTTCCAGTCTTCCATCGAATTACCAATGAATTTAACCACCGGTTCGCTAATTTTGAACATTCTAAGGCATTCGAGTATCCAGCTATGTGGAATCATATCGTTTGCCTTTTTGTAATCTATCCATCCCATTGCGATATTCTTTCTCCTTTTCCTCACTTCTCTTAAGATCATCTGGTCTATGTAGAGTAAATCGTTTGCCCCTTTGGTTCCTATCCTACACCCTTTCTGTTCTTCTGGTAGTAGTCCCCTTCTATCCATTGACATGTATATTCTCTCTGCTATTTGCCCGGTCAGGATTTTCCACATAAGTGGTAAGCACGTGATTGGTCTATAGTTGCTTGCTATGTTCCCCTTTTCTGGGTCTTTTTGGATGAGGGTGGTTCTGCCTTTAGTCATCCATTCTGGTGCTTTGCCTTCATTTAGACAATTCTGGAGTAGGTGAGTGAGTCTGCCGTGTAACGTGGTGAATTTTTTGAACCAATACCCATGGATCCCGTCGGGACCCGGTGCTTTCCAATTGGCTACTTTCCTAAGAGTATGTTTCAATGTGGTTTCATTCAGTACTATTGGTTCTCCCCTGTCTATATCTTCTAGTTCTTTTCTCATGTCTCCCAACCATTGCAGTGTTACATTGTGTCTTTTTGGGTGCCCCCATATGCTATTCCAATAGTTCTTGGCCTCTGTGGCATCAGGTTTCATGTCCTGCCTTCTTTCCCCATTTAAATCTTGGTAAAACTTTTTCTTCTTCTTCTTCTTATTATTTGCAATCTCACACCAGTTGCCTGGTGGTAACTGCTGGAGTTTGAGTGACAGCAAATCTCCTCAAATCTCCAACCCTTCTCTCCTAGTTCTCATGGGCCACAGTAATACTGCGATTTACAGTTTCACACCGGTTGCCCAGTGGTCATTGCTGAAGGCTGAGTATCAATAAGTCTCCTCAGGTCTTCAGCCAACATCTCTTCTCTCCTTTGCCTATCATGCCAGAGCTGTGGTTCACATTCCCCTTCATCTCCCTTCCTTTGTTAGATCACTGTTAACAATTAGTGTTGCAGTCTTTATATTTCTAGCACTTTCCTCAGTATCTATGCAGTTCCTAGCAGTGCTGTGGTCTGTAGAGTGTCAATCCTTCCCTCTATCCCGATCTCCTCCAGTCTCGCCCTCAGTGTCTTTGGGACAGTTCCTAGTGCGCCAACTATGACTGGCACTACCCTGGCTTTCATGTTCCATTATTATTATTATTATTATTATTATCATTGTTATTATTATTATTATTATTATTATTATTATTATTATTATTATTATTATTATCGAATGTGCGTCTGTTAAAAGTCATTTCAAACTGAGTGTTCACGTAAACAAATGTCATTTCTTTCTTTAGATTTTTTCCCCATTAATCAGGAAACGACGCCATCCACAGCAGTTTTGCTTGACCGATTCTAGATCAGTGAATAAATCGACGGGGCGGGGTCGATACCCGTGCGTTGTCGTGAAAAGCAATCATTCCGCGCGTCGTAGTTCAGTGAACGGGTGCAAATGGAGCGACAAAGTATTTATGGAGTCTGGCTTCATTGCAATATTGATCGGGTCAATTTGAAAAGGCGGGGAAATCCACTCACTTGTTTGCTTCCTGACGCCTTCGCTCCAAACGGACGCACAGAATGACGTGCGGGCACAGATATCCCGACATATGTGCATCCACAATATTTGCTAAGACCGGATTTGTACGGTAGAGACCCAAGTAGGCGGAAAAGGGTCGAAATAGACTGTGTTACGCTAGTCTTGGGAAGAGACTGCTTGCCTAGAAACTATTAGCACGATAAAGATCATTATCGTCAAATCAAACTACCACTACCATCATCATCATCATCATCATCATCATCATCATCGATAAATGTTTAAGCGTTAAGCGAAGCCATTAAAAGTCGTATCTGTTCCCAAAACTGTTTTCTAAGCATTTTGTTACTGGCTTATTTTCCTTATAAGTCATTTTCTTTGTTTACTAATACACCGGAGAAATTTTTTTTTCTGGATGTGTACATTCCCGATAATAGGACCATTATCTATTTAGTGTGTTTATTCATTTATTCGTTTGTTTGTTTTATTCCGAGCAAATTGTGAAGAATAGCTTCAATACTACACATATCTAAAAAGACAATTGCATGGAGAGAAAATGGTGCTACCTCACTTTTTCTCTTTTGTTTCAAGGAAATCTAAAACGCTGACACGTCGGAGATGAAGAAATAATTGATTTGATTACCTTATAAACAAGCGCAAAAACAGCTCTGGTTAGTCACTCAATAGAAACCAGTGTGTGGCCAACGTCTTTTAGCAGCATACCTTGTCAGCGGGATCAATTAAAAAAATTGATAAAAGCATCATTAATAAATGAAATACTTCTCTTGTTTTTTGTCAAGCAGTAATCACTTAGCAAGTTTGACTAGGATAAAATAAACAGGCATGATTGCTGCTGGACAAAAACTAAGGGACGAATTTAGCATAAACTTACATTGCTTATAGAACACCTTGCTAAAACCTATTTAGAAGGATGGAATTGCGAAGAGAAAAAAGCTTTTTCTAGACATAGTAGAGAGTAGAGGTTTAATTTTACTGTTCGTTAGCCCCATTGTTGCGGACTGTATGCGTAACACGTACATGCATTGATAGTCAGTCAGCCGAACCAACTTAAAAACTGAAAAGAAACCCATGATGACAGTTGTGGGGACCGTTCTAGTTGACGGTTTCCAAATTCCAGATTGAAAAAGGAATATATTGAACCTATGTAAGTGAAAAGGTAATTTATTTTTTAATATCTAAATGGACAAAAAATAGATCAATGTTTCTTGTAGCTTATCTAAAAGAAATCCACCAATCGTTGTAGGTGTTTGACTCTCTTCTCGTTAGTTTATCTACTTAGAGAGCTCACGTACGACCCAAATTATCCTGCTTTTTTGGGGGGTCATTTTTCTGGTAATTTCTATTCATCGTTGTCGTTAGCATTGTATCTGATCTTGTTTCTATATTTCATATTGCGTTGTATATGGAGGAATTAAAAGAATAAAATGATTTAATTTGATTTGAATTTGATATGCTGGTATTATATTCACTCAGATACTACAAGATTGATATCAGGTCAATTAGCAGGTGGAGAATATAGGAGTACAATTTGGTTGAGAAGAGTATCCAATACGTATCAAAAGGTTCATTTTAACTTTCTTACACGGCTATAAAAATGACAGAATGTGGTCTAAATATTAAAAGATATAAAAATATAAACATTGGAATAAGATTAAACATTTAATAATAATGAACAAAAGTCAGAAATCTTTGATTCAAATTCTGACAAATTTGGAGATGTATTAGGATGTTGAAATGAAATTCCTGAAATTTATCGAATACCTTTTGCACTCACTGTATGTGACCGCATGTTTGTGCGGGTGAGGTGCTTGCCATGCAATAAGATAGTCTCGCAGGCCCTGGCTAATGTGATTATTTCTGTATTGCAGCTCCGTGCCAGACTAAACTCAATATGTTTTTCGATTTCTCTGTCTGTCTGTCTGTCTGTCTGTCTCTCTCTCTCTCTCTCTCTCGCCCCCCCCCCATCTCTCTCTCTAGCCAAAGCGAAAAAAAGAGCCTAAGGCAAACTGTGTAAACGTGTCTAGAGAAATGAGAGCTTTGGGAACGACGCAGAAGTGAAAACTTTAAAGGCTGGCGTGTTGACCACCCTCCTATATGATGTAGAATCATGGGCCATTTACCTCTGTCACCTTCCCACTATTTGAACACTTTCGTCAACGCCCCCCCTCCCGGCACACATATCATTCTCAGTTACTTAGGGGAAGACACGAAAGTAAAAACTTTAAAAGCTGTCGTGCTGACCACCCTCCTATGTATTGTAGAACCATGGGTCATTTACCTCCGTCACCTACGCTCACTTGACCACTTTCGTCAACACTTCCTGTGCGCCATCCCCAGGGCACTGAAGCGACTTAGTTACTAACACCGGCGTCTTCAAGATAACAAAACTCACAAAGCATGGTGGCTCTGCACCATTAAATACACCTACGTTGGGCGAACCGAGGATGGAATACGATAGTCTCTAAAATATTTTACTATTCAATGAACTGACCACGGGCGAAGAGGGGCAGAAGAGCACCACAGAAGAGCTACAAGAAGTCCTTCAAGTATCAAAATATTTCATCCGAAACTCTCAAATACATACAAGACAATATATACTAGGCAACTAAACACAACAATAAATCTAAGGCACTTAAAACATAAACTAAAAAAAAATTGAAAATAGATAACATTCACTACATCAACTTATACTTCAACAAACAATACAATTATATTAAAGAATATAGAATTGAGGAGACATTCTCAAGATACGTTGACTAATAAAGAGAGAGAGGGGAGAGTCTCTCCTTGAAGCAGTTAATCTAAAAGAGTTCAGTTGAATGAACACAGGAAAAGCAGATTGAAAACCCCATAAATAAAAGCATTATTCAAGTTTTCAGTTTTGATCTAAATACAGCAACTGTATCTGCAAGCTGTTCGTAAATTGGCAGCAAATTCTAAAGCGATGAACCAGAATATCTAACTAAGCAGAGTCCATATGTTGTTATGTTAGTAGAAGTTTTAAATACATCACCCCTTGACACCTGACGAGTTATATGATTATGAATTGAAGAGTTAGGGACACATAAGGAATGAAAACACGAAGGGGATAATTTGTTTTGGGCTTTAAAAATAAATGATAGGATATTTTATTGACGCAAGTCATCGATTTTGGGAATTTCTAACCGGGACTCGAATGTTCCGTCGATGGTTCAAGATTTGACAAAAACCTCCATTCCTATGACATTGGCTACCTCCTGATGTCAGGAAGACATGGGGAAAGGTATCCACTAATGCTGAAAGTCTATTAAATCCGAATAAAAAGACATATTTTGGGTGGAAAAAATATTTCATACATTTTACAGTCTTGTATGATATATTATGTAGTATTTACTCACCTTTTCACAATGTAGATCAGTGGTTCTCAACCTTTTTTCTATTTCGTTTCAAGTATAATTAGAAATATTGTTTATTATAAAGATGAAATGTAATTTATGATATTGTATTAATGACTAATAAACAGAAAAAGAATATTCATGAAATGTCCGTTGAGCTGGAATCCATTATGTTGGTGTCCGTTATATCCAAAATCCATTACATTGGGATATGTTGAATCTCTCTCTCTCCATATATATATACATATATATATATATATATATATTCATAGATATATGCATTGCTCTACCAATGAGCTAAACAGCCACCGGTAAATCAAAGACCCAAATAACTGAGTCAACTCCAAATTGTTTATTCGTGGTCTATGTCTGCTGCATTTGTTGCATTCAGTGCAGCAATCATGTTATTAAGAAATGGATATTTGATTCGACAGAATGATTTTAAATTGCGTTATTCGATATAGAAACAATATCTGAAATGAACTACCGTTATTACAATCCAAACAAACCTGCGACCGATAGGGTAATATATATATATATATATATATATATATATATATATATATATATATATATATATATATATATATCAGGTAATTAAAAATTTGTATTTTTCATTAGTAGGGTAGACAGTTAAAGAAAAAATATAAGAAAGATATGAAGAAAATTGAGCTCAGAAATCTCTTTCCCAACAAGATACAAGTGTACAAAATCCTTTTGAATAGGACTCTTTCGGCTTAGGTGTGAAGAGTTCAAATGTCTCACTTTTATAAATTTATACTAATATCTAAGCCCTTTGTTTGTTTGCTTATTTGTTACCCTTCTTCGCACGAACAACAAGGCCTATCGATCTGATATTCTATATGTATACTGGGGAGAGGTCAACTTGAACCATACACTGCATGAGTTTAACCTCAGAGGTCATTTGCACTCAACAGAAGTCATTTCTGGCAAAATTCCGGAGTTGTGGGACACAGTTTTACATCAACGATGCTGGAATGGAGAATGTGGGTACATCTTCTTGTATCAAACGTCACAGGCTATGCGAAGATTAAAGGTTATTTAAATCATCAGAGGTCAGTTCTGGTCATTTCTATTCAAACTCACAGATTTTGAACAATTATTTTGCATCTACGTAACTGAAATTAGGTATTAGGGTAAATCTGTTCAAGCCAAGGTCAAAGGCAATGCGATATTGACCTCAGAATTCATTTGAGGTCACCTAGGTCTATTTATGGTCATTTCTAGTTAATTTTCTAAGTTGTTTGTAACAATTTGGTGTCCATTGTTATTTTGTATTGCAGATGCAGAAATTTTGCATAAGCGTACTTTTTCTTCAAAAAGCGAAAGTTATTGGCATTGTGAAGTTGACACTGGTCTCTACAAGTCATCTGGACATGGTAACGAGGCACAAGGACATTCTCCAAAGATCGCTGGTTTGTCAGTTTGGCTCAGTTTGTAGGAAAGCCGTTTAACAAAAAGACGTGATTCCAAATCACGGTAGGGGAATGTTATTTTTACATATCAGTAAGGTTCAACATGACGGGGTAGAGAAACGAAGAGTTTACTCTCTTACATTTGGTGAGGATTGTTCTTGTTCGAATCAACTTGGACTGGAGTTCGACTATTAGAAAGTAACATATCTGGGTATTATGCAGGGTCAAAGGTTGATGTCCAACTTTGAGAAGAATTAGATTTCACCGTAGTCCTCAGTTCGTATCCATCTATTCATCAATGCTAACATGTCCTTTTCGAGGCGAACCTTTGAGTGACTCATTTCCGTTTGAAAATCTCATGGGCCACTTTTCGAGTATTACGGTCACTAATTTCATCTTCACCAAACACTATACTTATTCTACGAACTGCTTCTGCAGCTTTTGTTCCAAGATTAAATTTGCAACGACAATAAATTTTTTAGCTACCATATTGATTTTACTTCTTATTTCTGTAATTATACCCCTTAGTAGGTTTTTCTGGTGGTAAATGATATGTTTAGGTTTCGTGTTGCTGAAATTACTTACAGGCTCTGATTAGAAACCGTCAACCAAAACTGCCACCTTAACTGTCAATATAGGTTTCTTCAGCGTTTGAGTTGGTCTGGCTGACTGGCTACATATGTATTATGTGTACAGGCCGCACAAAGGGAGCTAGAGAAATTTCAGTATTTACAACTTATGTCTAGAAAATAATATTTCTCTACCCACCCCCAGGTTTTTTTAATGGAGGATTCAATTTGCAATAGAAGTTCTTGCTATTTTGATCCAACAGTGTTCACACTTTTAAAAAATTTAAATACAAACGTAACGAAAGGGGACTTATTCGTTGATCACCCCTTTTCCTATTTCTAATTAATCAACCCCAACACAGCCTGCTGCCAAAAGACGTTGGTCTTGTTACGGTTTCTTTTGAACCTTTGGGGGTCAACCATTACCGTTATCAGCTGAATTTTAATCTAAAATCTTTACTGTAAAATGTTGGCTCTATGTGATCAATGGAGAAACGATGGGTCAAGTGAACTGACAAAAAAAGGAGATTATGCTGAAAAATAAATGTCGTGCAAAATGAATGCTTTTATAATTCTCCTTATCCCCTTTTTTTGGTGAAAAATAAATGTTTTTTTTTCATAATACTCTTTCCCTGATTTAGATCAGAATAGATATTTTTTTTCATAGAACGAAGAAGGGTGTGGAAAATTACATGTTTGGATGTCTCTCTGTTGGATATCTTTTTTCTTAATACGGATGTAAGATATAGATAGAAAAACTATCACACTTGAAAACACACATTTTTATTGACAGTTACACTCAGGTGAATACATTGTTATTAATTCATGTCGGGTCAGTGGCAAACGAGTTCGGAGGGAAAAAATGCACGGCTTCTATTTGAGTATCTTTTAATGTGTTTATAAATACAAAAAGGTCGTCAGTGGCGGATATAGTCATAGAAAAGGAATTGTGTTATTTTTTCTTTTTCGCATTTACATTTAAAACCTTGCTTTTGTCTGTGAACGGCATGTCAAAGATGGCACCCAGAGAATCGGCATCTTCTTTTCTTCTATTCCTTTTCTTTACTTATTTCGTTATTTGCTTTCTCCTTTTTTTTCTCTCTCTCTCTTGTTTCTGTCTAAATGTTTCCATAGCTTTCTTTCTTTCTATCTTTCTTTCTATCTTTCTTCCTTTCTTTCCAATAGACCTTTCCTACTATCTTTCTTTCTCTTAAGGCTTATCATTCTGCTGTCTCTTTCTTTTTTGCCCTTCTCTTTTCTTTCTCATAAAGCTCACTATCTTCCTTTCTTCCCCATGAGGCTAATCATTCTTTTTTTTTCTCCCCTTCCCCCATCCCCCTTTATGTCTGTTCTTCTCTCTTTCCCTTTTTTTGTCCTTCAACTTCAATACTTCTCAACTCATTTTAAAAAATCCTTTTCCCTCTTTCTTTCCCTCTTTCTTTCTGTCATTCTTTCTTTCTTTCTCATAAAGTCTTCTGTCTCTCTTATAAGGCTCTTCATTTTTCTTTTTCCTTTCCCTGAATGTTTGGTTCGTCGACTACAATACTTCTCTATTTATTAATCTATCTACTTTCTTTCTTCCTTTCTTTCTTTCTTTCTTTCTTTCTTTCCTTCATTTTTTCTTTCTTTCCTTCGTTTTTTCTTTCTTTCCTTCGTTTTTTCTTTCTTTCTTTCGTTTTTTCTTTCTTTCTTTCGTTTTTTCTTTCTTCCGTTTTTTTCTTTACCAATGACAAGCACTTTTCTTTGTTCTTTTTTAATTATATAATTTGGTTTTTTGCCTTTGGTGTCAGTCCTTTTCTTGGTAAGTTATTTTGCCACCGAACTCCATTTCTCTGGTTGGCACATAGTTTTCGTTTTATAACATATCAGTTTCTTCTTCTTCTTCTTCTTCTTCTTCTTCTTCTTCTTCTTCTTCTTCTTCTTCTTCTTCTTCTTCTTCTTCTTCTTCTTCTCAAACTTCATTTTTGCTACCTCTTTTCTCTTCCCTTTTCTCTCTAATCCTTTCCAACCCCTTTCCTTCTTTACATCATTCTTCTTTTCCTTTCCCAACAATCCTCCTTCACCATTCTTCACTTCATCTTTCTCTTCACATATTCATTTCCGTCTCTCTTTTCTCTCCCATTCTTCACTTCTTCTTCCTCTTCACCTCTTTATTTCCCACCTTCCTCCTCTCCTCTCCAAACCACTCCTTTCCTTCCTCTTCACCTCTTAATGTCCCACCTTCCCTTCTTTTATCGCACATTCTTCTTTATTCTCCTTTTCACCTCTTTCTTTTTCTCTACCCCTTCCCCCTCTTCCGTTCTTGAACTTTTTGCCCTTTTCTTTTTTTTTTTTTGCCCGCCCTCGCACTTCAGCAAACCCAGACTTCAAACTGACTTTCATCGTATCAATCCAAGCGTACACAATAAAAAGAACTAACCACAACTGCATTTTCCCACGATCGAATAATACAAACTGTGTTCTCATAACAAAAAATCGCTATACTCATCCAAGTACAGATAAAAAAGAAGGTTTTAAAAAAATTACATTTGATTTGCAAAATGAAATCTAAATATCACGGATAACTTATTTTCTTGACTAATATGAGTAACATGATGTGTTCAGGTGGCCGTCCAAATGCCGGAATTTGAGTATCTTATAAATTTTATAGTGTATACCAGTATTTCTTAAACTATTTCAGCGTCACTGACCCAGGAGTCACTGCAGCAAAATTTGATTCACCCGTGACTAATTTTCCTTGTTTTTTGATCGTTTTAATCTTATTCTTCCTTACGAATTATTTTATACAAAATTCATTTTGTATCATGACCAAAAAATATAAATCAACACTTTTCCCAAATGTTTATTTTATTCATGTTTTTGAAAGCCCAAAAATATGCACGAAAAAAACTTGAGTAACCAAAAGTTAACACCCCAAAATTAAAAGAATTACACGAAGTTAGCGATCAGCTATCTTACAGCTTGGAATTACAATTTTTTTTTTTACAGGAACGAAACAAAGAAAAGGGATAGAGGAGATGCTGATTCTCTTGATGCCATCTTTTACATTTTTTTTTCAGAAATAATGTAATCTTATACGTTTTCCACAATAAAATACATTTTTATACATAGATATTGATGAAAACTTGAGTAAATCAAATCATTTATCTTTCACGTTTCATTCATCCTCCATTCACCCAACTAGGGACATTCACAGCCAAGATAGTTCCATTCACCACTTCAAGAAGCACTGGTGTACACCAAGTATATTTGAAACGAGCATCATCGATCTGCACCAAGAATGAAAGATCAAACTTGCCAGATAACAGTTCATTTCTATAGCTATTCGTGAAAAAGTATTCCCAAATAGTACATGTCTGGCATAAGGCCATGTTTGAAGAGCATCCAACTTGGATCGAACTTGATACGGTAGCACTAATATGATCAGAATGCATTACAAACTGGTGCTATTTTTCTAGGGGTCAAGTCAAACTTTTACGGCAAAATTGATCCTTCTTTTTAAGGAACAGTTAATTCACGAGTCTTTTTGATAAATGAATGAATGTAGATGTCTCAGTATGTTTGCCTGCCTGTCTTGGTGAATAACCAATGATGTAGGTTGTGTGGCAATGACGGTGATGATGTGAGTATCCAATACCTCTAAATCGGTATTTAGTTCAACTTATTGCGATACAAGGCCATATTGATGGGTCACTCAGTGAAGATCGAACTCTCTATGGTGGATGTAATTGTTTTCTACCAATGACGTACATATTTAAGCATATGTATTTAATGCATCACAAAACCTTAAGCGCAAGGGGAATTTTCGAATAATTCCATTAATATCTGGAATAAATTCGTTACAGATTATGATATATGGTCAATTTACAATCACTGTCTGATATTTAATAGTTGAGCAGTGATCATGAGTATTTCAATAAAATTTTGATTTTTGAAAATTTCCGTTTCGACTAATCTTCAAACTCGTGGACAACTGACAATCAAATTCCAACTTATTGGTTTCTGTTGTTGTGAAAACAATGCCAAGTCTACCAAGCTTGTTCGATTTCGAACGTGGTAGGATTGTTGAACTTCAGAATCGGAGTCACAATGTGCAATTGCTTATCTCGTTTATTCTTATTATACTTATCAGCAAAAGGCAAGTGAAGAAACTTATAAAGATATTGGTCGCATGTAGGTTTCTATTGAGTGACTAACCAGACCTGTTTTCCTTTTCCCTTTTAAGTTCGGACGTCACTAAAACACTAAAAGTTTCATTTTCATGCCTTTGAGTCGGACTATTTTCGTATTTTTACAAACTGGAAAATTCATTTTGAACTATTTCTCTCTCTCTCTCTCTCTCTCTCTCTCTCTCTCTATATATATATATATATATATATATATATATATATATATATATATATATATATATAAACACTAAAAATGTAAAAGAATCTCATAAAAATGTCATTTCAGTCAGTTTCCAAATATCTCTGCAATTTATTTATGATATGTTAAAGGTTTTGTTTCTTTGCTCAGAATTAGATGTTATGGTGCTCTGTGTGATTTTTTTCTTGTTGGGATTATCACTTTCTCAAATTAATTCAACCCTTATTGCAATATATATATATATATATATATATATATATATATATATATATATATATATATATATATATATGTGTGTGTGTGTGTGTGTGTGTGTGTGTGAGTTTGTGTTTGTGTATATGTGTGTGTGTGTGTTTGTGTTTGTGTATATGTGTGTGTGTGTGTGTGTGTGTGTGTATGTTATCAAATACAAACATATTGTCTCTGATAATGGTGTATCTGAGGAGTTGAATAGAGCAAAACGAAGGTATACCATTGTCATGGACAAAATTTATGTATCTAATCGATATTTTGTCACTACTCTAAGTATTGAGCAGTCTTGGAATGAAAAAAAATCGGATCAATCATAGACGACGTGGTATATATTTCACACACACATACACACACACACACAAGCACACACATACACACACATATATATATATATATATATATATATACATATATATATATATATATATATATATATATATATATATATATATCCGTTGAAAAGTTTACATCTACATCAGTGAGCAAATGAGGACCTTCACTAAGGTCATCCTAATGTGAGGTTGCTAAGTTTAACTCACAAAAAAGAGTGCTGGTCACTTGACTGGACACAAGAGTCAGGGGATTAAAATCCCTTGAGCCTCCCTCACTTAAGTGTTCCTCGACATTTCGTTGGAATCTCGTGACTCTCGCAAGTGTCACGGCTAAAGAGCCCAACCATTAAGTCTTTTGGCAACTTATAACAATAGACGAGAGAAAAGAAGAGAGGCTCGCTTTTGCACCGAATGACCCAGGCCTAGTGTAGTGTAGGCTTCTAAGCTTCAACGGAAGTAAAGCGGGTGCCCTTTTATTATCCGTTACCATAGGTAATTCGCAGCTTGTGCTTCAATTCCGAATGAAAAATGTATTATCCCGTGTATCCAATTACGTATACTATAATGTATAGCAGTTATGTTTCCGTAGATAATACGCACGTACACTTTTAGCTCAAAATTTTCGGAAAAAAACGCAGATTATGCATAGAGAAATACGGCAGTTTGAATTTCTGCGAATTCGCTACGAGTCGCCCTTTTCCGAGGCCAACAGATATTTCTTGTAAACATTACTTCGTCTGGAATAAACATTTCATTTTCTTGACTTCGTTAATCACGCTTGGCACAGAGCCACGGGCGTGGGAACCCAGGGAGGATCGAGTTCACCACAGTGTGAGGTAATCGAAGTAACTACAGTAGTGGGGGTAATATTTCGTTTTATTGTTATGGTCATAAAATGGCTGCCCCTATTGTAATTTCAAAGTTCCACGCATTCGCTCACTCGATGTTACATATGGTGCACAACCTTTTGCACCGTTTTTAACATCGTACGCTCCGTTTGTAACACCGATTATACGATTATGGTGACTCAGTGGAGAGCATACTACCATGTGCTTGAGAAAGGACTGTATGCGCTATTCAGTCCTGGCTTGGCAAGATTTCCTATTTATCGGCAGCAAAGAATAGGCTGAGACGGCCACTGAACAATCTTCTTGCCGCATACGGAAAATGGTACTCCCAGACGGTCATGCATCTTGGTAACAACGTCTCTTTACTTCGGTAATCTCACGGGAACCGGTGTATCCAACGTGATTTTGACCGAGTAATAAGAAAATGAAAAGCGTTTGAACACTCGCCAATGTTTCTGCAAGTTCATATGGATCCATCTCCTTTGGTTCTGATTTTTCTTAGAAGACATACATTAGATTTGAGATTTGAGATTTAATAAAGACATACTCATTAACAATTATTAGATTTACTATAAAGACGCAAAAAAGATAGCTATGCAATCGCTTTACATATTCAAGTTTTATTTAACTCTAATAGTGTAATCGATATTTTCCTGGTCTATAAGACGTTCCTACCTATATCATGTATCACTGAAAAGCAAATATAAACAAAAGCATTTGCTAGAGACTTATCAAATATATATAATTGATGTTTCTATGCCTAGATGAGTCATAGTTGCTGTAAGGAATAGAATGATTGTTTTGCGCCCATTAGATCCTGGCTTTTTATCTTGTTATCGAACACTTACCACTGACATCGGTTGGAAAACGCAACAATACATAGAACTCTGAAACTCTTGTAATAGTGGGGTCGAGGCGGAATATGTGCAAAGGACTATAAGTTATTTCCCTTACATTATTGTATTAAGATGAACAATTAAAATAGATTATTGAATAGCTTTAAAAAAGATTACGTACCAAATAATGGTTAACAAATTGTTTTGTATTAGAATGAAATATTGTTTTCTGCAGTTTTTTAATAAGAAATATCTGTTTCCTAGGAATCATCTAAACTCACAAATTCAAGAGAAAATCTTGCAAAAGGAACAATATTTCTTTTTTACGCATATTACGCCCATTATCACAAAAGTAGACGATGTGTCATAAATATAGTTTATTTTGCTACACAAAAGCCACGTTGGAAGAAATGTTGATGGGAAGATTGTATTACGCCAATCAGCCACTCAGCGTATCCGGGATTTTAACCAAGGCTCTAACACTGTTCGCTTGTGGAAAATATACTTCTTTAGACAACAAGCAGCCCTCAAGTATTATTTACGACTTGTATACCCTTACCGTCAAAAAATGATGGAAATAATTATGTAGTTTCGCAATTGCATTGTACTTATAAAATATCAAAGACATGATTTTCTTTTGTCTATGTTTAATATTCTCCCCATATCAATCAAATCTAAAGATGAAACGAAGTAAAGATAATTCATTAAGTTTGACGTAACATAAAATTCTATTTCTCCTAAGGTATGTCACCAGTCGTCACTGATGACGTAAAGACGACAAATGCATATTGCTAATCATTATATCTGTGAATTTAATGTAGATAATGACGTAATATATCGATTGATAAAATAAATATCAGTTTTATAAAATGTCGATGATGAAAATAGCATTATATTATTCAGTGTGAGAATAATTCTGTCGGGACATCTGGCCCAGTGATACCGCGATGGGCACTCATCTTTCATAGGAAAAGAACTAGGTACTAATCAATTACCCCCAATAACGTCAACTCCAGGAGATCTAGGGCAGCGTCTGTTGTGTTTATTCTACTTTTAAATGCCCTCATCGCTCTAAAACCATTAACTTTTTTATTTCTACGTCTTCTTGATATTTTTTCAAGCGTTAAGAATATGGTGGACACACATGTCACTTTTTTTCAATTTTCGAACACCTTCCCCGTGGACAAGTACAGGTTTCATGCACTATCTAATATATAGCGTTCCTATGAAAACCTTTCGTTGGCCGAAATGGCGTAGAGCGAAGGAGCAATTGCCATCAATTTATGTCAGAAAATTTCTGTGGAAGAAGGAAATATGAGAAGGGGATGGAAAAGGAAGAGGAGAAAAAAGAAGTAATGAAGAGAGAATAGAGAGATATGACAGAGGAGAGGAAGGAAAAGGGAAAAGAGAGAGTGTGTGAGTGTATGACAGAGAGAGGTAGATATAGAGATAGATTGATGGATGCATTGATAGAGAGAGAGAATGAAGGAAAGGGAAATAAAGCAGGAAAAATATGAAAAGAACAGAGAGAAAAAACGGAAAGAAAGAGATATAAGAGAGAAAAAGAAAGAAAAATGGAGAAAAGTGAGAATGAGAGAAAGAGAAAGAGAGGAAGCAGTAAGAAATATAAAAAGAAATGCAAGGAAAAGGTAGTAAGTAAAGAAAATGAAAAGGCAGAAAAAAGGCAATAGAGAGAAAAAAGAAAGACAGAACTAAATATAAAGGGAATCAGTTGGAAGAGGGAAGGAAGAAGGAAATAAATAAAGAAAGACAATGAAGGAAAATAAAAACAAAAGTGCAGCAGAGTAAGGAATAGAAAAAAGAAAAAAAGAAATATGCGCGGAGAGAAAGAAAGAGGAAAAAAATGAGAAACAATAGAAATCAACAAGAAGGGAAGAGAACAGAGAAAAGAAGGAAAAGGAGAACAAGGAAAGAAAGGAAAGTAAAAAGACAAAAGAGGAGAATGATAAAGATACAAATAGATAGATCAAATAAGTAAATAAAGGAAGTAGGGAAATTTGCTACAGAGTATAACGTATAGGAAGTGAGATAAAAAAAGAGAGAGAGACAGAGACAGAGACAGAAAAAAGAGAGAGGGAGAGAGGGGAAGAGAGAGAGAAACGGAAAGAGAGAGAGAGAGACAGAGACAGAGACAGAAAAGAGAGAGAGAGAGAGAGAGAGAGAGAGAGAGAGAGGACAATTTCAAAAGAACATGACAAGTTGATCGCCACAGAGTAGACGGCTGAGATTTCGCGAGAGTGACACAGATACTAGCAGAAGGAGAGCAAGGCAGACAGACGTCCTCATCTTTTATTTCCTTGTAATTGCCCCTAGATATCCTCACAGTCTTCAAGAGGTTAAGTGCGCTTAAGAGTGTTTTATGAGGGTGCAGACCTTTACGGTTAAGGAGCTGCTGGAGTCAGCCCCATGAGCTGCCAGGGATAGGGCATATTCCCGGGAGAATCACGGTAGAACTGTTAGGATCAATCAAAGATGCCGACAATTAGCGGTTTTTGAACAGATGAGACCTCGATTCGTGCAAGCAAAGAACATATGAATAATATTTCAGATGATGGATTATGTACCAGGGTGTTTGAGGGAAGGAGAGAGAGAAAGAGTGAGGGAAGGTGAAGTGTAGAGAATAACCATCATGGGAGAATCGTAAGGGAAGGAAAAATATTGTTAGAAATCAGACGACAAACACAACTGAGTACTCAACACAGTCTGGAAAGTATTGAAACATAGAAAGAAAGAAAGGAAACCGGAAGAAGAATGAGAAAAACGAAGAGGGAGGAAAATAGGAAAAAAACAAAAACAAAAAAAAACGATGAAGGATAAGAAAGGAAAAAGGAAGAAGTAACGAAAAAGAAGTGAAGGAAAATAAAGAAAACAGAAAGAAAACTTCAGTGGCTGGAGTGGTGGCTGGAATGGTGGCTGGATGGAAGAGTAAAATATCAAAGTAAAAAAAATAAAGACGAAATCAAAGAGTAAGAGACAAAGATAATAATTAAAAGGCTACGAAATAATTGAATCTGGAAAATAAATAACAAAAACTAAAACTAAAAGCAGACCATCAAATAACAGATCCTCGAGCAAACGAACAACAATAAGAAGAACAAGACTGAAGACAATAAAAACTCATAAAAAATGGAAATAGCAAGAGAAAAAAAAAAACGAAACGAAACATCCAATCATGGATAGGTTTCCCCCGGTATCCGAAAGTATCCTATAGAACTTTCCTTAAGCCGAAATGGTGAAAAATGAAGGAGCAATTGATAACAATATATACGGGAAAAAAATGGCGATAAATGAATAACCTTTTGTGAGAGTTCTGCAACGATTGTCAGTACTGCAATGATTGCAGAGAAGTATGACTTTAATTTTCTTAGGGTACGCAGGTTTAGAGAGATATTTAAACAAAATGTTCATAGAATGTGTTGTCACTCATCTTTGTCCGTACAATATCTCCAAAAGTTCGTGACGAATTTCAATGTGGAAGGATGGGTCATGGGTTAAGGGAGAATTAATCTAATTTTGGGTCGGATCAAGGAATTTTATTTCGATTGAGAGATAGTCATACATCGAGACTATAATCCGAAAACTGAAATGTCGAAACTTACAGTTATTTCCCTTTCATTGTAGCTATGTATCAACTGATTGTCATTTGATTTTTAATTAGTGTAAGGCATTGGAAGAAGTATGTGCTTTCTTTGTGTGTTCTCGTTTTCAATGAATTTCTATATTAAATTCATTTGAAATGCAATTTATATTATGCGTATAGTAGCCGTAGCCTGTCAGTAAAGCTTGGATTATTTCCTGATCGCTGGCCATTTTTGTTTCATTTTCAGTGCACAATATACAGATTACGTGATGAAATTTGCTAAAAAGTTTTAAGTGAAAATTGTAAAATTTGATGCTATTTTCCTATGACCGGGAATATTCAGTTTATTAATATAAAAAAATGGCTGAAGCAAAGTGCGTAGTAGTTGAGTTGAGATCAAAACCAGTGTACATTATTCAGTTGAAGCTGAAATCTTGCCTACATATGACAGGTTTAAATCCAATGGGCCATTGAATACAACGTTAATCTTTCATTTTCCCGTCTTGCAGTCTGACCATTCGAGGTCTACCCGGAAAGTATCCAGCCATTTCATGTTAAACGGAAAAGTAGCCTACCTGGGGCAGTTTGTGGCTCAAGTTCCTCTCATGTTACTCCCCCTGGTACTTCACTCACTTATCTCAGTTTCACTTCCACTTTTCAAAACAGTCTGCAAAATCCTCTTTCAGGATCGCCATCAGTTGTCTGGTCACGTTCTTCTTAATTCAGCCCGCAGACTGAAATCTCTTTGGGAAGAGCCAGAAGTCGTCCGGAGCCAAATCTGGACTACATAAGGAACCGGCAGATATGGGCGATTTGATGTTTTACCCCACCCATCCTTTGATTGACTGTGACTCCTAAAAACAGAATTTTCAGAACAAAACAAGCGTGAACACAAACTAAGTGACTGATTTGGCATTTAACAATAACAATTCAGCATTTAACTCTTTTGGGAGCAGGGCTAAATAACCCCCCCCCCCCAAAAAAATGTTTTTCTTAACATAATGAATAAATGTTAAAATTTTTAGCTCCTAAAGCTGCATTGGTGTGGCTTATACGTGCGACACATCCATAAATAGATATCCAACCAAACAGACAGACAGACTCACTTGTAAACCGAATAAAGCTATGTTGACAGTTTTGGTGACAGTTTTGGTTGACGGTTTCTAATTGCATAATCGTGCAAAAAGACAGATGCAGGCTGCAATCAAAGATGGAATTCCAGCAATAAGTAAATGAAATCAATAGAACAAAGAAATTGAAATAAATTGTCGTAATAAAAACTAAGTAGCGAGAAATTTACAAAGAGCAGATTGCTTTGAGAGGATTTAAGATTCGACGGCGTACAAGAAAGGCAGGAAAATCAAAAGAATACATTGGAAATCGATAAAAAGAAATATTCCGTACTTGGAAAAATAAATAGAGAATTAACAGTCCGTATCGCCCGACCGCCATTAAAAAACAGGATAAAAAAAACATGGCGGCGACAAAAATGCCGGGAAAACGTTAAAAAAAATATTTAAAAAAAATTGAAGTTAAAACGTAAAGAGAAAAGAAAGAGAGCAAAGAGGAAAGAAACTAGAGGGAAAGAAAGATTATCATATGGAAGGAAGGAAGGAAAGGGTGAGGAAAGAAGAAAGGGGGGGGAAGATAATAGAATGTAAGAGAAAGGATGGAAGAGAGAGAGAGGGGGGGAGAGAGGTATGGAGAAAAATAAATGAAAGGCGAGGAAACAAGAGTGCACATCATACATTCTTCATCCGTTTGTTAAATAAACGTAATGCGCTTGATTATCTTCCATAGGGGCATCGATTTGCCTGTGCGGCTGCAAACACACAACTGACAGAGACAAAGAAAGAAGCCAACAAAAATACAAAGAAAGAAAAAGAGAAAAAAAGAATGACAGATAGAAAGATAAACAGAAAAACAGAGAAAAACAGAAAGAAAGGGTGAAAAAAAAAAAAAAGAATTGCAAGAATTCTCTCTGATTTCAATCTGTAACGTACTATCGAATTGCCGTTGTCTTTTGACTGATTTCTTTGTGATAAGAATGAAGTCGTGTTAAATATAGTGGGTATCCAACACTGCCTCTTCGTCGAACAAATCTATTTGATGATGTTCCTATCTACCCGAGCCCCCACGTGAACAGGATGTGACACGAAGACGATTTAATTTGGGATTACCACGCACGCGAACGTATGGGTAGGGACTGATCAAAAATTTCCGCTAGTCCTCGCAACAATTGTCGCAGGTCCTTAGGTCTCAGGATGAATCCTTTAAAATGACTTCACATGGCAATACCATGCCTCAGTAAATCCCCATTGGCTAATCCATGCACTGCAAGAGGTTTCATCAAGGAAATGCTTTCCTCAAACAAGTCTTCACACTACAATATCTAACAATTACGTAAGAAAATACATTCATACATATACTATTTCTGTGAATGTCGAATTAAAGATGGTGCAGTTTAGGAACATTTCCCGTTGTATTGTCTACAATTTTGAGAGGAGTTATCAACGCATCAACTCTTTTACGGACAATTTAAACTCGTCTTCTCATCTCCGATGTCGTTATGACGTTTCGGGCGATTGATTCCTACGACCCTCTTCAGCTGTAAAATATAATGTCTGTAAGGAAAGAGGGTTTCTCCAATCGGTCTGTTCTTCCGGTGGTTCAAATCCAAAAAGAAAAGTATCGAGCTTAAAATTTAATCGTCAACCACAACGCTTGTGAATATTCTATACCTATCTAAGAGAGACTCTCTTTCTTTACGGATATTACATTTTACTCCTGAGGAAAGCCGTAGAAATGAATCGGCCGAAACGTCATAACTACATCGAAAATGAGAGGGAGAGTTTAAATTGTCCGAGAATGTAGGTATATTTCCTTTTATATCTATCCACTTATCTCTCTTAACTTCGTCAACATCCACATCTTTACTTCTCCTTTCTTCTGAAAAAGTAATTCTGATAAAAAAGCAATCAAGTAAATAGAAGATTAATATCCAAACCAGTGTGAATAAAAGAAGTCAATAATTGAACCACCCTAGCGTCAAAATTTGGAATGTAAAAAAATCTATGAAAAAAAAAAAAATGGCGAGAATAGATTTTATCGATGACATCGCTGGCGTTTTCCACGGAAAAACATCTAAAATGGAGTAAAGAAAAAAACATGTAGAAACATCTAAATTCTTTAGAATCTGGATGTTATTACCACTAGAAAACATCTAAAATAGAGTAAAAGAAACACATAGAAACATCTAAATCCTTCCGATGGTATTTATACACCCATCAAAATAAGGCCCCGAAATGTAATTTTTTTTCTTTTTTTTGGGGGGGGGGGGAATCCAGTGGAGTACTGATGCAAATGTTCCAGTCTACACAAAATGGTATGGTCAGGGGTGCTGAAACACACAAACGCACGCACTAGTAACAAGGGACAGAACTCTTCGCACCCTTTATTGTCTACGGCTGTTCAGTGACAAAAAACAACAAAAAAAACCAAACACACGTGAAAATAGAGAAAAATTAACGAACAAAATACAATCAATGATTTGTAATCAATAAATTTATCAATAAGTGAAGAGCCCAAGGAATAAAATTCTTTGTTGATAGCTTAAAAAAGGATTATCAAATCGACAAAGGACAATGATGAATAAATATGTAAACAGGCCTGGTTAGTCACTCAATAGAAACTGTAAGATTATCAAAGTCTTTTGGCAACATGCATGGTGAGGGATGATCAATTAGAAAACTGAAAAAAGGGTCCATAAATGTTCATGTTACTTCTCTCACTTTTTGTGCCACGATGATCGCAAAAAAGTTAAAAATATACAACAACAAAAAAAAAACAAAAAAAAAACAAAACAAACAAAACAAGCGTGAACACTGCCGGACACGAACTAAGGGATAAATTTACATTGTAAATTGATTGAAAGACAAATTCAAACAAAATCAAAGGAACACAACTCGATGAGACACAACTGGAAAACCACCCCGTGCTGCTTCAGCACGCCAAAAATAATTGTTTGTAATTGTGTAAGAGTAATATATATATATATACGCACAGAGACTTACACAAACACGGTAGATAGATTACATTAGTACGTAGGATGTGCTGGCTTTTGCTCTGAGATTTTTTATTGTATAATGTTTGATCTGCGTGATAAATATTCGCCGCTGAATTAAGTGCATCGACAAGGAAGGCTAGGAACCTATTGATGTACCAAAGAGTACATATATAGATATATCTGCTTCAACGTAGCGCTGCTCTAACCATTGAGCTAAACAGCTGCCGGTAATTCAAAGGCCCAAATAACCGCTTCATCTCCTAATTCTCGTTTTGTTCATTCGCAGTCCATTTCTGCTCAATTTGTTTTTCAACATGTGCAATTATTTTATTAAGAACATATTTGGAATTTTATCCATCTCTTAATAATATAATTGAGAAACAAATACGCCAGATATATAGATTTGTGTGCGTGCGTGTATGTGTTGTGGAAAAGTTGACAATGTGGAAAAGGAAAAAGACTAGAGACAAATTAGTACATCTCGAATTTCCCATTAAACTATAATTGCTTGCGTATGTTTTATCATTACAGGTCTTCCCCAGAGCTTAGAATCGAAAGTTTGTTTTTCAGCTTCTAAGCTCGGAAGCCCTATACGAGTGAAACATACGCAAGCAATTATAATTTAATAGAAAATTTGAGATGTACTAATTAGTCTCAAGTCTTTTTCCTTTTCCACATTGTCAACTTTTCCATAACGAATCTACACCCTTTCTCCTCATATATACATATATATATATATATATGTGTGTGTGTGTGTGTATGTGTATGTCTATATGTGTGTATGCGTGCGTGATCTTCTTATATGCGTTACAAATAGAACATGAAAAATCAGTATTTTCGATAAGCAGCAATCTGCTTCTGAAACCCGTCCCAGACAACAAAAAAGACTAGTGTAAAACTACCCAGGACGTTATGGTTGTAAGCATTCATGTTCACTGGGTGACAACCGATTCTTTTGGCCTTCCGCTCTGTGAGCGTCCCGTTTCTATTAGTCGTTGTGTTATTGCTGTTGCTACCACCCATGGTGTGACAGCATTCAAAGTTTATTGGGTGGACATTTTCATACCCAATCCAGCTACTTAAATTTAGACTTAATAATGCACTTCAAGAGGAAAGAAAGAAGGATTATAATTATTTTTTGTCAAATTGGGCTGCTGACTTATTCACGCATACTTATATATATATATATATATATATATATATATATATATGTATATATATACATACATATATATATATATATATATATATATATATATATATATATATATATATATATATATATGTCTTCGGCAGACCATATAGTCTTTGTAATCTAGGATAGTATTCTATGGTACCATCCTAGATCACCAAGACTATGCGGTCTACTGGAGACGCATAAACCCAACATTTCTATGATATATATATATATATATATATATATATATATATATATATTATTAAGAAATGGATAAACATATATATATATATATATATATATACATATATATATATATATATATATATATATATATATATATATATATATTAAGAAATGGATATATATGATAGACAGAATGATGATAAATTGTGTTGTATTACACAGAAAACTAAATAGAAAATCTAATTTGAAATAATCTTCCCTCTTTATACGGTCAATGTATCATTTGGCCTCGACAACGAAAATAGAATAAACAATTTTGAAGCGGCTACTCTATCAGTCGTACGTTCCATTCCTGTAGCAGCCTTATTTTCTCTAATTGCATATTCTATTTACGCTATCCAAGCTGAGTGATACAATCACTGTGTAACGACGGGAGATCATTTCAAATAAGAGTTTCTATGTAATATAATGCAATTTATAATCATCTATATATAGTTATAAATGAGTTATTTTCATTTGAAACAGTATTTGAACTAACGCCCCGTTATTACACGGTGAATTTATCAGTTATAATAAGAGAAAAAATTAAGTTTCAAATATAAATATCGCATTTGTAATTATTCTGTCGGATTATATATCCATTCCTCTATAATATGATTTTCCACGGGGTGAAAAAATAGAGCAGATATGGACTGTGAATGAACAAGACAAGATTTGGTTATGAGGCTGTTATCTAGGCCCCCGATTCATCAGCTAGTTGTTTAGCTCAGTGGTAAGAGTGACGTCGCATCGATCATCTCCTGGTTGACGCAGCTTCGATTCCTCAATTAGCCTATTTTTTCGATTATTTATTCTATTTACACTGTCATAGCCAACTGACACATTCACTGTGTAATAACAGGATGTCATTTCAAATAGAGTTAAAAATTAAAATAACGCATTTTTAATTATTCGGTCGGATTATTTTCATATATTTGCTTAGGATATATCCATATAATAGTTTCATACTTAAGAATTTTAACAATTTTAGACATGGCTTTCAAAACTTATGTTTTGCTGCCAAACCTACACTCAGACACAAAACTTACATACAGACGTAGCTATAGTAGTCAGTCACACTTTAGCTGCTGGCTACATTCAGTCAGATAAGTTTCCTTCTCTTCCTCTCTTCAATCAGCTTTAAAGTGAGAAAGGGAGTAAAGAACTCATGTCTTCACCATGACAAAAAACAGACGAACGAACTTGGTGAATACGGTTTTTATTTATATAGATGAGTGTGTGTGTATGTACGTGTACGCGTATGATTATGTTCTTGACAAAAAACAGACTTTTGTTGCACATATGAACTTAGTTTCAATCAATCTCTAAAAGATGCGACATTATTTTCCGAACAATCGAATATGTATGCAGAGAGAGAGAGAGAGAGAGAGAGAGAGAGAGAGACAGACAGACAGACAGACAGACAGACAGACAGAGATGGGGGACATCGCACACAGAGGAAGTGGGGACATAACATAAAAGATAAATATTTCTTTTACTGCTTGGAACGCTTTGGATGAGAATACAGGTGGCCAGTTATCGCATGGACAGGTGTAGACGTCTGTGAATGCAGATTAGACTGCGCTAAGAGGTAGGCACAGGTGATTGGCTCAAGAATAAATGGGAGGACGCAAATTCAACGCCGTTCGCTGTTTACGTGGATGTCTCCAGATCTTAAAGCAAAGCTAACGTCTAATTGAATACCTCGTATATAAATCAACAATGTCTCTGATGACGGGCACTTAAAGTGAAAGAGGCAATGACCCGTGGCGTCACCTTACGCCTCTCAGCCGTACAACACTCATCAGCTTTCCCAGGAGGCTAGGCCGTCTTTACAGCGACCCAGGATTTTTTTTTTATTAACTTCAGCTGGAGCTCCCACGATCAAGTTGAAAATTTTTATAGTGTCGAAATACACACGCGTCTTTCAAACAGGCTTAGAAGGCTCAAATCTTCGCGTTATATTTAAACGGCATTAATACTCGCAAATTTATTCTTAACAGAAGACTGAACATAGGCAACGACGTACAGGCACAGGCATACATTAACACAGACACACATTTACATACATACACACGCACACGCATACATACATAACATCCAACTGTCATTTTACCAACACACACACACACACACACACACACACACACACGTATATATATATATATATATATATATATATATATATATATATATATATATAAAGTAAATAAATAAGATCTGGACTTGGGCAGCAATCCTTCATTTATACACATTTGATTAAAGGCCAAAGAAATGTTTTATTGATTTTTTTACTAGGCTTTACGACTTAGAATGTTTTATATTTTGAAAATGGATAAACGATGAGCTGAAAGCGCTCGATCATAACTTTTGCACAGTCCTTACATACATTAAACACTTGTCTACGTTCACTCGTAAGGAAACAGGAGATAGACAAAAATCATTAAAATATATATATATATATATATATATATATATATATATATATATATATATATATATATATATATATATATATATATATATATAGCATGGGAGATTTAACTTAGCCACTTGACTCAGCCGAGTCAACTCTCTCTAGGGTATGTAAGTTAAACAGATTTCTCGACCACAGGTCGAGTTATAGAAAAAAGGAAATTCTTTTATCGCATTAATTTTCTTTTTTCAAATTTTAAAAGTATTCAACTGAATCGTTTTTAGAGGCAGACTGGGCGAAAAGAAACATCCAAATGGATTTCTGTTCGCACGTACTTCAAAGGCGACAATGTTAATGTATCCCTGTACGAAATCTTTTTTTTTTCTTTGCCAAGTTAGTTCAATGTGGAGGAACAGGAAAATTAAACCAAGGAGATCAAAGTCATCTTACTCAGCGTTGCCAACAGAGTTATTTTATGTCTGGATTCAGATTTTTCCTGTTGCGTTTAGATATAAGAACTTGTTTTATAGATATATTCTAGGTATATTTTAGATATTGGATAAGTTTAGATATTGAATAAATTTACATATTTTTTCAGGTAGAATAATATCCAAGATAGCTGAACTGTATCTCCGTTGGAAATGCATCGTATTTATAATGAATTTAATATAATTCATCTATGATTAAATTGTTTCATATTTTTCTTTATATTCTGATTCAAGATGGCGTCAGTGATCAGTGTTCGAACTAATATCAAAAGCCACGAATGCTGATGCTTAATGTAAGCAGATTCCTTTTTCTTGGAGGATTGGCGCAGCACACTCTTCCAAACCTCTATTCCTCGCCCTCTGTCCTTGCGCTGATGTAGGTGCCTGCTGTAAGTCAGTACCTAAGCTCGTCTCCCAGGCCATTGTAAGTGAATTTGATCGTCGGTTGGCACTTCATTATTGAAGCCCCGTACTAGACCAAGCTGAATATCTATATGAATATACTTGTAAATGAGAAGTAAAATGGTGGGAAATAGAGAAAGATAATCAGAGCAGGCGTTTCTGTGAATCACACAATTCCCTTCGTCTGACCTTTACATTAGAGATAGAAAATAATCTGCCATTATGGAATATCTTTTGAAGATGGTGTCCCCGGGGTGAGGTCGATTATGTGTGGGTGTCTGGATGTATGTCACACACGGGCGCGCGTGAACGCACACACACACACACACACATACATTGTACATGTATAATATATACGTTCATACATAATTCGTGAGTGATAATTAACTCCCTATTAGAAATTATACCCAACTTTCGGAAATATTGCTCTATTTTCGTGGAACAGATCTTATCTTGGTCCATAGAGTAGTAGAAGTTTTACCATTATACGGTCCGAAGTAAAGATAGATAGACTACAATCAACCAATAAGTATCAATTTTAGTACCAATTGCCAACATGGAGTTTTTTTCACCAATACCCCTGTCCCTGTCTCTGTCGACCCCCCCACACACACATGTATATATATATATATATATATATATATATATATATATATATATATATATATAATGAATTACAAATACGCGTATGTATATCCGAAGTTGGATTAATTTATTTGTTGCGGTTTTGATGCCGGAACAGGGACAATATTTAATATTAAATATCAAAACATGAATATATCGAGTAACAGGTCTAAATGTGTTTCGTGTTAAACACTTATTCAGACTGGTACTGAACTTTATCAATACCAGTCTGAATGAGTGTTTAACACGAAACAGATTTAAATTTGTTACTCGATATATTCATGTTTTAATACTTAATATACATACATACAATATGCAAGTTTCGTTGAGCGGTATCAACACTTTTTGTCGATTTAATTTTCTTGTAAGTTTTTTTTTTTAGTTTTTAAATGGATTTTTTATAGCTGTTCTGAATGCCTGTGTGAATTTTCCAGAAGTCTTGTATCTATCTTTATTGATGATTTTTGAAAGTGCACAGAAAATTGATGAAGAGAATTAGATGATACTGTTCAATGAAACTTGCATATATATATATATATATATATATATATATATATATATATATATATATATATATATGTATATATATTATATATATATATATATATATATATATATATATATATATATATATATATATATATATATATATTATTGTGTCATCCACAGACAGCTGTTTCGTTGAATTACAACTCTTCAGTGTAGCTATAGACAATCCATTATCCCATCCAGTACCACGAGGCAGGATTGAAACCTCCGCTTCAGACCCGGAGGCCACGAAAGGAGAGAGAAAGTGTGTGTGTGTTATGATATACTAGCTAGTTTTGTCGTTGTCTATTTTCCACTGGCACCAGCGGTTGGTGTCTGAGTCATGCTAAGGGCCATGATTTCTAATTTACAAGACCAACAGCACCATTGCACTATATTTGCTCACAACTCTCTTTCTGCCCAGCACCCCTGCACTTGTGCCAGACTAAGCCCAGTTCATCTATGCATATGCGTTATATATATATATATATATATATATATATATATATATATATATATATATATATATATATATCCGACATTCATTATAAATGAGTTGTTACTTTGAAACACTATTATATTCTCCACATCATTTGGCGTAGACAGCGTAAAAAAGAATGAACAAAGGAAACGGGGCTGTTGCAGGGATCAAACCCACGACCGATAGGGTAGCCACTTCAACGTAGCGCTGCTCTAAACATTGAGCTAAACAGTGATGCAAAATCCCGGAGAACAGATGTAACTCCGAATTCTCATTCTGTTCATTCACTCTCTACATCCGCTCCATTTGTTTCTCAATGCTGATAATTATATTATTAAGGACTGGATATATAATCCAGCAGAAATAATTATAAATGTGTCGTATTACTTTGAAACTCTAATTGAAATTATATACATAGGTGTGTTTGTGTGTGTTTTATTCAGAAATAGGTACATGACCCGACAGAATGATTATAAATTGCGTTATATTACATAGAAACTATTTGAAATGATACATTCATCGTCTTATAACTGGGGATCATTTTAAATAAAGGTTTTTTTATATAATCATTCTGTTGGATCATATATCCATTTCTTAATAACATAATTGTCGCGTTGAAAGAAACAAATAGAGCAAATATAGACTGTGAATAAACAAAAATGAGAATTTGGTGGTAAAACAGCCATTTGGATATATGATCCGGCATAATAATCATAAATTGCGTTTTGTTATATCGAAACACTATTTAAAATGATCTCCCGTCATCACACGGTGAATGTATCATTTAGTCTAGACAACGTAAATAGAATAAACAATCAAAGAAAATGATGCTGCCACAGGAATCGGACCTGATATCGAGCCCTATTTCCCAGTATTTAATCTCCTTTTAGTTCATCTCCCTCTTTATATGAATGTGTGTATTCGATTGAGTTAAATTTATTCTGTTCAATTAAAATTTTTTATCCTGTAAAGAGAACATCGGGAAATACACTTTGTTAATTCGTATGTTCTAACTGGTGCCACTTCAGGTCGATACGAACACAGGGTTTGTATCGCCTGGCGCAACTTACATTCAGTGGCGTAGTAAGTTTCTCAGTGCCCGGGGCCAAGATAGAACCCGGGGATGAAGGGAGTTACACTATATCCCAGAGATAGAGAGGGTACAATTATTGATTATTGGCCAATTATTGATTAATGGCCAATTATTGACCAAAAGAAATTTCATGCCCTTTTACACCTGCACCAAGGGTTGACTGTACCTCCTTGCTCCTCTTGCCACATCTCTATTCCTTCCCTGACTTCCAGGATGGTGTTTATCAGAAACCGTCAACCAAAACTGTCAACATAGATCAAAATAGGTTTCTTCATTTTTGTAGTAATTTTGGCTAACTGGCTATCTATCTATACGTTCATGTACGTGTCACACTTACAGTTCACTCTAGCTAGAGGCATGAAAATCTAAACATTTCACGACTCACAACATGGATCCCCAGAGATCACATGCGAAACCGAGGCTGACAGAATACAAGATGGAGAGATGAACAAGACAAATTTAGAAAATACTGGCTCTGCAAAGCCCACGATAGAAAAATATGGCAGGTCCTAGGGACGGTCAATGTCAAACGATGGACGTTAAAAGACTGATGATGATGATGGTGTCTAGAAAAAACGATTAAAAAAAATTCCCTCCAAAGTAAGTTTCAAGTTATCAATTTACTACGTAAGTTTACGCTCATATGGTACCGTAGTTTGTGTCCGGCAGCATTCACGCTCGTTTTTATATATTTTTTTCAATGATCAATAAATACTCAAGAAAAGGCACGAATAGTTACTTATTCAGTTATCTTCCCCTTTTCCAATTTTTTAATTGATCACCCTCTTCCTCAACACGACATTCTGCCAAAAGACGTTGGTCACCTAATGGTTTCTATTAAGTGACGACCCAGGAAGAACGTTGCTTGTAGCTGAGCCACGGTACTTTGTGCTCCTTGCCCCATGCGCGTTTTGAGCATGAAAATCGGGTGGCATTTCCCACCCATCGGCCGCGACACAGTAGCCTAAATACCGACGAGATTATCGAATCGCCAAGATCATTTTTTTTGTGAGGGAGGTCGGGAACGGGTCGATGGAGAGATCGTTCGGTAGGACGGATCGAATTTCCCCAGAGAGAGAGAGAGAGAGAGAGAGAGAGAGAGAGAGAGAGAGAGAGAGAGAGAGAGAGAGAGAAAGGAGACGGTCACTGGGGAGTGGTTTACGAGAAATAAAGGAGAAAGGTAAGAAGGATGGAGAAAAGGACAGAGCGCGAGAGAATGGACAAGAAGAAGGGGGGGGAGAAAGGAAGGAAGGAAGGAAAGGAGTGAGGAATGAGAAAGCAGAAATTAACTTTGGGAAGGGCAACGAAAATTTCTGTGAGAGATAGAGAGAGGGGGGTGACAGAGAGAGAGAGAGAGAGAGAGAGAGAGAGAGAGAGAGAGAGAGAGAGAGAGAGAGAGAGAGAGAGAGTTGGAAAAGAAGGTGCCAAAAGAAACAAGAAAGCGATAAAGGAAAATCTCCCTCACTGCTCCCTATTTATCTATCTATTCATCTTAGTCTGGTCATATCTATCGATCTAGCATATCAGATTTTTCTGCACCCGCTTTGGAGATGGGCTTTCTAAGACTGTCTGAAGTTTTGAGAGAGGTTATTAAGCAGACTGTAGAATGGATTGACCAGAAGGTCGTATCAACAGCACGCCCTCCCCAAACTCTCTTATGTTCTTCTAATCTGACTAGAAGACTATAGAATGACTGACGAAAACATTGTAATATCAACTTAGGCAACTTAATGAATGATACCGAACCAGGGTTGCCAATTTGAATGTTTGTTTTTCTCGAATTGAGGATCCAATGCTTTCAATGTGTAGATTTCTATAAAAAAAAAAAGAATTTGTCGCGTTTCAAAGTCTGGTGTTGCCAATTGAAATGTTTTCCTTAATTTTTCGAATTTGAAAGTAATATCTAGAATCGAAACATTGAAATGTCACTTCTAAATTGGCAACCCTGATCCGAACAACTCTTGGGATGTGAATGACCCTTGTCAAAATTATATACACGATATTTAGATATATGTAAAATCCGGCATAGTATTACAATCAAGACCATATTTGATGATAGATAAATAAAAAACAAACAAAATCTACAATCAAACAAATCTTCTAAACAATCTTCTGATTATATAAAAAAACCCCCAAAACTGGTATTTTTGAAAAAAATCAGTGAAGCAGAAACAAAAGTATTTATAGACAAGCCGACCATTGATTTGAATATTTTCTTTCTTTTTATCTGTTCGTTTATTTTATCAATTCAAACGCCCATTCTTGGAAATCGAGGATTAACCGCTTCAAACATTCTCCCTCAACCCAACCCGTTAGCCGCAAAAATCCACTTGTACACTTTTTTTCCCGACCCTAACACAAATGCCTCCGCCTCCGGAGCCGACCACCTGTTGCTCCATTTAGGGGGAGCTATTTTGACGATTCACCCTCTTTGAATTCAACCCATTCTAAATCGCTATTCAAAACGCTATTGTATTGGGAGTTTACGAGAGACATACGTTTTAGTCAAGAACCTACATAGCAGACAGGTCTGGTTAGTCACCTATGTGACCAACATCTTTTGGCTGCAATATGTGTTAAGGATGATCAATTAAAAACCAGGAAAAAAGGGGTGATCAATTGATAAGTCATTTCTCTCGTCTTTTATTGGGTAGTGATCGCTAAAAAGGTCCGAACTTTCGAAAAAGAAATAAAGGGAACGCTGCTGGACAAAAAATTAAGGACCAATTTAGCTTACATTTACATTGTAGGTTGAACTCTCAACTAAAAACCTATTTTGGGGTTGGGAGACAAACAAGAATTTTTTTAGGTATAATAAAGAGTATGTGTTAGATTTTCCAGCCCTCTAGCCCCTTTGGTACGGCCTGTACGCGCAAAACATAGATTTGTACGACGGTATTCACAAGCGTGTGATCCCTAAAAAATTAATCTTCCGATGTGAATTCTCATGGCAAAAAGCATTGACGGTTTCAATGTTTGATTGCTGGAGGAATAGACATAAATTTGAATTTTATTTTGGACTAAGCTTGTATGTGATTCGTGATATCACGAGTAGGACAATTTATGTTGATACAGCACATCCTAGTGATAGAAAAAATGTAACAATAATTACGTTTTGAACTGCAGCAAAATTCGAGACTTCTCTGAATGGTTCAGAGCGTTCATAAGAAAGGAAGGCTAGAGGGAGCGGGCGAAGAAAGAGGTATATGCTGTTTCTCCTCTATGTCACACGATGTCCTATTATTCCTTATGAATATTAAATGAAAGAAAGAAAGAAAAAGGAAAAAGAAAGAAAGAAAAGGAAAAAAGGAGATAGAAGACAAGAAAGAAAGCATGCTATACATATTATAACCAACGTAAGCACTTCATATATATATTTGTAATGTTTTCGTTTCTCAATGAATTATATTGCATTTCTGACGATATTTTTCGTTTCACATCTGATGTAATGATTACCTATTTAATTTTAACGATGATTAACTTGGAAAATCAATTGGAAAGAAATAGTTTCATTGCGTAAGAAATGTTGCCAAATGCTGTCAAAATTGTATATACATCGTCGTAGGTTTTGAACAAGGTCTATTGCTTTCCGGTAAACATTGAAAAGGTTTCGGTTTTACTTACCGCTGACAACTTACTTTGCCATTAATCCATCCTCTCGCCTAATTTAAGGCATTTTCAACTCTTACAAACAAGATATTTTTGGCATTATGGAAAATGTTGATTAAGTACCGAATTTCCAAATTCTATTTTTAAAGGGATTGCCAGTGGTCAGGAATTATTACAATGCACTGTTTTCAGAATTGAACTTATTATATGCCCTATAATAACTTTGAAGCAGTTATTTTCAAATTTCCTACTGAAGTACTTTGAGTGATGTAAATATCTGGAGCGACACGAAAATCGTTTGACGAAAGTAACAGATGGAGTTTGAGCAATCTATTCGTACTAAGCTAATTATATATATATGATTTGGCAGCATATTTTCTTTAATGCACCTTTCATTGGAAACGTCAGACAAGGAGCATCTTATTAATGTTTTAGAAATCTTTTCTTGTTTTCGTGTAAGTGAGTGAATCTTAGATTTCAATGTTCATGGATATTTTCCAAAGGATGGAGCACTTTCTGTCATTTTCAACATCAGTGTGGAGTTGTATAGTTTACTTTCATGGTAGAGTTGTATCTTCTTTGAAGTTTCTTTTTTACTATTTAAGTTCACCGTTGTATTCGGCGTTTGTAGTTTGCAGATTGTTTTTGTCGGTTGCTATAAGTCTTGCACCTCTGGGAAATATTCTATAACTCAACTAATCTACTCATTCACTCATTGACAATGGAAAGGTGATATAAATATTCTACTCAAAAAGACGCCTCTAAAGAATAAAATTTCCAGAATCAAAGTCAAAATTCTAAAATTACTTTCCAATTCCATAATTTCATTTTTGTATAGCTTTCAATTCTTCTGGGCTATTAGGAAAAATTAAAGTTTTTCAATCCTGGGGCTGCACTCTTTCAGAGAATGCATTAATTTGGATTAAATAATCCATGAACAATTTTGAACTGATCACCCTTATAATATCACAATCAGGTATCAAGAATAAGCCTTCATCGAATATATCCTTTTGTGTCATCCCCCTCCACAGGAATATATGCTTTTGCACCCTTGGAATAGTAGCCACGGACGCCCAAGATAGTTTACTACTCTAAGCTATACAAAATTGCTATTACACAACTCTACGCTTGTCTGGACAGATTTGCAAATTGAAAACAAAAGAAAATGAACCAAAAGCTGAAAACGCCTTTATAGTTGTGACCAAGATTGTGCTCTTTAAAGTTCTCTAACTCAGAATAAAACGAAAGTCACGGGTGATTCACTCTACATCTCGGTAAATAGAATCATACCTATAACAGACCCATTCTGTTAGTAACGCTTGCATTGATATAAGACCGCTGAAAACCCCGTCTTTCTAATTTTGAGTACATTTCTATAATAAAACACATAGTTTACTAATATGGTGAAGTCATCATCGATGCATTTTAGAGCAAAATACTTGACAAAGCATTGCTAAAGAAAAATTGTTATCAATATATTTCTATAATAATTGAATTTACAATGCATTGTTATCGTAAAATCATTTACAATGCATTTCTAGTGTAAGATCATCATCAATGCATTTTCATGGTAAAAGTATTAATATATTTTCATAGTAAAATCATTTACAATACATCTCTATCGTATATATCTATATATATCTATATATCAGTCCTGCCAATGATGCTGATTATAATTTCTGACCATTGGCAATCCGTTTTGATTTTGAATACAATTCTATTGTAAAACCACTTACAATTCATTGCTGCAATAAAAATAAAAGGTTCTCTTTTGTCTGTAACACTTACATTGGTTCCTGACCACCGACAATTCCCTTTCCTGGTTTTCAGTGTATAAATCTATGGTAAAATCATTTGCAATGCTCTGTCATTGTAAATCTCTGCTACAAAATATGTAATAGATTTATTCTTTAGTAACGTGTATATTAATTCCTGACCTCTGATAATCCCTTTCATTTAGATTTTCAAAGTGCAACCTACAGATTGAGTACCGAAACTGGCATAAAAGGAGTAAAAGAAGGAATGGAAGAAGAATAAACAAGGGGAAGAGAAGGAGGGAAAAGAAAGAAAGAGAAGAGCGTATGAAATCTGGGGAAAACGAGAAGAAGAAGAAGAAGAAGAAGAAGAAGAAGAAGAAGAAGAAGAAGAAGAAGAAGAAGAAGAAGAAGAAGAAGAAGAAGAAGAAGAAGAAGAAGAAGAAAGAGAAGGAGGAGGGGGAGGAGAAGAAGAAGAAGAAGAAGAAGAAGAAGAGGGAGTGGATGAGAGAGAAAGAGAGAGCTTAGAGAAGAAAGAGGGAATGAAGATAGAAACTTGAGAGAAACGATAAGGAAGACAGGAAAAAAGAAAAGACAGAGGAAGAAAGGGGAAGAAAGAAAGGAAGAAAATAAGAAAAAAGACTAAGAAACTTTCAATTGAACAGTGTGGTCACTCGATAGAAACCGTCACGTAACCAACGACTTTTGGGGGGTAATCAATTAAAAAATTGGGAAAAGGAGTGATCAATGAACAAGTTACTTCCCTCGCCTTTTGATGGGAGTGATCACAAAAAAGTCCAAATTTTCAACGGAACAAGCGTGAATGCTGCCGGACACAAACGAGGGACCAATTTAGCATAAACTTAAATTGCAAATTGAACCCCATTCTAAAAACCTATTTAGGGAATGAATTTTCAGAAAATAATATTTTTTCGAGATACACGTAAATATTTAAATTTACAGACCTCTAACTAACCTCAATTTGTGCAGCCTGTACCTGCGATAGATAGATAGCTTTACTGACAGCCAGAACAACTTAAAGACTGAAGAAACCTATGCTGACAGTTTTTTGCAACAGTTTTGGTTGACGGTTTCTGAGTATCAAGCCGGTCGAGAAGTCCGCAATCGAACCCCAAGAGGCATTGACGATACGCAGAGAGACTCAACATGAGCACTCTCATCAGTGGATGACAGGAAACGCACGGAGATTCATCGATTGGAAGATCAATTGCAAATACTTCAATCGAGACAACGAGACCCTTCACGAGGGGTACACAGCTCGGAAGAGGGTTATTCGTCCAGTCGTTCAAGTGGTTTTGGAAAACGAGGGGAGAGGGGGCAATGGAGGCAACAAGTAACGAATCAACCAAAAAAAGAGACAAATAAAAAGGAAAAAAAAAAAAGAAAAAAATAAGCCGGAAAGCAATTACTTTGAAGAAAATGCAGAAAAGCAAATTGTCGCTATCATAAAAAAGAGACCATGGTATAAAACATATCATGGATCGAATGCAGTAAGCTGGCTCTAGGGAAACATAAAAGTAAGCACGATATATAACTTGGATTCAACCATGTAAACAAACCACCCTAAGAACACAAATCAGAAACTGTACTGGAATCTTTGAAGAGAAAAGAGAATTATTTACCTGAAACAGTTAATTTTATTTCTTGTCTTGAATGTCTGAAATTTGTTTTCTCTTTTGACTTTATCCAATCAACTTCATTTGAAAATTCAGGACGAGCTACTGATATTCTGAGCGTAAAAGGAGTAGGGCGTGTTTGTGTGTTGGTGTTACTCTGCTACTACTGCTACTACTGTTTCATTGACCCCCCAAAAATGTGATAGAAAAACTCACAAAACTGTTACTATAATTGATTTTATTGTAGGAAATATTTGTGTCATTGATAGTAAGAATGATTGGAGAAGATTCTGATAGAAAAATTGTTTGTTTCTTAATTAAAACGAGAGATCGTATTGTTCTTAATCATCGAAAAAAATGCGATCTTTGTCTCCTTATTTGAGGAATTCGAACTTGAAAATTATGAACGTTAGTTGATGGTTGAATCTCAAAAATCTCTTTTTTTGCTTCCAAATTCACGGATCTCTTTGAAAATATCCTTTAAAACCTGTCCCAGGGAAATGTGTGTGTGTGTGTGTGTGTGTGTGTGTGTGTGTGTGTGTAAAAGAAAGAAAAGAACCCAGATAAATATGTATATATTACTGGACCGATATAGATAGGAATAAATTGAGAAAGATTATGTACGTATCAGCAGACTGAAACAGAGATACAGACATGAATAGATAAGAAAACTTCAAGATAGAAAAATAAATAGATATACACCAATTGAGATAGATGGATGAATAGATTAGAAGGGCAGTTAAATTTTTCCGCACATACATTAAAACGCACTCGAATCTAGGATTTGTATGTGAATATGACTAAAATTAAAATTTTCTCGCAAAGGAATGAGCGTATTTATCCAACGAGTCTGTATATAAATATGGTTCTATTTTGCCCTCGGGGCTGCACTTAACTTTAGAAGGATGATGAGAACCTTCGATGTATGCGTGATTCACAGTGGAACGAAAGAACAAAGGTTGGTGTATTTTTGGAGTTTTCTCTCACAGACTTGCAGGAAAGAGCCCCGCAAAACAGAGATGCTTTCTATACTAATGACAAAATGAATGGAGGGAAGACTTTCCAGTAACAGCTAACTGCATAAAGATGAACTCGGATAAGATAAGGAAAATCACGAGGTAGAAAGGATAAGTAGGAGATGAAATGAGATACAACTGAGGGGGAAGAACGTTTCACTGGGAATTATACCAGTAACTCGGTTTCAACCATACATGCAAATAGACCAAAAAGAATATAAAAACAGACACTTCTGGTTGAGGATAGGGGTTCATTGGGAATTATGCAAACAGCCTAGACTCAACCATATATGCAAATTATAAAAAGAAAACAAACTAATGAAAATAACAAAAATAAACTGAATACCTTGAGATTTTGAGATTCCAACAGGTCTAGTGAGTAGGCTGTTATCCTAAACAAAGAAAAGAAAACCTGTTATTGGATAGTTTCAGGGGACAACTCAGCTTTCAATAACATCTTTTTCTACAACTCATATATACGTAACATCTTTTTGAATCATTCAGATTCTTGTAAAATTCAGACATCTGTACCATCTTTTGTAACAAACCAGATATCTGTAATGACTTTTGGCTCATCACAACAATCTGTTACAGCAATTTTAATTAATCATATCCGTAACATCCTTTGTACAAATCTGAACACCTTTTTTTTAATAACTCAAATACATGGAATATCATTTTGTACAATTCAGATTTCTGCAACGTCTTTTTGTAAACTTTCTGCGACATCTTTTTGTTAAATTCAGTATCTGTAATATCATTTTAAACGACAAAAATATGTGTAACATCTTTAAAAAAAACCCCTCAGATATCAAAAATATCTTTCCAGACAGCTCAAACATCTGTAACACATATATTCTATTATATTGGTGACTAATGACTTCTAACCTAAAATGGCGTATGTGTTGACTGACTGAAATCTTTTGCTGAGAGCAGAATCTTTGAAGTTTCATAGATAATTTTTTTTTTGAGATTTTTACGCAGTTTCCCTCTTTCTTACTTCGAGCTTTGGTTTTAAATTTTCTCCTTTTCTGTGCTTTGTTATCTCTGCAATCATTTGTTCCAGCGAATACGAATCTTTGAAAAATTAGATTGAGCAATTTTCCTCTGTATTTTGTTGCTGTTGTTAATGGTGTTCTCCCTGTCAACTTGATGTTTGTTTGCTACTCGCTCTCCAAGTCAATCACATCGAATCGCTAAATCAGTAAACCCAATATGGCCGCTAAAAATTGACCTACGAGCAAGATGGCGTAATTCAAGCGGGAAATATCTCGCATTAATGACAACATTAGCAACTTGGCTTAATTGGTTCCTAAGAAACGGAAATGGCTTCTCATTCTACCCAGGGATTTCCCCACCCGTTCGCTCGTTTTACTGCTTCATCTGCTTTTCTTCCTTCTTATGTTTCCCTTTTTTAACTTGGCCGCCATTAGATTTTCTCTTACTTTTCTGCTATTCTTTTGAACCCCCATTCACATTTTCTGTCCTTTTTTTTTGTTTTGTTCTTTTTTTTATTTCTCTGTTTTCTTTCATCCACCATCATTTGTATGATTTTCTCTTCCTTCTTCGTCTTCATTCTTTCTTTCACCACTATAATTTTTTCTGATTTTCTCTTAGTTTTTTTAATATTTTATTCCTTCTCTTCCTTTCTTTCTTTTGGGTGCTTTTCTTCCACTATCATCATTTTTATGATTTTCTATTTCTTCCCTATTCATTCCTCTTCTTTCTTTCTTTTTCTTTCTGTCTTCCTTCCTTTCTTTGTTTTGCATGTTTTTCCTTCTCTGCCGTCATTTACATGAATTTTTCTTTCTTTTTGCCATATCATTCCTCTTCTTACTTCCTTTCTTTCGTATGTTTTGTATGCTTTTTCCCACCACCACCATCATTCGTATGATTTTCTTTTTCTTTTTGTCATATCATTCCCTTTCTTTCTTTCTCTTTCTTTCTTTCTTTCTTTCTTTCTTTCTTTCTTTCTCTTCGATCTAATCTTTTAATCATCATAATTCCTCTTCTTCTCTCATTTCTCTCGGTTCCATTCAACATCTTACACATTTTTCTCTCCTCTACTTCTCACCATCTGTATAGTTGCTTGCAATAGAATGATGATCAGCAAGTGGATAGGGTTCGATCCTCACTGGGTGACTGTTACAGTGACTTTGTGTCAAAAACAAACTTACTCTTTAGAGCAATAATAAGGAAGCTAGTTTTGCAGACTTTTTGCAGGTGTAGAAAATTCAAGGTTGATGCTCTGAAGAGCTTAGTAAATGTAGAAATATCTTGAAAAATGCGGTTTTGGTTAGTGCAGGTTTCGATGCAGTACGATAACGGTTTTGCTCTACAGATTATTATAACGAAATATAAGCCGAAAAACACATCGAATTATAAAAAGTCTTGAACAGTGCTGTTTTGAACAGCACAGAAAATTATGGGGTGAATTAACCACACTAATCAAGGTATACCTGCACTTTTAAAAGGCATACACCATAGATCAGTTTTAAAGATGCAAGCATTCTATTAAGGTTTGTTGTTGATATTGTATTGTTCATTAACAGTTAATGTGGTCTCGTAAAGCTGCATCCTTCGTAGAAATGAATCGTTGTAAAATTTGAATAGAAAGTTTAGGGCACCATTAAAATGAATGAGCAAGAACATTTATTCCTTTTAGAATAAACAAGCATTAAAAGATGTAGACAAAAGAATATTGGTGCATGCATATTACATCAATAATTATGAACAAATTCAATGAATAAAAGTTGAAATGTTATAAATATTTGCGACTTGCAGTATATACTTTATTCAACTGTATAAACAGCAATATATATATATATATATATATATATATATATATATATATATATATATATATATTACTGTGTTATCCACAGACAGCTGTTCCGTTGTATTACAACTTTCCAGTGTGGCTATAGACTATCCATTATCCCATCCAGTACCATGATTGAAACCTTCGCTTCAGACCCGGAGGCCGATATCCTGCATATATTCTCCATCCACCAGAGTGCTCTATTTCTATGGAAGAGCATTGCATATATATATATATATATAATTAGTGAAAAAATGAACCATGTTTATCAGTAGGCCGGATAGGCATTGGTACGTCAGAAAGGGCCTCCACATTCTGTGTCTAAATTTAACAGTCCTCACCCTTCGACTGCCTTTTCCTTATTTTTGTCACTTACAAAAGATTGGTTTCATATCGTACGGGTTAACCTTACAGATTTTGGGGGTTGGAGGTGGGGTTGGATTGTTTTCTGCTTTCGTCAAAGGCGACGTTGATTTGCTAATGGAATAAAAGAGAGAAATTGAAGGAAAAGGTCAACACAAAAAGAAAGGAAAAAGGAAATTATCACTTCAATTCAATATTGGCAAGAGGGGGAATTCTTACAAAACGTTCAAGTCAAATAAACAACACATCTCTCGAAATAAAGAAAAACTAAAATGAAAACATAAAAAGATTCAGAGAAGGCAAAAACGGAGAGAAAAAAAAACGAATATTTAGATTGAAGAGATTTTTTTTCTTCTTTAGTTTAATTTGGTTTTTAATTCAGTTATTTTATTCTATTTTAATTATTTTTTTCAAAATACCGGGTCGATATTTAGTTTCTTGTGAAATTACATTTCAAACATTTTATATCCTTATATTGTTGTTTTCTTCATCATCCTTATTCTCCTCTTGTTCTTCTCTCTTTCTTTCTTATTCCTTCTTTTTCTTCTCATTCCTCTTTTTCGTTCTTGTTGTTCTTTTGATATTCTTTTTTTTCTTCTTCTTGCTCTTGATTTTTCTTCTTCTTTCTCTTTTCTTTTTCTCCTTCTTCTTTTTTCTTCTTCTTTTTCTTCTTCTTCGTCTTTTTCTTCTTTCTTTTCCACTTCCCCTTCTCCTTCTTCTCCTTCTTCTTCTCCTTGCTCTTGCTCTTGATCTTGATCTTTTCTTCTTCTCCTTCTTCTTCTTGATCTTTTTTATGTTATATTATAATGGTTAACTCTGCTGCTGCCGTTAACGCTGTTGATAGAACAATGAGAGTAGCTGCTTTTTCACTTGGCCGTGGTCTGTGAATCATTTCTCCCCCAACTCAACTTCTCTTCACTAACTTGCTCTACACTGGATTCTTGTCATTTTCCTCCCTTTACACCATTTCTTGACATTTTTTTAATGATAAAATTGGTTTCGCTCAACACCGTTTCACTCAAAGTCACACTTTGGTAGAACCTAGCAACAACGTTAAATGAGGACCTGCTGTATTTTCTAAGCTTAGAGTGGCACAGGGGTACACTCATGTGGCCCTCAGTGAGTTTCGAGCACTACATATGCACATTATCTATGAAATTGGTTGACTATCCATCGAGCTATTGCACTCGCCTGCAGTGATCCTTATCGTGAATGAAGCGAGAGATAAAAAATCCGAGTGGGTAATGAATAATTCTAAATAGACATGAAGAAAAGAACAGAACAAGATGGCGCCTGCCGATTTCCGCTGTCAGTTATTGTTCTTTGTTTTGTTGTCTTCTGCTCGTGTAATGGAACTGAAATTTAGGCAAAATTTCCGGGAACAAGAACGACGAAGTTGTCGCCGAACGTCGAAATGTTTCCAAAAGGATGAATAGTTTGTTAACATCTCCCAAATCAGCACCATTGTGAGAAAAACTGTTTTTGATGATGACGACTTTTTTTTTGCCTTTTGCGAAATGAACCGTAGCATCGGTTCGATCGTCATCGTCGTTGTTTCTTCATTGCTTTGACGTGAATCAACGTTATCATCATGATTCAAAGCAGAAGCATCACCTACAAATGCACCACCAATATTAGCACATCATTATCACCATCGTTATCATGGTCGTCTGCATACTCCCAGTTATCTTCATGATTGTAGCACAACCAGTATAATCTTTATTATCACCTTCTCCACCTTCATCATAACTGACACCAATAACTATATCATCATCATCATCATCTTAAGTACTAATTCTACAAATGCTATCACCTACACCATCATCATGATAATTATCATTTCTATCTACTTGCAACCTCCATTTTCGTTACTGTCACTATTACCTTCTCCAACTCCTGTGCCATCAATATTATCCTGGCTCTCAACCACCTCAACTACTACCAGAATCATCAACATCGAACTCCCCACTGTCGCAACCCACCAAATCATGCCATCGAATCACCCATCATCATCATCATCATCATCTCTACCATTCAACCACCATCAAGACTACCAACGGAATAATCAACGCCGCCTCTTCACCACCACCACCACCACCACAACTACCATCAAAATCATCCACACAACTTTCTCCAACGTCTCAACCAAACCATCACAGCCACAATCAACAACAGAATCGTTAGCAACATCCCCTCCCCTTACAGACCATTCCACAACCACCGTCACAATTACCGCTAGAATCATCAACACCTGCCCAAACATCATAACCATATCACAGTGACCGTAACCTCCACCACAGAGTCGTTAACAACACCATTCCACCCTCCATCATTATCCTTGACCACTGCTAGAATCATCACCCTCATCATCAGCATCGCAAACCATTCGCCATCGTTGTCACCAGCATCGTAACTGATCAATTTCCTCCATCCACCGTTTTCCCTACCCCATCTGCATTCTCATCCAAGCCCCTTGCGCGTGCAGAAAAACCCACCCATTCATGATGAACGCCTTTATTACCATTTTAATCCCTTTCGCCACGATCATCATCATTAACCACTCAATCATAAACCTCACCACCGCCACACACCCTCATTGTCCTCCTTGGTAACTTTGCACTTATCATCTTGATGACACCATCAGCAGAATCAAAATGGTGGCTGAAGTCATACTCATCGCCATCTTTGAAAAAAATCAAAAAATGAACTTCTGTGACCACTACTACTAGTTTGAGCGTCTATATCACTACTAACACTAATACTTTTCCCTAGAACGATTGTTGCTAGTATTGATGTCGCCACTACTTGGATGGGCGACTGCTCTGGGTTTACAAGGTTCTATAAGGAAGTTGTGGCCCTGTTCCAGACAAAACAAATATTATATTATCAGATGAGTGCTATCAGTGCCATTCCACGATCTTACTGAATAGAGAAAAAATGATGTTCTATGAATATGCATTTTAGTCAGAGAGAAATAAGGAAAGAAAGAGACAGATGCAGAGAGAGAGAGAGAGAGAGAGAGAGAGAGAGAGAGAGAGAGAGAGAGAGAGAGGGGGGGAGATAAAAGGGAAGAGAGGGGAGAATCTGGTTAGGGACGATAATCTGAATAGTGAAATCAAGTTAATGGAATTGGAGAGAGAGAGAGAGAGAGAGGGTAGAAAAGAGAGAAAGATAGAGGGCTAAAGTGGAAAGAGATTGATCGGTAGAGAAAATGATTGATAGAGAGGAAGTTCATAGATATGTAGTCGAGCAGGAGGAAGAGAGATGAACACAAAACGAAAGGAAAAGTGAAAGCGAGTGTATACAAGAGAGAGAAAGGTGCGAGAGAGAAAGAATGTGAGAGAAAAAACGAGAGAAAGGGTGTCAGAGAAAAAGCGAAAGAAAGAGAGAGAGAAAGAGGGGCGTCAGAGAAAGAATGGTCGATGGAGAAAAAAGATGTGTCGAATATTAATGAAGATACACTGGAGAAAGACGTATATATCGAGTAGAATTGGGATTCGCTAAACAAACACGTTTATGTTTTTTCCCTGTCTGGGCTTCTCCAGGTGAATGATTATGTATATTTTAAGTTCCTGTTAGGGAAATTTGGATAATTTTTTTACTTGGTGGGAGGAGTTTCCTCTTTGATTTTTTTTATTTGTTAAATTTATAGCTTGTGTATTTCCACTGGTGATTATAAATTACATGCAAGGGAGTATGGTATGAGTGTTTGCATTATCAGTAGGTGGTTGCTGGTTTTGTGTAAACTTTATAGGCGTGTTTTATTTTTTTACTCAAATGTCTTTTATTTATTTCCCCATGCTAGGATCCCTTTTATATGACCTTAGTGGGCTGTGTGATTATTTTGGACTTGGCGTACTTCCTCTTGTCTATGGTAATTATATTGATTAGGTAGCTATCTGAGATGGCTTTGTGAATGAAATATTTTCGTTAGTTATTATTAGTGTATCTATGTGGGTTATTGAGTTATGCTTGTTAATAAAAATTTGAAGGGGTGCCGGGATTTTAACGCTATTTCATTTTTTCTGTTCAATAAATTTGTTTTATTTCTTGATTTGTTTTACTGGTAAAACTGAGTATTTCAAATTTCTCATTTAGGCATAGGTGGCATGAAGTTTCAATATTTTGGCATATGTGAGTCTGTTTAAAAAAAAGTCTATTTTCAAATTGGTTTAAAATTATCATAGCTCATCCACCAGTAATATGTGGATAATGATGTACTATTTGGCTAATCCAAGTTTAAAGGGTGTTCCTGATATTCCTATGTTATATTTCGCCTATTGGAGTGTCCCTTGGGTTGATATTTCGGTACTAAATTTGAGACATCTGTTTTGTGGAGGGCATCTATTTTTGTTTGTACAATTGCAGCCTAGTTTATTTATGATTTCTTTGTTAGTATTCATTCTAATTACTTTATTGTTATGTTTTGTGATGAGTGTATTAAAATTTTCAATATGACTAAAGCTGATTTTCTGTTAGTTCTTGTTGAATATTTCACTCATTGTGTTGCTCGGGGGGAAGTGTTTTTCTATTAATTAGATGAATATTTTACCTAATTTAGTTTTTACCTGTAGGTTAAACGTTGGTGCGTGATTTTTCTGCCCCCATTTTTGTTGTTGTAGCTTGTTTCACTTTTTCTTTAATCATATTTAAAGTTAGTCTCGATGAAACCATTATCTTTAGGGCCTTAGTATAGTCATTTCTAATCTTGGTGAACATTATTTAATTAGAAGAATTGTGTATCAGTCTGGTTTCAATAGATCTGTTTTTAAAAAAAATATTTTGTTCGGGTAATTAGAGCTAGTGTTGATGTACTTAATCACATAGTTTTCTTTTCTATAGGGTTCATGGGTGTTATTATTAAAATCAAAAGTGACATCTAAGAAGTGAAGGATCTTAAAATCAAACTTGATTTCAAATTTGAAGTTCATTTTTTCATTTCTTTTATAATGTATCTTTTGTTATGTTTTTGCATGTTTGTGCATTGCTATTTTCTACGATTAGTAGGCCGTCGTTCCGGTATAGTCTTATATTTTTGGAATATAGTTTTCTGATGAGGTTATATAAAACATACAGACCGATTAGATCCGACATTTCGGCTGAATCGAGGCTGCCCTTAGAGACGTCAAAACGGCAAACGTCATTTTTTTAGTCCATTGTTCTCGATAGTGGAATTGCACCGTTCGTCTGCTGTATTTTGATTGTTTTTATGTCTCTGTTGTTGATATTGGTGTAGGTTCTGGTAAAATCTATGGCTTCCTTGAAGATACCTTTCGATATGAAGGGGTAGAAGTCCATGACGTTGAATTGTATGAAGGCACAAGTATTTTTCTTTTAAATTTTGCTAAACGAGGTAATAGCATCATGGGTATTGATTCATTGATTTCGTTGTAATTGTTGTTTTCATGTTATTGTTCATATTTTCTAATATTTTCTTATTTATTCTTTCTATCTGTGATTCAGTGAGGGTTGATAAGTCTTGTTGTGGGTTTGTTTGTGAAGTCAGCTTTGTGGTCCTTCATGATTATATGTGCACCTTTCTTTTTTTAGTTTTCCTACGCTATTGCTGATGTTTGTCTCTGATGCTTTCCCCTCCATGTTTATGATTGTTTCGTAGTTATTTTGGGGGGTATTTGATTTTTTTCAGTTTTTTATGGTGCTGTTGGTCAGGAGTTTGTTGCAGGTATGGAAGTTCATTTCATATATATTGATACTTCGATCTCCTTTCACGAATACGTTGTTAGATTTTCTGATGTGTCCAATTTCTTCTTAATTTTTTTTTTTTCTGGTATGTGTTTGAGTGTTTATATTTTGACGGTCGTGAGGAGGTTTTGTTTAAAGTTTCTAAAGTGGTAGACTTTTTTGTGTCGCTGATTTGTACTATATATATAAATGGAAAGAGAGAGAGAGAGAGAGAGGGGGGAGAGAAGAATGGTCGATAGAAAGAAAAATGATGTGTTGAATATTGAATATCCAGGAAGATACACCGGAGAAGGACAAAGATATATTTAGAGAGAGAGAGAGAGAGAGAGAGAGAGAGAGAGAGAGAGAGAGAGAGAGAGAGAGAGAGAAGAAGAAGAAGAAGAAGAAGAATGGTCGATAGAAAGAGAAAGGATGTGTTGAATATCCATGAAGATACACCGGAGAAGGACAAAGATATATTTAGAGAGAGAGAAGGGAGTACAGAGAGACAGAGAGAGGCGTAATTTGCATGGTCGACTGAAGTGTTAATATTACAACCTGAGAACGATTTGTCACCAGAGTCGATAGCTCTTTAAGGAAGCTCTATCAAAAGTCCGTGATGTCTTCGTCCTGATTTCTCTTGTCCACCTGCCGCCCAGGATTTCGTTACTGACACATAAGGGCTTTCATTTTCCAATTAACTGAAAAATAAAACGTCTTTATCCCTAGCAATGTATTTAAATCAAGAAAAGAATAATAATATACCGCCTGAAGCGACAAAGCAAGACATGATAATTAGGGTGACCATTGTCAATTTCAACTAGACTAGTCACTTGACAAACCTTCTCATCACTCAACGTTTCTTTCCGTACAAATGAACATGTACGCTTTTATCCTATCGTTTACTTTATTTTCAATTGCTATCTTTATCTCTGCACACTTTCTCTTTCTCTAATCACACTACTTCCCCTTTTTCTTTTAATCTAAATCTCGATTTCTTTAATTTTCTCTCTATTTTGTCTCTCACTGTCTGCGGCGGCCATATTCTTTTCTTTTTCCCTATCTGAAACTATCTTTATCTTGTTTCTTCCCGGCGACTGTTACTTTTTCCGCGTTAATTTTCAAGACATAAAAACAGCATAAAAATATATCCCTGTGACGAATCTACCATCACGGTAATGATAGGTTTGCTAACACTCATAGTACAAACCCTAAACACTAACCCTAAATACAAATCCTAATACTAACCCTACACACTAAACCTAAACACAAAACCTAAACGCCAAGCCTAAACGTAACTTAGTGGTCAAACTCAATAAAATACAATTTTGAATGATTTTGTTTTCATTTGAAGATGAAATCATTGGGAAAAAAAATCAGATAATTTTTTAACAATGTTTTCAAAAAACAGAGATTAGAGAAAATATCAAAAACGGTGAAGAAAAAATTCAGCTCTGAGTTCCCCAGGTAAACCCGATGCTGCAAAATCTTACGTGGAAATGTTCTGAATTTGACGCGGAAAAGGTAACAATCGCAACTTCCCCCTCGGTTTTTCCCCACTCTCTCTCTCTCTCTCTCTCTTTCTTGCTCTCTCTTTCTCTTTCTCTCTCTCTCTCTCTTTCTGTCTGTCTGTCTCTCTTCTTTTCTTTATTTCAGTGTCACTCGGTCTCTGTTTCTCACTCTCTTTCTTACTATTTATATTTCTTTCTATAATCTAATTCCCAATCACTTATATTCCCTGTCTCTCTTTTGACTCCTCAGTCTGCAACGTCCGTCTGTCCCCGACCCTTTCCCCCTTTTCTCTGATCGCTCTTTATATTGACTCTCTCTGTCCAGCTTTACTCTCTTACTTTTTCTTCCACGATCTGTGTCTGTCTCTCTCACTACTTTCATTTCTTTTTAAAATTGGTGCAGTGGATAAGACAGCCGCTTACCAATCACTTGGTCGTGATTTCAAATCACGGTAGGGAAATGCTAATTTTATAAAGCGGTTTTGCTTAACTTGACGAGACAGACAAAAAGTGAAGCTTGCACCCTTAAATTAGATGAGCATTGTTCTTGTTGATTTTGCTGTTACGGTGTAAAAAGAAAATCGACTCTAGACCAGGACTACAACCTGAAAATTATCACTTTTTTGTCAACTATCTCTAGAAGGGCACACACGAACAATAAAGAGTTAAGTAAAGATTTCCCTAACATTGTCGAGAAGATGACGCTGGGGATTTTTGCATCAATTTGATAAATCCTCTGTAGTGAAATTAGGCGGTATCAGTTTTCAAATGAATATGCTAATTTTGTCATGAGAAATGAACATTCTTTCTCATGCTGAACGAAGTCTAATACGAATCAGGGATGAAGAAACGGAAAAAAGAATCAGGACACGTGAGTCACTTGATAGAAACTGTCACATGTTGAGAGTGATCAATTAAAGAATTGGAAAAAGGGTGATCAATGGATAAGTTTCTCTTCTGACTTTTTGTTGAGCAGTGATCACTCAAGAAGTTCGAATTTTCAAAGAAACAAGTCTGAATGTAACCGGAGACGAATTCGGGTATCGATGTATCATAAAATAGCATTGCAAATTGCCCCCCCCCTGAAAATCTCTTCTGAGGGTGAATTAAAAAACAAACAAGCCATAAAGACGTTTTTTTTCTGAAACGTTTCTTCTAATAAGGAATGGATGTTGGAATTTTTAACCTTCTAGCGCCATCGATGCCATTCATATACACATCAATATCTAGCTAGATAGACAGGCAGACCAACTTGGAAACTAAAGAAATCAACGTTGACATTTTTTGTTCACAGTTTCTAATGATGTCATGAAAGTTTTTGGTAATGGCATACGTGATAGGTTAGAACAACCTTTTGGGAATCACTGCCCACCTGTATATTTATTTTTTTAAAAGATACCAAAAATTATCGACTCTTTAGCACACACGCAACTTTTTAATGCATCATGAATGCGTGATGATGAGATGTAGCTTGTGCAGACACATTGGGTTTACGTAATACGCGGTATCTCAGTGCTGTTTGGTAAAATAATAGTTTAAATCAACCACCAGAGGGCGATATCACTTAAGTTGAGAGGACCTGGGTCAGATCGTTGCATATTGCTTACTGGTGCCAGTGATCGCTCTTTGAGCCCAGTTAAAGCTAGGATTTTGAATTCTGATCTTCGAATCCAGCAGACTCCATTTGGAAGCTTAGCACACCGTACTCCTATAATCCTATTTATCCTCTTTGCCCTTGTGACATTAATATTTGTTTCTTTAAAAAAAAATCTCCCTCCCGTACTCGAGGGGTAGTAAGGAGGTAGAGAGGTCGGTTGCGTTATTCTGTCCGTTTGTTAATCGTATATTTCTGGAATTTCCTTTTGCAGTCTCTCACGACACTGGACGAAAAGTTCGAATACATAATCCAAGGCTGGTTGCCCAACCAAGGCTGGAGAGTCCAGCCTGCGCTACTATTTACTCATAGATTGGATAGGTTGGGTTAAAGAAATGGAATCATGACTTTTCTGAGGAAAGAAGTGCGAATTGAAGTAACAGCCGGAATTTGAACTCAGTTTGCTGATTCCTTTTTTCGTCCTGCTAACCGTTAGGCCATTTACAGCTCTTTTTTCCCCACTAATCTCAGCGCTGTAAATGTTGTGAATGTCTTTGATTTAGATAAAGAGAGGGCCAGAACATATGAGAGGTTGTTGAAAAACGAATCCTCCTCTCGTGTGACATTGCAGTAAGGACTGCCATTACTAAATAAGAATTATTCCAAAGGTTTGTACCAACTTGATTAGTCCCAAAGTATAGAAGTGCATCCACCAAATAGATTCAAATGTCACCCAACGTCGCAACGAAGCACGCGGGACCGCCTGGCTCTTCAAGCGTTTATTTATGGCAGTCATCTATAGCAACACCTTCTGCATAATGACAGCGGGAACAGATAGGATTGTCCCAAAGAAAGAATGATATATTTTGCTAAAGTTTCTCTAAAAGAAGAAGTCAAGGGAGGAAAAAATGACGTCAGCGAGAATGAAATATACTAAATGCTAACAATGAACTAAAAGATGACGTCAATTGAAGTGTGACATCGTTAAGTATTTTTCAAGACAACTTTGTTTCAAGATAAACATCATTCAAACTCTTATTTAGATTTAGAAACGTTTGAAAATGGCTGATAAAAAACGGAGCATTTCACGTGAATTTCGTGGACTAAAAAACTCTGTCACCGCACAATTTGAGAGCAGGAGTCCTTGCAAATATGCTGTCAAACCAATTGATTGGAGTGACCTTGGCTTAACAGAAAAAGAGGTCCATGTTATGCTATATGAAGATGAAGGAAATGATTCTAATCAAAGACAAATGACTGCTCACAGGGAAAATAATGAAGAGGCTCAGTGGAAACGCTGCTTCGGACGAATAGACTGGAGTGACATCGGAATGACAGAGGAAGAAGTAATGGAGTTGATTTATAATGACGACGATGTTTGTGAAGGTAAGAACGGGTTTAGCAAGGAAGATCTTCCGACAGGAAAGTCGAGTGATTGTGATATCAGAAACTTTACTTTTGGACATGAAGCATTAATGTGTTCAATCATTGATAACAACGAGGAGAAACAGGGTCCAAAGTCGCGAGTCCACGACTCTGAATCTTCAGTCGGCAAAATATTTGATGAAGATGCTCCTAATCGTTGTCAACTCCAAGCGACGATGACGATATCCATTGACATACCTCAAGTGAGCAGTGAAACTTTGAAAGATGAAGGTCAGACCAAAAGAGGAAAGGTAGTTTGTCACAGTAGGAAGAAAAATAGCAAAGGTGCACGGAAAAGCAGAGCAATCTACCCTACAAAACTGATCAAAGTCTCTCGAGGTAGAACAGGCTGCCGATACAGTAAATCCAGCCAAGTAGACATCGTATCGAAAAATAAGGATGATTGCGATGTTTGCAAAGTTGACCTTCAAAAGGAAAAGACTTTGTCGAAAGGTATAGAAGCTACTGACGCTACCTTTACCACAAAGTCGTATTTTTCTGATAGTAATGACACCATAGCTGAAGAAATCGATTCGTCGACCAATCATGACTATAAATCAAACGCTGATAACGGTGGTAAAGCTACTGACATGGATTCTTTGCTTATTTCGACGGTAAAGCAGCCAAAAGGAACAAAGGGGATAATCAGTAATAGACTGAAGCGTAAATTTCAGGAGACTGTAAATCAAGGCAATTGTCTTGATGGAGGCAGTCCTCGAAAAACGCGTCGTCTCGAAAAAATTGAGGAATCGACTATTTCAGACTCAAATCATTTGAAAAATCCGAAACGTAAATGTATTTTTCTGAGGCTGGGAGCCAGAGACTTGAATCAAGCTACTAAAATCGGATCTCCCAAAACAAAGCGTCGCCAATGGAGGTTTTAAAGAACAAGAAGATCTCGAGCTGAAATCAGAAACATACTTTACTTTTACGGCATACATTTTCTACTAACTTTCCTGAACTCTTAAATTCATACTCATTCTAACACGAGTTTCTTTCTCAATTCTAATCTAAAAAAAAAAGAAATAAATGTGTTACCCCTTCCTTATATTTTCTGTTTTCTCCGACGAGTTGTTGTCTCTTGTGTTAAACAGCAAGGTTATTCCACATTGCCCGGATCATGATTCCAGAAGTCCTTCCACAACAAAGCAAATCATCTTTCATATAATTATTGTTGCTTTTTGTTGCAACTCTGAGGTAATTTTACATTCTACAATCGTTGATCAAGTATCATGGATCAGAAATAAAGTGGTAATCACCCATGAGATTTGAACTTGCATTCCATATCCTCGAGAGCTCATCTTTCATAGTTGACGCCTCACTTAGCAGTTCCATGATAGAAAATGTGCGTTGCAATAAACAGCAAAAATGATCAGATGAAAGACAAACTATTCAAAACTTAATAATGGGAAGGCTTCATCTATAAAATCAAGGAAACATAAAAAGAAGGGTATAAAACCAATGCATCCTCCTAATAGTCGCTTATGGAGCTGAAACATAGAAACTGACCTAGAGCCATGCAAGGTGCACATGAAAGAATCATGCTTAACCTCATCCGGGAGAAGACAGGAATCAGGGACATTAAAGAATCCATTAAAAAACTCAAAAAAATGGCAATGGGCTGGCTATGTCGCAAGAGTGGCAGACAACCGATGGACATCTCGACTCTAAACGTGGATCCCCAGAGATCACATGCGCAACTGAAGTTGGCAGAGAATTAGATGGAGAGACAAGCTAGACAAATTCAGAAAGTACTGGCTCCACGACACCTACGATAAAGAATTGTGGCGAATCCTGGGGAAGGTCTATGTCCAAAGGACGATAAGAGACTGATGATGATGATCAGGTTTACTGAACATGGTATGGAGAAACAGATGTGAAAGGATGTAGATATTAGATCATATATAGGTGTGTGTGCGTGTGTGTGTGTATATATGTGTTTATAGATGTCTCTCTCTATGTATATACGTATAAACATATGATGAACATACATGCTAATTTCTTCTCTGTTTTTTTGAACACCCCATTGGTTAATTCATCTTCCTATTATGACATAATGATGAAGATTACGCCATAGAAACAACTTAAAATGAATTGAGACTATGTATGTAATATTTTATCCAAATGAAGACCATATACGTAAATTAATATATACTGAAATAAAATGAAAAAAGAGTATGTAAGTGACTGGAATAAATTTCTAATGCTGAATTGGGACTTAGAAAAACATAAAACGAGAATACCTGAATTATTGAAGATGAATCACCCAATGAAAAACTCTGGGCTACATATATACCTATATACGAGAATATATACGAATGGCCCGATTATTTCCTTATGGATTAGTAGTATGGAGCCTAAAGCTATTTTATTAGGTAATTTATTTTTAATAATCCAAGTATCCTAATTTTAAATCTTTTTTAAATTCTCAACCCATGTCAAGCTGTTATATTGTGTAATGAACAGACATGATGTCATCAGAGTTTCAATGACGTAATTTTCATTATGTCATAATAGGATGGTAAATTAACCAATGAGAACATCTCACTTAAGTGCAAACGAAGAATTAAGCAAAAAAATTAACCCAACCATGTAAAGAGCTGATATGCCAATTTTTCTGTTTTTTTCTAATGTTTGTTTCGTTGATGTACCTCCTATTATGTCATAATAAACATTACGTCATTGAAACTTCTAACACTTCATGTCTAATCATCGCAGCTTGAGCTTAGTTGAGACTCTTAAAAAAATCTGAGTTTAGAATTCTTGAATTATCAAAAACAAATTATCTGATAAATTAGCTTTAGGCTACTCAGTGCCGAGCCATACATTTATAACCCCGTCATTTTGGACGGGTATATTCCAGTGAAAAAATAAATAAACAGAAAAATAGTATATAAAGTCATTATATGATTTTATATATATATATATATATATATATATATATATATATATATATATATATATATATATATATATATGGGGGGGTGACAGTGTGTAAATTAGTATGTTTGCTTGGTTGTATAATTATCTAATCAGAGTCCTGTTATAACAAAAAGTTAAAATGGATTGCTCTCAGTGAAATACATTGACTGAGTTTATTTGAGTTGAGACTTGAAAGAAACCCTTAAAATTGAAATAATTGAATTATCAAAAATATATGATAAAATAGCTTCAAGCTCCTTGGTGTCGATCCACATATAGATATCTTCGTCATTTTGGACGTAAATGTGATTTTGTGGTTGTATCTATTCATCAGGAGAAAAAAAAACTCAAACGCAGTGGTTCACTCACCTTGCAAGCCTTTGCCGATGAGTACTATCTATCACTGACTACTTCACGAATCTGGACACGAACTACGCTTTGACATCCAATTAACATACACTCCGTATCATAGAAGTTAGATTCTTCACCATCGCCAAACGGTCTTATTTATGAATCGGAACTAATGAGCCTAAAGTTATTGGGTAATTTAGAGTTTCTTTGACGTAATCTTCATTGTTATGTCATAATAGGAAGGTAAATTAACCAATGAGATAAATGTTCAAACGAACAGATAAGAAATTTGCATATACGCATAATATATTGATAGATGTTTAATAATCTTATCTCGTACTTTACTTTATATTGCATTAAAGCTTTACATAAAAAGAATTTTAAAATAGTAAAAACTGGTCTCCCAGGTTACAATCGCATTCAGCAGAATTCTAGCGAACAACGGACACCCTTTTCCCCATTTCAGAAAAAACAAAAAAATCGAGGCAAATAAAATTGGGTCCTGTTTTTGTTTTCATAAATTTTATCATTATTGGTTCATGATACTTTTAACGTTGTATATTGGAAGTATTGGTCATTTTTGGCCTCTACGAATGTAAAATATGGTTGTGAAAAGTCATACAAAGGCTCCGAAACTATACAATGTATTGACTAGCAAGAACAGAGTACCCACATCGAAAGTTTTGGCCGAAGTTCTTCCTTCTACTTGACCATTCTGAATTAGCCTCTGCATCAAGTTGGCATTGCTCAAGTCAAATATCGCTCTGAATCGGAAAGTCACGCTGGAGACTCACAAGTCAGGAGTTTTTCTAAATCGTTAACAAAAGCTCATTAAAGTACCTAGTCGACAAAGTGAAGATTTGCCGTGACTGGTTTCGTGTGGCGAACATTGCCAGAAATGTTATTAGCGGTGACAGTGGCTGGAATTAAAGTGCTTAATACTCTGGAAATAATGGATAGGAAGAAGAAGTGGAATCAGTTCGGTTCTTAAGGTCTTTGTTGTGTGTAAACAGCGCGGGTAGAAGGTCGGCCAGTTGTTTGGTGAAGATAGGTAGAGAAACTCAAAGAATAATGTCCGACGTAGAGAAATTAAGGAAAAGGAGGCAGCAATGAAGCCAAGAACGATATAGCAATGAAAGAAAGATTTAAAGAGAACAAGTACCATAAGTTCAACGATGTGTCCACCATGCGTGATAGAAGAAAGGAGAGGAAGAAGAGCAAGTGATCTGTCTATGAGTCAACTGGTCCCCATACCTATAAAATATTGCGATACGGAAATAATCAGCAAGTATTATTTTCGATAAAAATCGGAACACAGTATTTTTGGCGTTTTGCTGCCATTTTTTTTTCTATTTTTATGTACTGAAGTTCTATTCCTTTCAGCGACGTCACATCAATCAATGACATCATACCTATCTCCCTTCCTTCCTATTCCTGTTGATCAAATAACTGGGTCGAACAGACCAACCGAAAAGTGTCTTATAGTGATGTGTGGCTACATCTAAAAGGAAAGAGTTAAAGAAGAATTAGAAATAAATGTATACAGAAAGAACGACAATAAGTAATAGAGATGAAATCTGGGAAGGAAAAACGTAAATACATGAAGAAAGAAGTAGAGGAAAGAATGAAATTTTTAAAGATAAATGAAGAAAATGACAGTTTTGGTTGATAGTTTCTAATACTAAATAATTTATTCAATTTTTCCCCTTTTTTCGTCTTTTCTGTTATTAAACAATAATCATATATTTTCGAGTCTCTCTCGCATAACTACTACCAAGGCAGTAATAACTGTGAAAAAATCTGTTACGTCTGTTGTCAGCCTTGATAGCATAACCCAATATTATGTTGAAAAAGAAAGAAAGAAAGAAAGAAAGAAAGAAAGGTGTAAAAAGAAAAGGAAAACAAGATGAAAAGAAGAAAAGGAGAAAAGAAGGAAGATTGTCTTGAACTTTATTCAGCAAAGGACTTCCTTGATTTTCGATCTGGACTCTTGCAAAATCACAGATTTTGAAGTCACAAGTTCAATGTATACAAAGTGGGCCGTTAAAAAGATATCAGAAGATTCTCTTTCAAGTTATCTGCGGAACAAGATGTAATGGCGAAGCATTCAGAGACCAGATGGAGAAACACGGGCAAGCACCAAGAAAGAAGTAAAAGTTTATGTTAGGTAGAAAGTATGAAAGTTGCTACATGTATGAAAGAAAGAAGTGAAAGAATATCTTGTAAGTATAAAAGTTCCTGGCAGAAAATGGTTAAGAGAGAGAGAGAGAGAGAGAGAGAGAGAGAGTGAGTGCACCAATTACTTATTCATAGGACTGTTAATTCTGAGATGCCCAATTTATTTTTCTGCAAACCATGATTCTAAAAAATGGTGTATATTTTCAGTAATAATAGTTTCCAAGAACCTATCTAACATTTTTCATTCTAATAGGTTGAGTAGTTCCAAAGTTCAATATTTTTTGCATGTTGATGTACGGCTATCTACTTATACTAAGATGACTATATGCTGATGAGCTGCTGCGTTTTACCCTATCCAGCAAAATCAATAATGATTATCAAGTTAACGTTGTTTTTTTTTTTCACCTACTTCCATGTCCACCGTCACCTGTCTTATCATGAGTGTTTTTGGATTCGAGGCCTTCTTAGACAATTGTGAGAAGGATGCTCTGTTTACATTAAAACTTTATACTGGAATTGACACATAGACGTATGTATGACGTGAATGATTTCCAAATAGAATAGAGAGTGTGTTTTTCACGAGTGAGTAAAGGAAGGGAATTGAAGTTTTCAAAACAAGGTTCTGTGGGCAGGGTTATTTTTCCGTTCTCAATTAAAATGTGCTCTGTCGGGGAATTATGTAGACATTTTTTTTCATAAGAAGAAATCGATTTTGTCGTGAGGTTCTTTCAATTTGACAGACAATGGCAGATTTAATGAAATTTGCAACAAATTTTTCGCCCACAGAATGTGTTTTTAAATAAATTGATAAAAAAGTGCTTTGATATAATCTCTTTCTTCATCGTGGTCATTCGGTAAAAAAAAAAGAAAAAAAGATTTCCTGCAGTATTCAAAATTGAAGTTTACTTGTGGTTTCAGTTCAATTACCGCTATCGATGTTTACTTAATTTTTTAACTGCAAAAAGGCTTATATCTAATTGCTAAAGACGTACCTTCAACCGAGTGACTTTAATGCAGCAGTGGTTAAAATTTCAAAATGATCCAGCTCACTACTTTTTCTATAAGAACAACAAGTATTTCACTTGGCTTCAAAATTTTCCAATTATTCTATTGTAACAGCGAAGCCCCAGCGATACTTTATATTCTCATTTACTTATGTTTTTTTGTCAATTATTTGACTAGGGCAGGGTTAATTTCAAAATTGTATTTTAAGAGAGAGGCCCCATCGATACTCTATACTTTCATTTACTAATAATTTTGTCCATTTCAAATTTTCTCAATTTCAAACAAGAACAATGCCTTTGCTTAGGCAAACAATCTGATCGGCTGCAACTCATCTCACCCCAGGTAGAATCTCTTCACTAGCATGAATACACAATATAATTGATGTGTATTAAGGAATAACGATGTTATCCAATTGAGAAAATTACACAACAACGACAGACATCCACATCAGCTTTTTTTCCACCGTTGACATAAAAAAAAAGAGAATGGAGGAACTGAACAAATATTTACGAAGAAGGGATAGAGGATATGTAAAATTTACAAATGCTCAACAAAGACGGAACAGAAAGGGAGAAAACCATAATGACAGTATGACTCTCAAAGAAATCTCGTAAGAGACAACTGAGACAATATAGGTTTCTCATCTAATTTGTCGCCGTCGTTCAAACGTTCAATTATTGCTTTTATCTGGAAGTTATAAGAGGATATGCAAATAGAACGATTATCACAGGGAAAAGTCTTACAATCAAATTCACAAAGATTAGTCGGAAGTACAAAATGAAAAAAAGAACAAATTATTAGATCAACCATTCCTCGTCTCAATTACTCTTATCAATTGATGGTTTTCTTTTTGTCTATTATGTTGACTCAAAGGCTCACGGTACCATATTTTGTACAATGTTAAGTAAATCATAGAAGTGACTTCAAAGTTTAGTCATCCCTTATTTGCTTCGGCAGTCAGTTAACTGCGGTATGTCATTAACGAGCCCTGGGAAAATTTCCGAAGCTCGATGAATTTATGGAAAGGAACATCGCTTAGAGTTAAAAACTTGTTTTTGTCTTCTTTTTCGATAAAGAAAAAAGTCATTTTTCGATAAGATAACTATGAACAATGGAAAGTGAAATTACTGGTTCCCACAGCTATTCGAAAGTAAGGCGTTCGAATTAAAACCTTTCGCAACCCGAGAAGCGTGAAGAGAATGAGCAATTACCATACATTTATATCAGAGACATTTTTAGGCATTCCCTGGATGTGAAACTTTTTAAAAAAAAGTATTTTTTTGGAAAAAATACTAATAATTGAGTAGTTTCCCTTATTTTTTGGCAGATAATTAAAATTAATTCGATTCAAAGGAAGTGATTTGACATAAAGGAAGTGATCTTTCGGCAAATAATAATAATAATAATAATAATAATAATAATAATAATAATAATAATAACAACAATAATAATAATAATAATAACAGGAAAGTGATTGGAAAAATACCAGGACCTGGCAAAAGAACTGAATAAGGTGGGGAACATGAAACTTTGGGTGGTACCAGGAATAGTTGGTGCGCCCGGGATCGTACCAAAGACATTGTAAGCGAGATTGGAATAACTAGGGATAAAAGGAAGGTTTGAGACTATACATTACTAATGGGGATTGCTCAGATATTTAGGAAAACGCTACAGATATGCGATCTACGACCCCAGATGTTTGCAGTGGCCTAACAGAGAGAAGAGAAGGAAAAAAACTAACCAAAACAAAACAAAACACCACAGCGGAGCTGTGATACGCAGGGAAGAGAAGAGATGAGATGAGATGAGGGCTAAAGTCCTGAGTAGACTTACTGTCTCTCAGCCTTCAGCAACAACCACCGAGCAACTGGTGTGGAACTGTAAACCTGTGGACTTTGAGGGTATGGAGAGGAGGGCAGTAAACCCTAGGGAGACTTGCTGTTTCTCAGTCTCCAGCTGTGACCACCAGACAGCAGATGTGATAATAATAATAATAATAATAATAATAATGATAATAATAATAATAATAATTACTGCGACCTATGAGTACTAGGAGAGGAGGGCTGGAGACTTGAGGAGACTTGCTTTCACTCAAACTCCAGCGGTTACCACCAGGCAACTGGTGTGAGATTCCAAATAATAATAATAATAATAATAATGGATGTGCTAGGGCCAAACTCTCTTGCTCCATTAAAACAGAATCCATTTCGCCATACAAAATTATTCTAAAATTACGTATCCATTACAACTCTTTTATCAATAGTTCTTGTAATAGAAGAAATCGACCTGCGTTAAGAGAGTGAAGTCGTCATCAGTTTTTGTGTACATCAACAACGAACTCTAGAGGAATAGATGATGATCATAAACTCTTATTTGTCATTGGTTTTCAGTGCGGCCATTGTTATGACAAATGAAAATGATATCAAAACTCAACAATACTGGGAGTTTGATAATAATGTTTGATTATGTCGGCAATATCAATAGACCACAAGAAATATTTGATGAAATAATCATTATCTGAAACTACCACGAGAATCTATTGAAAACAACGAAGATCTTGAAATATTCTGCTATTGGCCGTCTTTGTGTATTGGCATGAACATTACTTCGCTAAAAGCGACCCTTTTGCATGTTGTATCTTGTCATTTGACGCATTTTTCTATCGCTTTCCATTCTAATCGTCTTTTTTTCCTTCCCTCTTTTGTGAAGCACTAGAAATCACCATTTGTCCAGTTAGTACTGACCTTTTGTCTTCTGCAGAACCACTTGTAATTCAGTATCAGATTAACTAGTTTGAATAACAAAAGTAAAGAAACAGCAACACACTCTTTGTCCCCATCTCCCTTATTCTCTCTGCCAGTCCGTCTGTCTCGTAGATGAACAGGCGTGCAAACAACTATTCACGAGTAACCATACAGAAACATACACACACACACAAACAAGTTGAGATTAACCGAAGCAGACGCAAACATGCATTGGATCTTTAATCGTTGGAGATAATTAGGTATTTCCCACAAACACCAGCGGTTGATATTCAAACCTGTAAAAGTCAGGAATTTTGTCCTAATCCTCACCCACCTTTCTTTTTTTCTTTTTTTTTCTTTCTTTCTTTCTTTCTTTCTTTCTTTCTTTCTTTATTTCTTTCTTTCTTTCTTCCTTTCTTTCTTTCTATTTGTATCATTTTCCTTACATCATGTTTCGTTCTTTCCTTTCCTATTGTTTTTCTTCCATTCTTTCTTTATTACTGTCTTCTTTCTATTTTCCATCTCTCCTTCTTTTGTTTCTTGCTTTCAACCTCTATATTTTTCTCTTTCTTTCCGGAATCTAGATCCATTTTCCTGCACTATTCGGACCAAACATCACTAATCGCCATTTTCTGCAGACCAACGTCAGTCCTTTAGCCCAATTGGTGGCTGATCAAGACTAATAATCTACCTATCTATCTTTGTCAAATGAGCGAAGGTGATGAATGTGTCTTTAAAAGGGATGGGTAGGGTAATTTACAGAGGTTGCAGCCCCAGATTAGAGTGTGCGGCTGTGAACTGCATTCCATTGAGCTTACTACTACTACTACTACTACTACTTTTTCAGACTATAACTCTTTTCCCTCACATTTTTTCCTCAGCAAGGAAACTATAAAAGAAGAACAAAAATACAAATATAAGGGACGGTGATAGTGGCTATAAAAATGCTTCTTGAAATGAAAAGGAATATCGATAAGGATAATTATGACATCCAAACGATCAAATAGGAAGACGAATTGAGATGCAGAAACTCCAGGAAGGGAAAAAAAACAACTACGTAGCCATTTCAAGACTGGAACGAAAGGAATTGAAGATTAAACGATAAGATATGGTTGCGCAGAGGGCATTTGAAGACAGAAATTGTAGTCCAGTAACGAAAAATCAGAACAAGATTGAATTGAGACCAAGGTAGAGATGACACTGAAAATAGCAAATGCAGACTATTCTTTGATACAGATCAGACTGTCAATCATATGATAGACGAATACAGCATATTGACTTAGAATGAGTACGAAAATAAGTATAACTAGGCGATTAAGGTGATCCATTTGGAACTGTACAAATGACTTGGATTTGTCCATGCAAACCAATGGTATATGCATAAACCAGAATCTCTGTAGAATAAAGCATGGAATTCTATGGGACTTTAAAATATGAAAAATTACCGGACCAAGATCAGATGATCAGATCTGATCATAAAGAAGAAAAGTCCTCAACTTTGTATGATAGACACTCTCTTGCTCAGTTTGGTATCACCCTACTTTCTACACCCAACCACATTGTGCTTTAAGGTCCACAGAATGGTTGTTAGCGAAGGTGGTTGTAACATTTTCGAGTTTGGATTGTTTCAATTGCAAATAAAATTTACCAAATGTTTTGGTAACCCGAAGAATGGCAAGGAGCGCTCATATGGAGCTTATTAATAACAAAAGCGTTTTATTACATGCTCTTGGGGGACAAAATTCAAATCGAGCCCTCTCGAAGTATTTAGTTGTTGACGGTCAATTAGTAAGGTCTACAATTAATCTGTTGAGATCGAAGCACTCAGATGATAAAACAAGAGAAGCCGGCGTTGGTAGAGAATAACGTGTCAACTGTTTAGTTACGAACGGTCGGCACTTTTTCTTGTAAGTTGGTTAGGTATCTTAATTTGGGACTATGGCTGACCAGCAAATTTCGCCAGTTCTCCTTCTTGTAGTGTCAAGGGATCGACAGGTCTGAATAGCCTTTCTCTTCAACAGCCACTAATGGTCTGCTCTAGTCTGCTCTTTACTTCTCTCTCCTTAGGCTCGATTTTCATGTGCATTTATGGAAGACTCCCGGTAAGGGTTGAGATGATGTCCATCGGAATTTGGTCCAATGAGTCCAAGATTAAATCCACTGCATTTCCGAATTCAGCTGGACTACTTTAGCCCACCTTTACTTGGCTACCCTTTGATTTCATTGACTAGCTTCCCCACACTATTTCTTTGAATAGTCAGCACTATAGAGGTTACCCCATTTGCGCTGTTCATCATTGGCTAATGAGTAATTTTGTCTTTCCACATTCTGAACCCATTTTCAAAAAAGCATTTCCATATATCTTGTAAACGATTTCCTTAATTAATTATTGATCTCTATTTTTTTAAACACAGGTTTCTCATTTCGCAGATATAACCTACTGTTATCTTTAAGGACAGCCATCCAGAAATAGTATTTACCTGTGATTATTGTTTCTCAAATTCTGAACAATGTCGATGACTGATGATTTCTTTAATTGTCTTCGTCCAAGGCGTAATTCAACTTTTTCCTTTTTTCCTTCTTACATTGTTTCGTGCACCCGTCCTGTCTTTGACCCTTTCAATAAATAATCGCTTCGAACTGCAGCCATGTGTCCAAATTTCTCATACATTAACATCTGTGCCATGAATTTATGACAACTTTTTTTGGTAATTCTACTTTTTTGTAAAATTTCAGAAGTCGACCGTACACTCTTAAATTCTAAAATCCACACAGTTGTTATTGTATTATAAAATAAAACTGAGCGTGAAAATTTGGGGAAAAAGTCTTGACCTTACAAATGAACTGGAACGATTGTGGAATATTAAAGTGACAGTTGTGCCAATTATTACTGGGGCACTTGGAAGAGTCCTGATGAACCTTGCAATGAAGTCAAACGAATAGGAAATTTCTTGAGTAAGAATTGAATCTAAAATATTTAGCAGAGTTCTAGATTATGGGAAAGACTGTCACTTGATCACCACTTAAAATCACCGGTTATTAATTTGTATAAATGGTGTGCTTCGAACCGTGCTGTAAACACTAGAGGTGAGATTGAAGCAAATGGAGATTCGAGGAGGATTGAAATTGTCCAGACCACAGCATTGCTGGGGTCTGTGAGAATACTTAAGGAGGTCCTGGATATTTAAAGAGATTTGGCGTCTGTCGATCACCCAGCGATAACCACCAAACATCTGGCAGAAACATGCACGAAATAAAATAATCATCATGTGTGTGAGTGTGTCTATTACAAATGTGGTGCATATGAACTTGTAAGAACTGCAAATGTTGCTATTAGGGCAGTCCACATGGTAACCATAAAAGAAAGCAAAATAAAATACCAGGACTCTGTCGGGAAACGGAAGAAGCTGTGAAACATGTGGGTTAGGGTCGTGTTCATATTAACTGATCACTACCCGAAACGATAGGAACGGAATTGAAGGAATTGGATATCCTAGGAGGTGTTAACACTTTCCAGATCACAACAGTACTGGAGTTGGAGAGAATATTGGAAAGGGTGCTGGGGATTTTAGGACATTTGCTCTCATTCGATTTCCGTAAACAACGACCAATCTTTTTCCTGGCCTGAACAAATTGAAAAGTAAGGCAGACAAATCTTAAAAAATATGGCAAGAAAATGAAAAACCAAAACCAAAACAAAAACAAAACAAATAACAACAATCGAATAGAATCAAGGACTATTCACCTTGAGTCACTGCTACAGTCAATCCAAATGTTAATTCTCAAACGAAATTAATTGAAACTTGTCTCTCCATATATTTTGCTTAAATGCTGATTCATTCTGTAATTTTTAGATAGTTTTAACTGAGTTATATTCATTGTTTTTTAGTGAATAAGCTTTTGATGTTATGGTTTATTCCAAATCAGTCACAGGAAAGAGAGGAACAGTAAACGTATAAGCTTATTATTCTGCTGAACATTAATTATTTCCGTACAATCTTCTAAAGACAGTTTGTATTGTTCTCATTTACCTTTTGTTTCATATTATGTCATTATGTCTTATTTATTGTTCAAATATTTCGCAGAACGCCCCATTTTATGCAGAAGGGTGAAAAAGACTTTAAAGAGTGTTATGTAGTTCTTATTAATAGACACAATCTTTAAATTGATAGAAATCGTAGCTCGTGATATATACTAGATGCACGAATGGTTGTTTTTTTTAATCGGAAGTGGTTATAGAAAAAAGATTTTCTAAAATCAACCTTAATTTTTATAGACATAATGGACAGAACACAATTTTGTTTTTCCCTCATATTCTAGAAATTCCTCACAGGCATATAGCAGTATTCACCTCACTAGATGCTGGAACATGTCAATGTGATTGAAGTCCTTTGACAACAAATTGTCAAGATGAAGGCCGATGGCATGTCTCTCTCGAGAGAATTTCAAGAGAGCTGGGTCTGTTCAAGAGTGTAATTTTGATAGCTTTCAAAATTGTATGATAAACCATTTTTGTGTTTTACCAAAAAAGGCCAGTTGACCACGAAGACAAGATTCAGGAAGGACAGAGCCAGTAAGAGACAGCATGAATGATCCCTTCAACTGTGCAGCGGGAATTCAAAGTCAAACCAATGCTGATCTCAACGAGGAGATGAGCTGCCGTACGGTGTCCAGACGATTGAATGAATTTGAATTTGAATCTTGTTCTCTATTGAACCTATCATAAGTAAAAAAAGATGAGAGAGCTAGACTTGAATATTCTGAAGAACAGGTTGTCTTGAAGGATGATGATTGGTACATTTCAGCGATAAATTTCAATTTGGATCTGTCGGAAGATGGTTAGTTCGATGTCGTGTAGGCAACAGAATTAAACCAAAGTGTGTCAAAGAGTTCGGAGTTGCAACGTTTGGAGGGTAAGTGTCATGGTATTGAAGATGTTCCCTTCTAAAGGTGTTAGATCTATTGTGAGAATTAATGGGACGGTTTAAACTTAGTGAAGCAACATGTAATTCCTTCTCTTCAAGCATCTCTCAACCAGTCAGCCATTTTATGCAGGACAACTCATCCTGTCCCTCTAAACGGGTCAAAGGTTTTTTGAACTGAACATTTAAGTCATGAGATGGCTTGCACAAAGTCCCGACTTGAATGCCATCAAGAACTTGTGAAAGATGATAGGAAACAAGGTTAGGGAAGAGAAACCCAAGTTCTGATTTATGAGAAAACTGGACAATGAATGGAAAAAAATAACGCCAGATCTATGCAAGAAACTTGTCATATCTTATGGGCGTCGATATGCTGGCGTTATTGTTGATAAATATTCCCATACTTCATACTAATTGTTTTAAACTAAATTATACAAAAATAATCAATCTTCAAATTGTAAACTGCTTCTTAATTGCATACGCGATCTCTTATTTCGTACTCTGTATTAGAAAAAAAAAATAATGAAATAAGATATTATACAATGACGAGCTGAAACAAAGCTACGTTCGTAGGGATTATTTCAATAAGTTCATAACAAAACATAACAATAAAGTAATTAGAAATAATGTCAACGGAGAAAACATAAATAAACCAGATTGCAATTGTACAAACAGAAACAGATGCCCTTTGCAAAGCAAATGCCTCAAATATAGTATACCAAGCTGAAATGTCAACCCAAGAGAAACCTTATTGTCAATAGAACGAAAATACAAAAAGCAGAATTATTAAATAGAAAAGATGAAGTAGCGTTAAAGTGCTAACGCTGCTCATAATTTCTATTAAAAAAATAATCCAAGACTCTGCATACAGGTATAAAAATTGACCACCATGGCTATCTTATTCCCCTCACTATTATTAACAATAGTAGTAGCAGCATTACAATTAACTATATCATTATTTCATATTTCCAACCACTTTAAGAATAACCTAATCACCTTTTCATGATTATCTTAGGTATGTAGTAACATACCAAACCCAGAATGATTAAACTAACCACTAAGGTCATGTAAAAGTGAACCCTAATATCGAGAAGCAAATTTAAGAAAGAATAAAATTCTCTCAGGAAACATATCACAAAGAGCTGATGTTTTTAAAGCACACTGATAAGGAAAATGCATGCAGTATCTCCTGTTAATTCATGATTTATAACCATCGGCAAGCAAAATATCCCCATTATGTAAAACAGGAAACATAACAAGTAATGACCAACCAGGAAACAAAGGAAAATGACAACGAAAAGATATATAGATAGAATAAGAGGAAAGTTTTACAGCCTAAAATAAATCGAATTATTCGCCCGAAGAAGCCCAAACAAAGTAGAAATATGAACGTGCTTATGTAGCGAATCCTTTATTCGTCATATTTCAAGCTCTACTCTAAGTCAAGTTGATGTTTAATGTTGGATGTATCGAGTACTTTATGAAATGAACCCATCTCACGTAGGATACAACATTATGTTTTTCTCCTGATTTGTATTATATATATATAAATGCTCATGAACCCGGGGTGTTCTCAACCCACGGTTTTACGACTTAAGTAATACTGTCGAAATAATCCCAAATGGGCAGTAGACACCCTAGGTAGCTCTGGGGTATCTGCCAGGATAAGGAAACTCTGTCAAACTTACGGCTTTGTTGTCTTGCCCATCAGACGCCTTTAAGGGTATATGTGGGTAATTCCAATAGACATGCTTGTAGGTCATCAATATCTACGGTTATATATCCACCTCTCTACTCCAACTTTATGAGTCATGTTGCTTACTTGATACCGCTTAATTTAGCATTAGGACAAGCATGAGGAAACTAGAGAGGATCGAACTCAGTCGACTAGTGATGCTCCACAACACAACCTAGCTAACCACTACTACTGAGCGAGGTTCACTTAAAATCAACTCGTATCGCTTTTAAGTACAGGTATCCCCGTTTTCCAAAAGCTTCACGTCACATTTTTGCCTTTTCCGCGTTTGTATTGCAGTGAGACGTTATACAGACAGCGCGCTCCCCTTCTCTCTCCAATACACTCAGTCTCTTGTATCTCCCTCCATCACAACTTCTGGTGACTCAGCCAAACACACCATCGTAGAAATTTTTTAAAAATCTTCCTGTAATGGTGATAGTTTCCTTGCTTTGCACCGTTCCGGTTCACGATTGGAATGTTCAACTTTCGGATAGTGTAGAAAACCTGTATATACTTATACATGATAATTGAGAAATATAAGTGATTTTCTTCGTATTTTTTTTTCTGATTCTTGGTTTACGAAAGGTTTATATAGGAACGCTTTACTTGCAGATAAGGAGAGGAACCTACATTTCAATATGTCTAACCCACCAAATACTACAGTGCAAACGATTTCTCTTCCACTCTCACAGAACCCCCCTCTATGTATTGTCCTTAGAATAGCCCTTTATTACTTGTTGTGCTGGCTGAAAAGACTTGAGGAGTCTGGGATAAGCTATTTGACCGCTGGGATTGTAGGAGAGAATTGTTGCAGCTGAGGGTTGTCCTGTTACCGTATTCACCCAAGTATTAGTGAGATCATCAAATTATTTGCATATGCTTTTAAAAATTATTCTGAACAACCGTGGCCACGAAAGGTGGCAAATGGTTCTATCTTTTTTTATTTGAAAATTGGCATCAGTACTTCACTAAAACCTTTCTAAAAGGTTTTTTTTTAAATCATATTAGAAAAAAAAAACCAACAACTTTTTGACCTGTTTGGGGATTTATTATGACGTTTATTGATATGTAGATCATTCAGAACGAAGATGTTTCTGGCTGTTTTTTTAAAAAAACCTTTTTTAGATGTTCTCTAGTAGAAAGCGCCAGTGATGTCATAAATAGAATTTATACTGATCATATCTATTCTTCGATGGAATTGTGTTATTGTTATTATTGTTGTTATTATTAGAAACCTCCAATCAAAACTGCCTCCAAAACTGTCAACATTGGTTTCTTCAGTTTTCTAATTGGTGCAGCTTACTGGCTGCGTATATATGTAACAAGCATACAGGGCACATCAATAGAGACATAGAGTTGAAATCTGTCGACATTTACTCCTTATTTGAAAATTTCCCGTTAAATATGTGGTTCAATTTCCAATGCAACTTTATGCTGAATTGATTCCTTGGATCAGGTCCGCTTTTTATTCGGAAATTCAGACTTTTTTTTAGTGATCGCTACCCATCAAATGAAAGAGGAGAAACTCATTCATTGACACCCTTTTCTCCAATATTTTAATTGATCACCCCCAACGTGGCATCCTGCCAAAAGAGGCTGGTTCTTTTGAATCAATAATTAGACCTATTATTATTATCATTATTATTATTATTATTATTATTATTATTATTATCATCATTATTATTATTATTATTATTATTATTATTATTATTATTATTATTATTATTATTATTATCATCATTATTATCATTAAAAATGTTTTTTTTGTTGATGTTACAATGATATTTATATTCATTTTTCATTTATCTTTCATGAATCTGACAGTAAGCACCTTAGACCGTATTCTTGCAGATCGTCGCAGAGTCGTGATTTTTTGTATATTCATTTCCTCCAACATCGTCTCTTAACAGTTCTGTTTCAAGAGTGCCAGTTATTAAAGCAGGAACATGAACCGCACGTCCCAAGGCTCTTTCATTTCCATGGCGAGGTCCTGCTATTCTTCGTTATTTTTCTTCCTGTTTCTTTCGACTCGCATCTGTACTCTGCTGGCAGAGCCACGTCTACGATTTGACAGACTCTTTTTTTTTTTTTTTTTTCACAACAACCAGATCCGGTCTTCTTGCTTTGATGTTGTGCCTGGTCCAGAAAAAAAAATTGCCTTCAAAACATCAGTTTTTTTTTTATGGTAGGAAAAAATGTCATGGGCAAAAGGTACTTGTTAAATTTGTCTGAATGACTTTTTCAAAAACGAAATCGAATTCACATTTTATGCGCTTTTGAGAGAAATTATTCATGGAAAGGTTTCCTTTAAACAAATATATTTCACCAATAAACATGACATCAGATTTCATAGAAAAAAGCTAATTATTAAATTTTACTAAATGATTTTTTTCCTACTTGGTAACGTACGAGAATAATTTGTCAGTTTATTATGTGAAACCATAACAAATATTTTCCCAGGCGTAAGTAATTTAAGTTATTAATGATCCAATTTAAGTGTTTGAATCGATTGTCGGTGAGGTAAAATACGTAACAATTTCGCATATTATTTCACCGTAATCAATCTTCTTAAAACCAAATCGTATGTCTATAATTAATTTTAACTAGTTTTATCTTCATCTTATTTTTTACAGCAATAGCACGATCAGAAATAAATAGAATTAGTCAAAGTTATGATAAAAAGCGACTAAAACTCAAGATGAAGGTCAAAATTAATGAAAAAAAGATTGTGTTGCAATACTTAATCCAATATTGGAAATAAAGTGAATTTTAGATAAATTAAACAAATCGTATTTGTTGATATTTTTAAGATGGGTGACTTGGATCTAACGCCATCCGATGAAATCTCAGAACTCGTTTTTTTTCTCTGTTCAGTCAATTCTGGGTTGCTTCTCCCATATTTGGTCCTGAGAGTCAAAACTTGAGCTGACCTGACTCACACTTGATCAACTGTTGGGTCAGTCGTGTCTCAGCGTTTTTACCATTCAAATATGCAATTATCGTTCGTTTTTTGTCATTCAAGTTGAACCGACAATGAACATGATAATGATGTTTTACTTGAAATTAAAAAAAGTTTACTCGTACGTTTAGAATCCGTCTTCACTCACTTCATTTGCCACCATATCACTATACAACATGATATCTAGTAATATCATAGTCTTTATTTATATGAATCAGGGTGAATATCTTTTACTATGGTTTCATCTATCATGAGTAGGATAGAAGGGCTGGACCCCCCCCCTAACCTTTTGCAGCAAGAATGAACCATTTTGAAATGAAATTTGCAATTAATAGCCATTCAAACGCCCGAATTACACCAAAATTGCTGAATGTTCAAGATTTCGCCAGAAGGCCAGATCAATATAGGCTTTGTACAAATAATACAAATGTTATATTTTATCATCTCAAGACATCTAAAATACAAGGAATTTTGGTTCTGAAATGCTCGGAAATTCCACCCCAAGCTGCATTTAATTTGCTTACACTTTACCCATCCAAACATTTAGTTACCCCTTGACCCTCCAAACATTTTCGCTTTGTTATGACTCTGATCTATGTATTTGATGAGACGTAGTACAGAGGTAAGCAAGGTCGTTCGGCAAACCATCACTTTTTTTGGTAGGTTCAATTCTTACTAGTTCTTTTCAGCCAGACGAAGCTAAGCTTATTAAAACATATGCATAGCTATATATAATTAGGAAAGCATTATATTATTTGAAACTCCATTTGAAATGGCTTCCTGTGTTAATTATTAGGTAGTCGCTTTAATGTAGCGTTTCTTTCACTATTTAACTCAACAGTCCGACAGAAAGGCAAAGGCCCAAATAACTGCTTCATCACCACGTCTTGCCGGGCTATTTAGCTCAATGGTAAGAGCAACGCTACGTAAGAATAGCTACCTAATCGGTTGCACGTTCAAGCAGCCCTATTTTCTCAAATTGTTTATTCTATTTACGCTGTCAAGGACAAGTGACACATAATCCATGTACAGGAGATAATTTCAAATAGAGTCCCAAATAATATAAAGCATTCATAATTATTCTGTTGGATTATATATCCATTTTTTAATTATATGAATACATATATACATGTTTATGCCGGTATGTATGTATGTATGTATACATTGAATATTAGTAATTGGAAAATAGTTATATGCATAGTTTTCCCTCATTTCAATAATGGCAAGGAGTATATTCTAAGGCATGAGATCTCAAACGTTTGGATTATACTTACTTGCATTGAGACCAGACATTGTTTCTCTTGTTCCATGAACAAAAAAAGTTAGCTTTTCAAAACGGGTCAACGGGTTTTCATCAAACTTGATGGGGAAATTTGTATGGTAGTCTCATTCTCCAAAATATTTCTTTATTAGTCGATAGACAATCGTAAGAGGGGCCTCTCCCACACACATACATTAAGAGAGAAAGAGAGAGAGAGAGAGGGAGAGGGTGAAAGAGGGTGAAAGTGATGCTGATGAAAGACAGAAAGAGTTGTTGCTATATAGATACCAAAGAATATAATCTAGACAGTCAGTGCCTCTACGATTAGTTAACCACGTTTACCCTTCCAGGGTTAACCTATTAAGGTCCTTAGCGTCTGTTTTTTAAGGGTATAAAAACCCAAAATGTATTGATCTCTATTTAGTGGTTTGAAAAAATATTAATGTATTCAATATTTTTTTCCATATTTTGAGGACTAAAATCATGATGGGATATATTTGTCCCAATTGACATTCGTCCAAAGACAGATAAAAAAATCTCAGAAAACACGGAATTAGCTCACTTCGTCTACACACGTCTTTCCTATTCACTCGTATAATGAGAACTAATATCTGTGTAGGTTTCATACTGGGATGACGTCATTGTCTGCGGTTGTTGACGCCGGCAAAATCTCATTTACATTACACAAATATCCCTCTGGACCTCTAAAATAGGTATGCGGGACATATATATCCCAGCAGTCATAGAAACCTCAAGAGATACATATCCCGGTTATCTAGAAAGGGTTAAGTAATATAAGATAAAGTGATATGTGTTAGCGACCAAGTGAGTGAAGGTAATTAATTACCTCAGCCTGTGCTCACTGTAGCGCGATGTTTAAGGAGTGGCTCAATGAATATATCCAAGCCGCACTCGATTACCGCCTCTTTTGATATTTAAGCCGGCGTAAATAAGTTCCGCTGTTAATTCAATGCCGGCCAACGATGGGAAGAGGCGCGTAAAAGTAACTAGTTTCGATTTCGTCGCTGATTATCCCTTTCTGTAATTTACCAGTTGAACGCCGTATAAACACAGACAGCCGCCACCAATTAATATTACTAAAACACATTAATTTAAAATACCAGTAGTCCCAGAAGTTACCGGGGGTAGCATTAACGGTTTCGAGAACAAAAAAAAAAAAAAAAAAAAAAACTCAATCCGCTCAACGAGTTCCAATTTCGACCGAGATTGCTTATACAGTGTGGCGCAAAAGTCTCGAAGGGGTTCAAAACATTCATATCTTTTTAAAATTTTAATGATTTCAAATGAAATACATAAACAAGGGGGATTTGATCAACCTCTGTACTGGATAGTGTTTCCTTCAAATGCCCATCATTTTCAACTTTACAAATTCTTGCTGTTTCCATAGCATTTTGAGTAATTACTGTGATATGCATATGAAAGTAGGTGAAATACAGTTATATTTCTATTCAAACTTATTATCAGCATAATCTGTTTTTTTCTCTTTCGAGTTTATTTTTTTATGAACCTAATCTGAAGTTTCCTTAAAATCACGTGGGCAGCCCTGAGCATAGCCCTTCCTGTAAACAGATGCTGTGTCTGAAGATATGTATCCAGTGGACAGAATGGATGTTTTCACGTATGATATCCTACCCCTGATATTGTAACAAAATGGAGGCTGCTGAAGACTGTTTTGTCGAATATTTAATTTTCATATTCTAAAATGTTTGATTTTATTTTCTAAACATACTTTTGTATGAGCACATGCGAACTATACTTATATACTTGGTTATGGATACCTTATTTACACACACACACACACACAAATGTATATATATATATATATATATATATATATATATATATATATATATATATATATATATATATATATATATATATATATATATGTGTGCGTATATATGCGAGTTTAAAACATTAGCATACAAGATGGATGGCTACGGGCCACTGGACCACAGCATTAGAAGGGTTGATTGACCAATTTCTCTCTCTCTCTCAACAAGCTCACACTCTCTCTTCCACCATTTTCCTCTATGTGAATGAAGATTTTGTTTAAGCGAAGACTGCGTCATGTATTCTCGGTCGACCGTAGCAAAGAAAATAGACGAGTTCGATTTTGGATCCCGAAACAAGTCACTGGCGTCTCTCCTCCAACTTGTTGCAATCGGGTTTCATGTGCAAGCCAATGAAATGCATTACGGTGCAATATCACAATGTAAATAGTCTATTCTGAACACCTCATTTTGCAGAAATAACACTTCATTAATTCCGGAACGCTGACTATCTCTTTCCATTTGATACTCGATGCAATAACTGATTATTTAACGCCAATACTTGTTAAGATAAACTTGTATAAAATTACAAAACTATTTTCCCTACTGCAACAAATATTCAGTTTATTAGTGCAGAAAAATGACTAAAATTAAACAGGAAGTGGTAGAGTTGCAGTGAAGTCAGTTGGTTGCCATTGACTTTAGTACAAATCTAACACTCTCTGCTAAGCTTTAGTCATTTTCTGCACTAATAAATTCGTAATGTAATTTGTAATGTTCTTCATCCAACCTCATTCAAACAGATTTCAACTGCTTTGAACACGGTCATCACGTGATGTGCAAAAGGTTTCAAGAGGTTTTTTTCCACGATTTCTAAGTAAAGCTTATTAAAACAGTTGAAAGATTATGATGCATCAGTCTTCCATGTTAGAGGAGCCTTCTAGCCTTGTAAATCAGCATTCGAAATGTGTATGTAAATTGTTACATACTTGCGTGTGTTCATACGTATGTGTATTCATGTAAATGCAATGTATATGCGTATGTTGAAGCGGATACTAAATATGAGAAATCGGTTTCATTTTATACATGCACACACACACACACATATATATTTATTGTGTCATCCACAGACAGCTGTTTTGTTGCATTACAACTCTTCAGTGTAGCTATAGACTATACATTATCCCATCCAGTACCACGAGGTAGGATTGAAATCTTCACTTCAGACCCAGAGGCTGGCATCCTACTGCACGGAACTCGACGGTCAGTTAGGTCGAATTTAAGCGATATATTTACTCATGCATACATTCCCCATCCACCAGAGTGCTCTATTCCTATGTTGGAAGAGCATTGCTTAAGCGTATAATAAATGAGTTATCTCACTTAGAGAGTGCTCAATCCTAAATAAGGGAGCAGATAGATAGATAGATAGATAGATAGATAGATAGATGTATTTATGTAACTAGAAGGCTACGGACAATTTTCATAAAATAAATAACACGTCAAAACTTTCATTCATTGTAACAAATTCCCAGGACATAAACTGGACTCTCCTATAATATACCTCGGAGTATAAAACAGTCTGGCCCACCTTAATCCCAGGTATAGCTTGGCGCGGGTTAATCCGACCTGCTGCTGCGGTATACTGAGGCAAGGTTTCGGTTTTTCTCATGACTGCTCTGCTCATGTTATGAAGGTGCCGTATTGTCGTCCTTCGACAGATTTAGATACACACTACCGTACCCATAGCCTTGAAATGTTTTTTTCTTCTTCAATCATCCGCCTCACGGCACACAAAAAGGTTGAGAATCATGCAAAGACGAATTTCAAAATTTGATGCTCGTAGACACCGACTTATTCCACCATCGGTTTGACCAACAATGCCACCACTTCCAAAATCTGAAAATTCATGGGCAACGCGATTACGAGGCATTGTGAAATGAGGGTACGTTTTCCTTCATACGCTTCATAGTAACTTAGGGAATGTCAAATCTGAGATAAAATGTCTATTTACTTATGTCATGTTAATGTATATCGGCAGGGGCGCTTCAGTTAAACGGAAAGTCCTATTAGAAAATTAGATTATTTGTTAAAAGATTAACTGTGATAGTAGCTAGGAATTAAATCTTTTATGAAATTAGGGCAGAAGCACTCTATCTTCGAGCAATTAGTGCTTGTAATGTGGTTATTATTTACACGGTTAATTATTATCTTTCTCGTCCACTCGACATTGGAAAGTGAGCCCCCGCCTCGCGGCCTCTTAGCAATGCTCAAACCACTTACTTATTACCTCAGGTCCTCTGTAATAAGGTCCTTGTCAGTTCTAAATGCAGCTCCCTGAAAAATATGAGGGGAAAAAAGAACGAATATTAATACACTTATGACGTCAAGGATTGAGCGTAAATTTCGTAATGTAAAATACCTCCAACATACTGCGTCTATTCTCGAAGAGTGCTTTTTAAAAACCGTCAACCAAAACTGTCACCAAAATTGTCAACATAGGTTTCTCCAGTTGTCAAGTCAGTTTGGATGGCTAGCTATCTACTCAGGCATGTATCTTGCGTACAGGGGGCTGGAAATTTAAACATTTTCTCCTTATTATGTATAGAAGAACTGTTTTCTGATCCCCTATTAGGATTTTAAAGGGGGTATTCATTTTGTAACGTAAGTTTATGCTTAATTGGTCCCTTATTCGGTGTCCAGGAGCATTCACGTTTGGTTGTTTTTTTCTGAAAATTCAGACTTTTTTTGGCGATCATTGCCCAGCAAAAGGTTAGAGAAATGATTAATTAACTGATCAACATTTTTTTCCAAAGTTTTAATTGATTACCCCCACACGACATGCTACAAAAAGACATTGGTCACGTGACGGTTTCTATCAAGCAACTAACCAGACCTGTTATTTATTTGCTTGCAGCAAGTTATGAAAATGGCAGGAAGGTTTGGATTTTTTGTCAAGCCCCGAGCAATCTAGAATTAAATATTTCGACGAAAAAATTCTTCCCTTATTCCCAACCCCCATCAAAAAACAAAAAAAACAAACATCCAGAATATATATATATATATATATATATATATATATATATATATATATATAAGATGAGATAAAAAAATGCAATGAAAACATTAATATTAACCATGCAGATTCGACTTTAAATATTTCAAGGTCCCCTTCTCTCATTTTCCCCTGGAATTGATAAGGAGAAAATATAGACCGGCAATGGACCAAATTGAGTGTTTCGTTAAGTGTTGATAAGGATTTGTAAGTGTTTTGTATGCGTATGCGCACGAATAGAATGAGAATGCTTCAGGGAAATAGTTGTTGGTAATTAATACATGAACGTAAAATTTCCTGATAGCAGAAAGAAAGAGAGTTGAGCCAAGATGAGGGCGTAAATCCGGTTCATTGGAAAACAAACACCGAAATGAAAAAAGTTGAGCTGATATATATTGATGAATGCGGCCTGCTGGGTGTTTGGGGAAATTTCGTAATTCCAATCGGCGCTAGCAGTCGATGATCAATTCAAGACAAAAGTCAGGAAGGCAGCAGTTGATTTTCAAAGCAGTCAAAAACACTACTTAGAAAATATCACCTCATAATCTGAATACCTCAAGTTCTCCATTAATTGTCCTCATATTCGATGAAGCAGAGTTTATCATATATATTTGCATATATAAGTTACGAGTACACATATATATGAGGTCTGCGTGGAGAGCTTCCATGTAGCCATCTAGGACAATGGAACTTTCCAGATTAGCCAAATTAGATGATTTTTTGTTTTGTTTTTTCGAATTAGTGAGTCCAGTGTTGACAATATCTTCTTTTAGTTCTTTGTCATGTTTCGAAGTCCTGTGTTGTCAATTGAGAATTTGTTTATTTTTAAATTTTCGAATTTGAGAGTGATTTCCAGAATCGAAAAATTACAAAAATTGCAGCTGAACTATCTACCCTGCCTTAGTCCCCTTCAAAGGGATATAGAGGATATGTGTTATCTTCGTAATGGAATGCTGCTAAATAAATGCTGACCGTTTTTTTGTTTCTTTTTGCAAATGCAAAAAACGTTGCGCGAAGCGGACTTTTGAAACGCAGGGAATACAGAAATCAATGGTTGGGAAGTGGTTAACAGTCTAGATAAAACATTGAAAAGCGTAGGTGAAACGTACAGCAGAAAATCTGAAACATCTTAGCGAAATTGCATTTCAAAAAATGGCTGGGACATTAAAAAATGGAGGTGAAATTGATTGTATTTGTTGCTCTATTGTAGGCTTTCCAAAATGGTTATACATCGATTTCCTTCGTTTTTCGAGTCGACTCTTCTGAATTTCCTGTTTATATTTTTTCTGCGTAAAAAAAAATTATTACGGTTGAGTGCAAGGAAGAAACGAGAGAGAGAGAGAGAGAGAGAGAGAGAGAGAGAGAGAGAGAGAGGGGGGGGGAGAGAAATAGAAAATGGAGAAAAATAGAAAAAAAAGGCATTTTATGTTTGTAAGTCAATCGGATTCAAAAAGCCGAAAAACAGATAAAATGGAAAAAGGTGAAGTGAAATAAAAATAAAAATAGAAAATAAAAAAAATGGAGAGGATGAACGAGAGACGAAAGGCGAAAGTGAAAGTCAAGAGAGAAAAGGGGGAAAAAATAGAAAGTAGCAAAGACAGAAAGAGTTGAATGATTTTTAAAAAAAGACAATGAACAAAAATAATAAATAGAAAGAGAAAAGAAAGAAGAAGATGAAAAGACCAGAGAGTGCATATATCTGCCAACGTCCATTGTCAAGAAAAGTAATAGGGCATGGATCCGCCTCCAAATTTAATCACCACTTCCTCATATTTCTGACTGTAGTTTCGATAAAAAGCAACTGAAGTTAGAATGAAAAAGATATATGCAACTCAATCCATATATAAAATGAGCATATAATCCAGTTTCTTCTATTTATTGCTGACGCATCTCATTGGTTAATCTACCTTCCGATTATGACATAATAATGAATATCACTTTAAACATTACTCTTGAAACATTTTGTCAAATCATCATGCATTGAAACAGCTTTAAATTAGGATACTTAAATTATTAAAAATGAATTATCCAACGAAGTAGTTTAGGTTCCTTTGTGTCGATTCATACGTAAATAAATCCGTCATTTTTAGGGTATATGTAAGTGAATTAATAAAGCGTTGCGAAAATATCAGATCGTCTGACAAGAGAGGGTAAAGACAGACCAGATATATGCCAGGTTGTCAAAAGAAATAACTGAATTTTGAAAACTGATTATTCATCTGTCAGTTTTAGGGAGATGGATAGCTGAAAAAGAGAGTCTGTCTTTCAACCCTATACCCGCTATCCTTACCTCTCATTCAGACTTTACACCCTAAACCAGTCTGCCAATAATATTTAGACAGATTTTATAGACAACCGATTCTTCTCAGCTTCAAGTTTTAATTAAAGAAAAATACAACTCATATTTTGTTTGAAATTAATATATTCATACTAAAATATATATTAGTATAATTTATCCCTGCTTGAATAACCCCGACATCTTCTTTTACATAAAAAAACACATCCGATATCAAATTTTTCTTTCATCTATTTTTCTAAATGAATTTGATGTTATTATTTTTTGAAAACTACTTACACTCCTCTTATTTTCTCTTACATAACATTTTGTCTTGAAACTTTACGTCCGATCACCCTTTAAAAGTTGGGACTTGAAATCGGAATACTTGAATAATCAATTACCTAAATAAATAAATTAGTTGATAAATTAGCTTCATGCTCCTTAGGGCCGATTCATACATAAATAACCCCTGTCATCTTAGGGGTATATGCTGGTAATTGATAAAGATTGACAGTGCTCAAATATATCAAATCAAATCCCATGATAACGTTGATACCATGACTTATTCACCAATATAACTGTATTCATAACCTATGAGTAAACAGAAATTTCTTTAGAATATAATATATTCGCAATACTTGTGTAGAGATTCGAAAATGTTGACATGCAAATTGGTCTAACGTTAAACCTTTGATAGCCCTATTTTAACTTTGAGGATGGAAGTTGCCTGAAATATTGCAGATGATGGTGGAACAAAACTGTGAATATGTCGTTCAATAAAGTTAATATCGAACATTTTAAAAAGTATCTTTCATTCAGAAAGTACTGGCTCTGCGACGCCCATAACAGAAAAGTGTGGCGAATCTTAGGAAGGTCTATGTCTGACGATGGACATTAAGAGACTGATGATGATGATGATGATGATGATGATGATGATGATGATGATGATGATGATTACCGGAGCCTATGAGAGGGTAGTCCATGCGGGACCCGACGGACCAAGGATGGCCTTAGAGTCCATTGGGTAAACTACCGCCGGTGGGGAAATTGGGATTGCTAATGGACTGCAGCAGTTCCGAAACCAGGACCTGCAGACACCCAGGGTCCATCAAATGATGCTAGAGGGTCCGCAGCATTATTCTCCCCTAACCTGACATGGTCAGTGAAACATCATCATTCATTGCAAAGCTATAAATAAGAAAAAATATTGTACGTAAACCTACACCATATATTAGAATCCAAATATATGTGATCCATTTTGAATAAATATGATTTTAATGGTCAAAATCTTTTAAATTAAATTTTTTTAATTAAAAATTTTTTTTTCTCATTGTTGCTAATTAAGTAGTCTAAGAACAAAATGCTAAAAAAGGGTCAGCAATATTTCCTTTAAAGGAAGCGGTCCTTGAGTTTTCAAAGTTTCATAACCAAGTGTGTGTTTGGTGGGGCAGGGGGGTTAAAAGCTTTGCAACGCCCGATGAAATTCCTCCTGGAGACCCTGACCAATTCTATCAAATCTTCATCTTATACATCGCAATAATCGCCCCCCTCTTTTCACCAGTCCTTATCTATTCTGATATTGATGTTTCGTAACTATTTTTTGTCATTTGTCTTTACTTTTACGTCACTTTCTCTATCTCCTTTCACCCCAGTTTCTCCCACGCAAAATTCCGGTATGATTTACCAAAAAGTATCTTGACAGTCACAGGAAATCTTCGTGATACACCTCACAGAGGCATAGTTGGAGATTTGAGGACCCAGGAAGGCTTAGGTCCTTGAAGGGTCTCTCCCTCCGACATTTAGTGTAGTGGTTCGCAATCCAGGGGGCTAAGACTGCTGACCGTCCAAAAAAGTATTATCGGAGGAGGGGGCAGACCTTTTAAAAGACAGAGGTCTGTGAGCTCGTTGAGTGGGCAGTCCTTTCAAAAGCAATAACGTAGCTTGGCCCCAGGTGGGGGGATTGGCCCCCAGAATTGCCTGTCCAGCATTTAGTGAGATTTGTTATTGTCTAATGTTAAAAGAAATCCCGTAGGTGAACTACTATTCATAAAGCTTTTAGGGTACCCTTCTATCGGGGGCCAAGGTACGATTTAAAATCACCCCCACCCCTTCCCTCAGCTTTGCCCCAGTCCACACTTTTATTTACTTGTAAAATCTGCCATTACTAAGGCGCAAAAATATCATAATAGGGTGGCTTGAGTAACGAGCAATCGTCCGATTCATTTTATTACAAGTCTATGGAAGTGTGCCATTTTTGTCTATTTCGCCTCAGATGCATTCGATTGATAACGTCTGCAATTATGTCATGATTATTGTAATGTAGTCTGCGACATTTACTGTCCAGGGAATTGCTTTGGTGATTTCTCTTTCTATTCGATTAACAAGATTTTATGTTTCCTTTCTTTATTTTAGTTTTTCTTTCAGTTTTTCTTTCAGTTTTTTCTCTGTCAGTTTTTCTTTCGATTTTTTCTTTCGGTTTTCCTTTCAGTTTTTTCCTTTCGTTATTTTTGCCTTCCTCACGTTGATTCTTCCTTTTTTTCCTTCCTCCTTTCATTGTCTTTTGTTATTTGTAACTCATAGTCTTTTTCATTCTTTCATTTTTTTCACTATTTTTCATTTTCTATTTTATCTCATACTTCTTCCTCTTTTTCTCTCGTTACTATTTTACTTTCGGATTTTCTTTCATTTATTTCTATTTCTCTTTCTTTCGACATTTTCAAATTGTTTCTCCTTTTTCTTCACTCTTTTTATTACTCTTTCTCTCAGTTATTCTTTTTTCATTTCCTGCTGTCTTTTTCTCCTAATGCTACAGCCTTTGTTTTATTCGTCTTTCTTTCCCTTTTTATTTGTACTTCTTTTTTTACGTATTTCCCCCTTTTTCCTTAACCCTTTCAATTTCATTAAATGTTTCTTTTCTCTCCAACTCTTTTGTTTCTTGTCTTCTTTCTTCCATTTTCTTTTGTTTTTTCTTTTTTTTTCTTCTTCTTCCCTCCTTTTCTTCTCTAATTGTTTATTCTATTCACACTGTCTAGTCCAAAGGACACATTCTCCGTGTAATAACGGGAGAACATTTCAAGAAGAGTTTCGAATAATACAAGGCATTCATAATCATTGTCAGATTATATATCCATCTCTTGAGAATAAATTGATATTCCGAATAACTTTTTCTCCCTTTCTTTGTTACAAGCTTAGTTTCTCGATTTTCTTGAATTTTGATCATATTTGTAACCGTTCTTCTTTCCTCTTTTATAAATTCTTCATTTGTAGCTTCTTTCCTTTGTAAATTCATCTCCTTGGTTCTTTTTTTTTAATGAAATTCCTTCGTTGCTTCCTGACGTATTTCTTCTCTTCCTTTTGTCAAAATCCCACTGTTGAGTTCTGACTTTATTTTCGTAGGTAAAAATCAATAACAGATGACAATGACTAAAGCAAAAACCAGTGACGTTGTGCACGAATAACAGTGACGTCCGTAAACTCGACCAGTTTTGCGATAGTTTGCAAATGCCATTTACACAAATTATTGATAAAAGGGTTGAAAAGAGACCCGTAGTTTTAGAATGATATTATATGGAGAAATGAAATCTGTTTCGTTTAACTTTTAGGTGTAAAATGGACCCAGGGAATTTGACCCGAGAGCAGCCAAGCTTATTCCTATCTGTTTTGATTTTCTCGAATCCACCATTGATTCTTTCCTTTCTCATGGAAAACATTCCTGCTTGCCTTTCCTTCTTTCTGCCTTATTCTTTTCTCTCCTCCCTTGGTTTGAAACTCGACTTTTCTTTCATTTCCTTCCTTCCTTCTTTCTTTCTTTCTTTCTTTCTTTCTTTCTTTCTTTCTTTCTTTCTTTCTTTCTTTCTTTCTTACCTTTACAGAGATATTTTCTTCATTCTTGTCTGTAATGGTTTCTTCTTTCTTCCTCACCTAATTCTTCGCTAATTTTTTTTTACACTCTTTTCTCCTTTTTCTATACCTGTTCCTTCATTTTTATTCAGCCGATCATTATTCATTCGATTGTCAGACTTTTCCCTGAGATAATCGTTCTATTTGCATATCCTCTTATAACTTCAAGATAAAAGACATCGAACTTTTTGAACCATGCCGACAAATTAGATGAGAAACCTATATTGTCTATGTTGCCTCTCACAAGACAAAAATAAATCCATGTTGTCATTACAGCTTTTTTTAGAGGCGTCCTCGTTTATGTATAAGAGGCTCTGTCCTTCCGTTGATCGGTCAGCAGGTCTGTCCCCACATTGTTTCTAAACTATTTCAAGATTTACTTAAAACTTGATAGAAAGATATTCCTTGATAAGATATATATTACTCATGAAATCTGCCATTCGGGTACATGTGATCTGGTTTTAAAATCAATTTTCTCCTCTGTTTGAGTCAGATTTATTTAAAACTAGAAAGAAAAGTGTTCCTTGATAATATGCTTCTTACCTGAAATTATCTTCTACTCAGGGACGTGAAATCTTGCAGTAATGGCGTCTGAAATTTCAAGTGGACGCCTCTTCAAACTTTTGGTTTTCGTTTTCTTTCTTAATTGTTCCCTTCCTTCCATTCTTAGTTTCTTTCTTTCATGCTTGCTCTTTTTTTTCTTCCTTCATTTTCTTTCTCCCTTCGTTCTTTTTTTCATTCTTTCTTTCTTTTTTTAACATAGTATCTGCTTATGCTGCTCTATGTTGTCCATTGTAAATGTTGACAACAGGTGTAGCAATTGTTTTTATATTTATTTCTGCCTGGGTGAGTGTCTTCATTTGACTATAAACGAACAATAAAAGTTAAGAAAATCCTTGTGTACGTCTGCGATAGCAAGTTGGTTAGCCAGCTCGGTTACCCTTTTATTTACCTAATGGAATGAGTTCAGTTCTCACAGGATACTCCGCTACCGTGACTTTGTGACTGACTAAGGTGGTCATCATAAAAAAAAAAATTCATTGAATTTCTTCACTTTCCTGTCTCACATTCGTCTTGCTACAAGCTTCGTTCTGTTTTGAATATTATTTGTACATTCTTTCGCACAGGATTATATACCGTTTCTTCAGTCAGTCAGCTGTCTATCAACCCTTAATGAATTATTATTATTATTATTATTATTATTATTATTATTATTATTATTATTACTACTACTACTACTACTACTACTACTACTACTACTTGGAATCTCACACCAGTTGCCTGGTGGTAACCGCTGGAGTTTGAGTGACAGCAAGTCTCCTCAAGTCTCCAGCCCTCCTCTCCTAGTACTCATAGGTCGCATTAACTCTACGATTTACAGTTTCACACCGGTTGCCCAGTGGTTATCGCTGAAGGCTGAGTGACAATAAGTCTCCTCAGGTCTTCAGCTAACGTCTCCTCTCTTTCGCATATCATGACAGAGCTACTATTCGTTGCAGTACTTATATCTCTAGCACCTTCCTCAGTATCCGTGCAGTTCCCAGTATTGCTGTGGTCTGTACGGTCTCTATCTTCCCCCTAATCCCGATCTCCTCCAGTCTTTCCCTCAGCGTTTTGGGGACAGTTCCTAGTGCGCCCACTATGACCGGTACTACCCTGGTTTTCATGTTCCACATTTTCCTTAACTCCATTATTATTATTATTATTATTATTATTATTATTATTATTATTATTATTATTATTATTATTATTATTATTATTATTATTATTATTATTAACTTGCATTTTCATACCAGTTGTCTCGTGGTCACAGCTGGAGACTGAGTGACAGCAAATCTCCTCAAATCTCCAGTCCTCCTCTCCACATTTCCACGATACATAGCAGTGCTGTGATTTACAGTTTCACGCAGGTACCCAGTAGTTAACGCTGAAGGCTGGGTGACAGTAAGTGTCCCCAGGTCTTCAGCCATCCTCTCATGTCTCCCTCACCTCTCACAGCAGCGCTGTGGTTCGTACCCCCACCACCATTTGGGTGTTTCTTGTCTTTTTTTTCTTCTCTCCCCTTCTAAATGTTAGGCCACTGCTAACAGCTGGGGGCGTAGATCTAATATTTAAACTTCTTCTTCTTCTTCTTTTTCTTCTTCTTGATGTCTAGTAGTAGTCATTGCACACTGAGTTTCGGCTTGAAACTTAGGGCATGCAACAATGTTATGACTTGGGTGGCACTGGTAGTTGAAAAGAAATGGGTCAATATGTGACTGCACAAGGAACAGTAGATAGTTGTGCTTTGATGAGCAGTGCTTTGCAAAGGATATGGGCGGTGCCTTTGAGAACAATTTTCTGCATCTCATAGATGCTTGGGTTTCTTGGTATCCTCTATTTACTTGCACTCCCACGAGAGAAAGATGCAACACAAGGTCAAGTTTAACGTAGGATGGAGCACCCTCAAAAATAGCTCCAGCCGCCGAAACTGAAGTCGTGAAAGCGACGGGACGAGCCCGACCTGTCCCTTAGTGTAATGGGATAGCGCCACCCAGGGCGAACTGCTTCCCTGCAGCTGGGCCGAGTAATAATGTAGTCCAGAGATTCACAATGTGCTTAGCAATGCTGAGACTCAGTAACCCTCATTGGCTACAACATTGCACCTGAGCATTCGTTCTTGATCCCACCTGTCGACCAAGTCTCCGGCCCATTCGGATGCCAAGGACCAGTCCCGATACCTCGGGCAAGGCTGTGGTGCAAATACTTCACTTTGATTTGAGCCAAATGTTGTCATAAAAAAGGTTTCCATTTATCTTACCTAGATACTTCTTGACAGCCTTTTTTATAACTCCAAAGGGTTCCTTTAACAACGGACATTGTTTCAGTCTTGAGTTGCCACATTTTTGTGAACTCAATTTCAAAGTCTTTGTATTTGAACAATTTTTCAAATTCTTGTATGTTTTTGCCTGGTAATATCTATTAATAGACATACCTTTTCCTTTCTGACCCTAATAATTATATCTGGTTGGCTTTGATGATTCAGTCCGCATGAAATGGGCAAATCCCATAATATTGCATCATCTTGTGTTTCAGTTAGAGGTTCTGGGTGGTAGACAAACCAATGTAATGTGTGTGGGGCGCCATAGTACTTACAGACTATCCAGTGGATTTACTTTCCCACTCGATCGTGTCTAAGTCAATGTTCAATGGGGTCTAGAATAGAACGTCCAGATATAATGTAGTCGATTGTCTCAGCTACACTGTGACTGAACCTGCAGTTAGGGTTAGGACCGTTTTCGATGACATGTGCTCGGGGGGTTCCTGGTAGGAAGGATCTGGTCTTGGTCAGCAAGTATGAAGCCCAGTGTTCCAGCTTTTAACCCTGAACTTCGTAGCCACTGATTGGTTTTGGTATTATCTACATCAGCATCTTGGGTGCAAAGTGGGTAATGGCCATGCAGGGGTTTCTCTTCCCAGTGTTTTTTTCAACATGGATAGTTCTTATCGCTTGACTGTTGTTATTACATTTTTTGCAACCTTCGTTGCAGCCTGTGTAGGGGATTGTTGGATTATGACGGTCATTTTTTGTTCATCCTTTATTATCATTATTATTATTTGGAATCTCACACCAGTTGCCTGGTGGTAACCGCTGGAGTTTGAGTGACCGCAAGTCTCCTCAAGTCTCCAGCCCTCCTCTCCTAGTACTCATAGGTCGCAGTAATTCTGCGATTTACAGTTTCACACCAGTTGCCCAATGGTCATTGCTGTAGGCTGAGTGACAATAAGTCTCCTCAGGTCTTCAGCCAACGTCTCCTCTCTCCTTTGCTTATCACAGTGGTGCTGTGGTTTACGTTTAGGCTTATGTGGTTTATGTTAGGTCACTGTTAATTAGTGTCGCAGTCTTTATATTTGTAGCACTTTCCTCAGTATCCATGCAGTTCCTAGCAGTGCTGTGGTCTGTACAGTCTCAATCCTTCCTTTTATCCTGATATCCTCCAGTCTCACCCTCAGTGTCTTTGGGACAGTTCTTAGTG
>OY735205.1:48114512-48182012 GCA_963457665.1 Thysanoteuthis rhombus | reverse complement strand
CAGACAGCTGCTGGACCTCACGACTCAAAACGTGGATCCCAAGAGAGCATATTTAAAACCAGAGTTGGCAGAAAATAAGATGGCGTGACAAACAAGACAAGTTTAGGACATACTGGCTCTGTGATGACCACGATAGAGAGGTCTGGCGAGTCCTTGTCCAACGACGGACGCTGAAAGGCTGCTGCTGCTTCATCAAAATGGCTCAACACCTTCTATTTCTTCTTTCTGAAATTTCATTTAACTTTAACAAGAAGCTTCATAAGAGTTAATCTCGATTTTTCTTTTTTGTCGTCTGTATGTTTGTTACTTTTGACTCTCTTACACTTCGTTGTCACCTCAACCCATTTTTCTTATCACATCTGTAATTTTTTGCTTAAATGTTACAGCGTTATTTCAAAACATATATATTTATATGGATAGATGGATGGCTTGGCTCAGCAAGCAAAGATAGTTGGTAGGGATCTCCACAGCAGTTGGACCATTGACGACGGAGCATATACAGAATAATCCTCCAGCCTGAGCAATGGAGTTTGATAGTGAGGTCAGCTTGCCCAATGCTACTAACCACACCCTTTAAACTAAGGGTTTGCATCTTATGGTCTAACACGGTGACACAGATAGGAGCAGGATCCAAAGGTCGTAGGTTTGACAGTAGGGTCCCCCTCCTGGCAGATATGAGCTAGTTATGGCGGTGCACCGCCCCTTTAAGGGAGTATTCCAGAAGTGAGTCTGGCCTGATATTGTTATATATGAATAACGCATATTCTATATATTTGTGTTTATCTACTTCTAACATACATATGCAGGTATGTGTGTGTATGTGCACAGGTGTGTGTCTTTTAACAACAATTTTTTTTCAATTCCAATATATTCTTCTACCTCTTCTCCCATATGGCAGTCGCTGCACATTGCATTACACAATTTTGCAGACTACTGAGAAGCTAAAAGCCCTTTTTTGATTCTCGTAGACCAAATTACAAGGAGATTCGCTGTCGATAACATTTCATGGTATGTGGGGTTGGTAAAAGAAAGTTGTTTCCACTGGGAGAAAAAGGTAATCAATACATGAGATCATTCATATGCTCATATATATATATATATATATATATATATATATATATATATATATATATATATATATATATATATATAATATATATATATATATATATATATATATATATATATATATATATATATATATATATATATATGTAATGCTATAAAACTGACGAATATATTAATATGTTGCGTATGTATGTAAAATAAACTGCTCGAAATAGCAATTTCCTAATCAGGCTACATAAAGACTATGAGCACTTTCAGTTCTAAAAATGGGTAAGACAAGACGATACCAGCCCGCCCAAACTCTTCACAGCTTCTTCAGCAACCTAAACTTGTGAAACAAAGGAATGAAAATAGACGACGAATATATAAGTAACAAATATATAAGTTTTTTGCTGAACTTTCATGATCTCCAAAGAAAGTTAGATGAACTGAATGAAGAAACCAAGAAAGTCGGCCTTGACATGAACTTCAGTAAAACAAACGTCTTATACAACGAACACGTAGAGGGCAAAGACACAACGATCAGAATAGTAAGTGAGGAGCTGGAGAAAGTTACATCTAAGTCAACGAATCTATAGGAGATCCTTAAAGGAAGAAGAAATAAGATAGAGAATCACTCTAGGTTAGCAAGCTTTCGATAGGGTCAGCTCAACCTTCAAGAAGAAGAAAATGTCATCAATCCTAGAAAGAAGGGTATATAACAAATACATCTTAGCGGTAGTCACCCGTGGAGCTGAAACATGGAACCTTACCAAAAGATTCACGTGCAAACTGAGAACCATGCAACGTGCACATGAGAGAATCTCGCAGAATCTCACGTGGAGAGATTATAAGACAGCGCTGTATATTAGAGGAAATACAGTCATGCATCGTGAATCGGCATTCAGTCTTCAGCGCCAAGCTGACGTGCGGGGAAGTGGAGTCTCGAATGAGCTTTGAGGTGGAGATAGTTGCGTATTTCCTACTGGCGAAAATGATTAGGAGAGTGAGCCTAGATAAAAATCTAGGATTCCAAATGCTGATTTTCAAGGTATAAAAAATTCTTGCCCAGAAGATTGACACAAGTAATTCTTTATATCCCCTGATTACCTGTACCTGGTCTTCTGCCGTTTAATGTTATCAGTACGGAAAATAGAATCAGCAAATCGAGTTCGGGTTTGGACAAGAATTGTCTTTATATCAATACCCTTGTTAAAGGCATGAGGATGCGTATCCCTGTCTCTTTGCCTAATATCTTAAAAAACGTTTCGTCCTTGGTACGACATGATGGTTGAAGGAAATGAGAGTGAGTGAATGATAAAGCTATAGATTGAAGCCACTTGTATCGAAAAAAGAATGAATGATAATTATTAACAGAGTTGGTAAGATTTAGTAGCGTCCGTTTTTCAAGAGAAAACGACCATAACTTCTCGAAGTGTTGCATTCAAATCTGGGTATTGGATACGAATTCGCACCTAAAAGAAATAAGCTATTTTGTATTATATCATTGGATATCTGCATTTGAAGAGATAAAGGCTTTTAGAATGCTCAGAGTAACAGTATGTGGGTTCGTAATGCGCTCTCCATTAGTATGAAAGTAATTTGACAGAAATGAAAGGAAAAATACTGGAATAAGAAAAAATGTAGAGAGAAAAATAGAAAAATGTCTGAAACTATCAATATTTTTCTACCCTTAGATTTCTCTCTCGTTCTTCCATCGTTGTGCTGTTTCCTTCTTCTTCTTCTTCTTCTTCTTCTTCTTCTTCTTCTTCTTCTTCTTCTTCTTCTTCTTCTTCTTTATTTTTCATGTTGGCAATCTAACTGATTCTTCTTCACTCCTCTGAAATCTTTAGTCCCTGCTTCAATCGAGCTTTTTTTCTCACTTTTCTCCTCGCTAACTATTTCCAACTTCATTTTGCTGCCATCCAAAATAAGCCTCACTTTCTACTCACGTTTTCAATGATATTACATTCCCCATAAATGAAAAGATTCATTCTTGTAGATCCTCTTCAGACGCGTATTCCGTATTACTATTCTAGCCACAACGTGGGAGACATCATTCGTTTCATTCTAGTCGACAGGGGAGACATATTGTCACACACGTACGCAACATCTAGGTCCAGAAATCGATCGAGCTCAACGCGAGCCGTCAACTCACCAACGGAATCCAAAAACGAGCAGACCGTACGACAATGGTAGAAGGCGTGCTCAACCGTTTCCTCCGAGTCATTCCTGCTGCAGTCACAGTCGGACAAATCATCCAGACCCGCTTTGAAACGCCAAGTGGTAGCGCATTTGGAACCAGTCACCGGGTGAGCAGAACTCAGAATTGTTCAAGTAATCGACATCCGGTGCCCAAGTCCACACTGGGTGCAGTTCCTCTGCCGGCAAGCTGTGCAACTCCGGTGCCAGCATTTTGTGTCAACCCGGACGGGTTTCGATCAGAAAACTATTAGGACGGGCATCGTATGAGTAATGATATGAGTTAGGATAAAATCTTATGAGGCTGAGGAAGGCACAGGCAAGGCTGCCGGGGAAGGCACAGACAAGACTGCTGGGAGTCCCTGGCCTGGCACCATCATTGCTCTCTATAAAGTCTCTAAAATGATCCCTCCACTTGTTTCCCGGCTGTGAAAGGTCACTGGACCGATGAAGTTGCACTCATGGGGGGCACAGTTTATCCTGCGTAGCCTTTTACAAGATCTACAGTCAATGTCGATCCTAGGAAATGATTCCCTAGTAAAGGATACTATACCTTCGATCATCAGACAGAAGAGAAAAAAAAAACTCAAGGTGTGCACATAAATAGGCATTACCGCATTCCCATAACTCCGTTGAACGGTCGATGGATACAGACCTCCAAACAAACCATCGGTTTAGGCCTTGCCCCGACAAGCGAAAAATGCTCCATTCGAGAGCCAAACTTGCTCCAAAGGCAGTAGAAGCACAGGAAATGTAAATTATCAAGTGTAGATGTACTTGGAGCATATTTCTGCCCTGTTCTTCAAGGGTAACCGCCTTATAACCGACAAATAACATTACGTAGACACAATCAACCGTGTTAGACAAACTGACGCGTAAACTCACTTGGAGATAAGAGAAAAATTCATCATAGCCAATTAATAACACATTGCATAAAGGAATTCCTTAAGAAAAGCATACTCATCCTTCAGCCAACTTCAACATAGCCCCATCCCCACACCAGTCGAGATCAAAAGATACCACCGTAGTCTGGACACTTATAAATCTATTATGGTTACCAAAAGCCGGATATAGTACTAGAAGCTGTTCCGACCCTATTTGAAAACACCCTCTTTCTTAAAAAGTTGGCAAGTTTAACAGTTCTCATTTATAATATCATCTTTGGCTTCCGGAATTGTCTTTTTAATATATTAGAGTCGGATGAGTTTTAATCCACATCCATATACTGATTTTATATATATATATATATATATATATATATATATATATATATATATATATATATATATAATGATGCTAAATACGGACTAAGTTAAATAATAAGTTAAAATGTTTACACACACACGTATAAACACACAAATGCACATACACGTCTATTTTCATAAGCACATTCATATACAGATAATAAATATCATACTGTTACGTGTCTTTTCTCAGATTATGAATTATAAATAGCGTTATATTGTATTGAAACGACTTGTTATTACATGATGAATGTATCACCTGGCCAGGACATGATAAATGGAATCGATAATTAAAGGAAATAGGGCTGCTACAGGAATCGAACCACCGACCAATGGGGTAACCCCTTCAAAGAACCTGTTCTGCATCGGGTGAATCTTTAATGAACAAAACAAAAGGAGTAAAGCTTTATAGAAAAAAAATAAATGAATAAATGAGGCTGCTACAGGAATCAAACCTATCACCGATAGGATAGCAGCTTTAACGCAGCGATGCTCTCACCATTGAGCTAAACAGCTGCCGATAATGCAATGGCCCAAATAACTGCTTTCACATGGGGCTGCTGCAGGAATCGAACCTGCCACCATATTTGGTCCGTACTACGTGGAAGCGGCTAACCTATCGGTGGCAGGGTTGATTCCTGTAGCAGCCCCATTTTCTCTAATCGTTTATTCTATTTACGTTGTCTAGTGCGAGTGATACATTAGATCATTTCAAATAAGTTTCTATACAATGTTACGCAATTTATAATTCATTCTTTCGGACCAAATATGTCCATCTCTCAAAACGAAACCGTTGCACGAATAGATAGAGATGAGAATTCGTTGTGAAAGCGGTTATCTGGGTCTTCACATATATATATATATATATATATATATATATATATATATATATATTATTGTGTCATCCACAGACAGCGGTTTCGATGTATTACATCTCTTCAGTGTGGCTATAGACTTTTTCCATTATCCGATCCAGTGCCGTGAGGCAGAATTGAATCCTTCACTTCGGACCCGGAAGCCGATATCATACCTCTGGACTACAGAACCGGATGGTCAGTAAGGCTGAATTTAAGTGATACATTTATTCAAACAGAAATTCCTCATCCACCAGAGTGCTCAATTTGTATGGAAGAGCATTGCATAAGCTTACGATAGATGAGTTACCTCACTTAAAGAGTGCTCAACCCTGAATAGAGGAGCATTAATTATTGTATAGATAGTTATACATTTAAGAAGAGTTTAACGAGGCAGAAATCCTTCATTCAAACATGAATTATAATAATCAGTTAAGAACACATTTGATAAAAACATTTAAGCGGAATCAGTTATCATTATTAAATTTGAAATAATAATTTATTACTTTTTTTGATAATGGCTGAGGATGAAGATCTTGAACTACCATCTTTGGATCATTTTAAAAAAATTTCACGCAGTTAATAAAAGCTTTGTACGCATATGAAAAATAACTGAATAGTTGAATGATCAAAGTTCATCATTCATTTCAATATTGTATGTTTGAATGGTTATACATATAGATTTATTAGAACAGAGCGAATAAATGAAAGTAATAAAACAAAATCTGAAGAGATCTAAAGATTTCGAAATCATTGCCAAGAAAAAAGAAACAAAATCTCGCCAATCGAGTCAATCTTTTTCTTGAAGGATATCATAGTGGAGAGCAACAACATGTAAGGAAAAATCAGTCTTAACGTTTCAGATGAATTTACTTCTTCTGAAGTGGTCTCTGTCTCAAATGTTTCTTCTGTCGTTGTCACCCTCTGTTCCTTTCAGAGTTTCCCCTACCCGGTACCACGGACATTCTATCCCAACCCCCTCAGCCCATTCATCCTGATTATTTATTTCTCTCAGTCGTTCCTCTTCATCGGTAGAACACTTGCACCGATATTGAGTGGCTCTTGAGTTTTGATCACATTTTTCTACCTTTTACTTATCAGGGAAATATTGTTTTTTTCTATTGTTTGAGCTACTAATGTTCTTAAGTTTTTAGAGTGCCTCAACCAAAACTGTCGCCTAAACTGCCATCATGGGTTTCTTCAGTTTTCAAGTTGGTCTGGCTGACTGTTTATGTATGTATGTATGGCACGTACAGGCCCCACCAATAGATCTAGAGAGCTGAAAATTTAAACATTTACTCAATTTAAAAAAAAGAAAATCAACCCATAATCGCTTTTTATAGAGGGATTCAATTTGCAATGCTAGTTTATTCTAAATTTGTCACTTGTTTTTTTTGAAAATTAGGACTCTATGCAGTGATCACAGCCCAACAAAAGGCGTGAGAAAAAAGTTATCTATTGATCACCCTTTTTCCTAATTCTTCATTTGATCACCCTCAACATGGCATGCTGACAAAAGACATTGGTCACATGACAGTTTCTATTGAGTGACGAACCAGACCTGTTTTTTTCTTGGTGCTCCAAATTTTTTCTCGATCTATTCACTGTAGTTTCAATAATTTAAACTTTAAAATGTGTTTTTTGTTTTTTTAATTCTTTTTTCGTCGAAGTTATTTTGTTCCGTTCATACACCTTTGTTTATAAGTTAGTAATCCTTCACTCTTTCGTTCCGTTTCAATTTTTTGCTCAATTTGTAGAAAAGAGACAGGCGTTTAGAAACCCGCCTGCATCTTACATTTTGCCGAAACCTCTTTCTGTAAGTGCAGATTCATAATATTATATATATATATATATATATATATATATATATATATATATATATATATGTATATATATATATATATATATATGTGTGTGTGTGTGTGTGTGTGTGTTTGTATTGTGGATATAAAGTGATCTGACAGAATGCTGATGAAAGTTAAATTCGGTAGGTGAAGAGAAAAACGCAAGATAAAGTAGGTATTACATCTCAATTTTTTCTTATTCTTCGGCAGGCATGTTTCGATGCATTTCAACAGGTTGCAGCCATCTTTTCAAGAGAAAATATACAACAGCTCACGGAAAATTTTGCTTGAGGTCGAGGAAACAAAATTTGGATATTCCTGTGTTGGTTGTTTGGTGGGAGCGGGACTGGGGTCGTTTGTGTCTGAGTAAGTGAGAGTGACATTTTGTTAGAAATGAGAAGGGTTTGTCAGAGGCAGGACCAGGGAATGTTTGCCATGTCTTGGATACAAGGAGCCCTGAGCGGAGAGGGTCGGGACTGAAATGTTCAGTTCTCAAGGAAAGTGCTTTTTTTCTTCAATAATCATTATCTTTATATTTTACCTCTGTCAACGAATTTAGAGTGTAATGTATTCGATTTCGTCTTTCCGTTTTTCCAACTACCGGTCTTTTTGTCGTTCTGTCCGTTTGTCTCTTCGTCCACACGATATATCCCAAACTTCTCAATGAATTTCAGTGGAATTGTATGAAAAAGTTGATAATAGGTCTCAAAGGTAGTGTATAAAGTTTTTGGCGGAACTGGGGACAATTATCCGTCCCATTTCGTAGTTATACGTGTGCACCACATAATATCGCCAAAAGTTCATTTCTGTCTGTCTGCACAATATCTCCAAAAGTTCTCAATGTATTTTAAGGAAACTTCATCGGAGGGTGCACACTGGGCCACGAAAGGAGTGATTGATTTTGTTGAAAGATCCATGCACAGATACACCCCCTGTTAATGACCTTGGTAGAGGTGTGCATTAAGTACTTCCGAGTTTTGCACCGTTGTACTTTCACTTTCGTACGCGAGTGAAGTATTTTTCACTGGTACTTGTGTTAAGTCTTTGAATCAAGCTTAAAAGCCAGGATTTCGTATGCCGATTTTCAAGGCACGTAGGTTGACCCGTCTAATTCAGAAAATTGCCGTAAAAAATTTTGTAATCTTCATGGTGTGCCAAAGGTGACCTCAGTGAATAACCGTGTGTGTGTGTGTGTGTGGGGGGGCGTGAGCATATAATGTGGGTGTGTGTGTCAATATGCATGGAAAATTAATTCAGATATTGAATGTATTGCATATACCATGACTATCTATGGAAACCTGCTGGAGCAAATTTATAAACATGCTGGTACCTCAAACAATTTATAGTGCGGCCATTCCTCAGTGGATGTTCAAATAGTTTAAATACTATCTGCATCCCTTATCGCTGTAAGTATCCACGTGAATTTTCTATTACATCCACTGGAATACACGCAATAATTCAATTCTCAACAGTGATTAAGCCAGACTAACAATATATTTTAAGAACGTTATAATCGGCGTATCCAGCGTATCTGGACCCCCGTGGAGTGATATCATATCTCGATCATTCGCCCAATGAACTGCAACGTAAGTCCACTGTTTTAAGAACGGGGAAATCTAATGTTAAGACCAGATTCGAATTGATTAACAGTGTTTGTTAGGGATTGTAACCGGATGAGGAGAGTGGTTAAAGCAGGAGAGGTAGCGTTTGTAACAAAAAAAAAAGGCCAAATTTTTATTTTCATAAGAGGTGTGGAGAAGAAAAGAGAGAGAAAAGGAAATGAATTATCTCTTCTTTCTATCGCACTACATCATATTATTTCCTTCGGAAAATCAGTTCTCGAGATTAAAATAGAACATAGGAATGAAAGAAATAAGAAAGGAATAAAGGCAGAGAGAAAAAATAAAGCAGACCAGTGTGTTTGCAACTAATGCATACACTTCATATAAATATATAAATATATATATATATATATATATATATATATATATATATATATATGAATATCAATGGATATGATTATTTATTTTTGTGTCAGATATTTAATCGGGAATTAATTTGAAAAATCAATTGGAAACAAATAGTTTTAGATATTAATAATATCTCTCATTACGGAAACAAATGTTGACAAATGCTTTCAGATGCTGTCAAAAAATGTATACATAACTTTGCTGGTTTTGAACAATTCTGTTCTGTTTCTTGATATATCAATCTAAATCTCCTGTGTTCAAAAGTGATCTTCGGCGTTTATCCTTGGAACTTCTTGTTTGCCTTGTTACAGGTTCGTCAACTATGTTCAGCTTCAAATCGCTTCATTATAACCTGTTGACCAAAACTGTCACCAAAGCTGCTAACATAGTTTTTCCAGTTTTCAAGTGATTCTGGTAGGCCGACTTGATATGTATTTGTTGCACACACAAGCCGTACAGATGGAGCTAGAGTTGTTGAAAATTCACTTTTAACTTTGTATAGAAAAAACGTGTTTTTCTTTTTGGGGGTGGCGGAGGAAATTCAGCGCTAGAGAAATTTTTTTTAGGGATGATCAATTCACAATGTACGTGTATGCTAAATTGCTATCTCCGTTGGTGACCAGCGACATTCACACTTCACTTGTATTATGCAAATTCGAACTTTCTTTTAGTGATCATTGTCGAACAAACGTTGGGAGAAGTAATTTATATATTAATCACCCTTTTCTCAATTTTTTAAATTCATCATCCCCAACATCACACGCTGCCAAAAGATGATAGTCATGATATGGTTCCTATTGAGTGACTGATCAGACTTGTTTTATCGTTATATCATTATTTTGTGATTATTGTTGTTGTTGTCCATATCTTCGCATCAGTGTTTTTATGTAAGTTGAGATACCAAGGGATATGAAAATCTCCGCACATCTACCATTTTTCATTGTACTTCCATCTTCGTTACGCGTGCAAGAATCGTTTTTCAATACTAAAATAAATGAAAATGCCGTCACATTTGAGAATGTCGATTTTTTAAAAATTTTCTTTTTTTGTTCAGTACCATCCCAACTAAACTGAATGGTCTTGCTCCGTTCTGTTGCTTCGATCTTTTCTATCACTGTTGTTGGTGGCTTGGAGTTTCTGAATTTTTTTTCTTGAGATTCTTGATTTCTTCCGAGAGTTTGCTTATCAGTTGTGAGCTCTTCGGTTTAAGCATAAAAGTTTTTATATTGTTCTTGAACTCATTGCTTTCGACCTCTGGTTCGGTGAGTAGTTAATTTCTGTTTTACAGTTCATGCTTGAATGATCGAATGAGTTCTTTCTGAACGCTAAGTGGTTGCAATTTAGAGTGGAACATTTTCCTGCATTCTATCGTGGCGTTAATTTTGCATGTTATCATTCTGTGGTCACTTCCTACATTGACTCAACAGCAGTCGTTGAATGCATTCTTGAAAAAGGTGGGGGATTCAAAACTTTTGGAAAATTTCTCGGGACAGGAAGAGAGCAAATAACTAGTATTATGGAGACCTGACAACGGATAGGGACCGAATTGACGAACGTGCCAGGGAATTTTACGAAAAAAAACTATTCAACCAAACAAAGGATACAGAAAATGATCAGGAAACATTTTTTCTGGATTTTCCAGAACTGACACCACAGGAAGTTAAGCAAGCCATCAAACAAATAAAATAATGAAAAGCCTCTGGACCTGGTAACATCCCCATCGACCCATTAGAAAAAGGAGGAAAAGTCATCACTACAAATCTTGCCATTCTATTAAATTTATGCCACAAGGTAAAGTTCCAGAAGAGTGGAGCATCACAATCATAATTCTGTAATAGAAAAAAGGAAACTCGAAATACCTCAACAGCCACAGGCCAATAAGCCTTCTCAGCTGCATCTGCAAACGTTTCACCAAAATGATCACCAACCGAATCACCAAAACGCTCGATGAAAAACAACCATAAGAACAAGCTGGCTTCAGAAAATACAACCATTGAGCATCTCCAGTTAGTGAACCAACTAAAAGAAAAAGCAGCAGAATAGAGAATACAACTAACTGTAGTATTTGCTGATTTTAAAGGGGCTTTTTGATTCAGTGGAAATTCCCAAAGTCATTGATGCAATAGTACAACAAGGTGTAGACCCCGTATATATCAGAATACTGCAACATATACACAGGAATTCATTCACCAAGTTACATGAAGACTCTGAGCCCTTTCAAATAGAAAAAAGAATGAGACAAGATATAACCAGCTCACACAAACTCTTCACAGCCTGCTTTGAGATGATCTTCAGAAACCTAAAATGGTAAAACAAAGGAATTAGAATAGACAGTGAATACCGAAGTAACTCTGCATTTGCTGACAACATTGTCCTCTTTGCTGAGAACCCGCATGATCCCCAACTAATGCTAAATTAACTAAATGAATCCAGCAAGAAAGTTGGCTCCTGTATGAACCTCAGCAAAACAAATGTTTGGGACAAAGACCCAACGTCTGAAATACAGAGCTGGAAAAAGTAGACCACTACATCTCCCTAGGACAGCAAATCTCTGCGAAGTCTTCAAAAGAAGAAGTAAAGCCAAAAATCACACAACGTTGGCAAGCTTTTGGTAGAGCAAACCCAACTTTCAAGAACACACAAATCCCACTAATCGTGCAAAGAAGGGTATACAACCAATGCATCCTACCCATAGTTACCTATGGCGATGTAACATGGAACCTTATCAAACGATTGACCCTCTCATAAGAGAGCATAGTATATTAGAGAAAAGACACAAGTCTGCGATATCATAGAAACAGAAAACTCAAAAGGCAATGGGTTGGACATGTCATAGGAATGTCAGAAAACTGCTGGACATTACAACTCACAACGTGGATTCCCAGAGATCATATGCGAAAAATTTGTACGACAGAAAGTAAGATTTCCCATGATAGAGAGTTTTGACGAATCTTGGGGAGATTCTTTGTCCAACGACAGACACTAAAAGTCTGTTGTTGTTGTTGTTGTTGATGATGATGATGATGATGATGATAAACTCAACTGAAGCTGGCTTAATGACGCAATAAACGGCTCTAAAAAAAGCCAATTTCAAGTACATTCAAGTACATGATAATACGCTTCTGGTTTGTATACATACCACCGGCTAGCATGCTCAGATCATGCCATATTCGTCATTGTTTTGTGTTAGCCCACACAGCAAAGACGCCAATGCGTATATTTGTTTAACGTGTACTTGTCGTTGCATTTCAACAAGCAGACGATACTTCACAAATCATCCAATGGCAAGGAAACCAAGACAATTGAAGCTGATTGGTCTGTTATATCGACTTTGAAAAGTCGCTAGTTTTCTAGCAGCTTCAAAAATGACGTAAGATGATGTATACATAATAGAATATGAAATGTATAAGTGTTTTGATAAACAAATTATGCAATTATATATATATATATGTATATATATATATATATCAAAAAATCCATAAATAAATCCATATATATATATATATACATATATATATATATATATATATATATATATATATATATATATATATATACGTGTACTAGTATAAGACAAATTTAGCAGTAAACTCATATGGAAATTTATGTATTAATTAATCAATCAATTTATTAATTGGCTCTAAAATTTGTTTTTTAAGATCTTATCCTCAGTAGCATGAATGTACATCTTATTGGTTAAAAAGTTTGGTTTCTATAGAAAATAAAGATAGTGCCAGATATGTGGCTCTTAAAAAAGTCCATATGAAGCCATTTATGAATGTCTGGCTTTTTCTGTGTGAGAAGAAATATGGTTGACATGATGGTGACGATAACAGCAGCACTTGTAGGTAGTGTTAGTCGGAACGTTTCGGTCAAAGGGATGGTTATCATAGAAACATCAGTTGTCATGGTGATTGTGATTCAATCTGAGTCACTGTCCAGTAAAATGTTGGTAAGATGCTAGTTAGTGAAATCACACACGCACAATGTCAGAAAATGTTTCACAATCTCTCTCCGTGACTCTCTGTATTTCTTTACATATAGAATAAACAAATAAGAAAATGGGTCTGCTGCTGGAATCAATTTGCAACCGATATATATATATATATATATATATATATATATATATATATATATATATATATATATGTATATATATATATATATATAGTGAATGGTGTGCGTTATTCCATGGTGAGAAAATATATAAAGATCATAAAGTAAATGGTGAAAATGAATAAAATCAAGAAATATAATGGGAAAAACATTATCTTGTTTCAATAAAATAAACTTATGACATATAATACATACTTGTAGAGATTGTATTAGGTTAAATATAGATAAATATATGAAGTGATGTGTTCAATTGGATGGGAGTACTTAAAGATGTTACTATACTACTCAGAATAGAAGATGGGGTGAAAATTTTATATCGATATTTGGCGATGAATATCTACGATCGAATATAAATTATCGGTGTTGAAAGTATATTAATAATATAGATATATACGCTGGGAATGAATGATTGCAGGGTTGAAATACTGGAAATTATAAAGATATATATATGTGACCCTGTGTCAGCCCCTATAGACCGAAACTCAATTTTGTTTATCCTTTCCAACTAAAACTGCAGATAATCCACAGGAAAGGGACTTGAAGGAACGATGAGTCGTTTTTTTGGTACCTACCTCTTTCACACACACCACCTTTTGATGCTTTTCCACAAAAAGAGTATCAAATTATAGTGTTGGTAACAAACTCTTCTCTTTAAAAAAAAGCGTTTCTAGTGTTTGTGATGCTTAAAATGCGATGCAAACACTTGGGGAGGGAAGGTTGATATCATTCATTTAGTTCAGATGGGATCGGTATCAAATTGCACTGCATATCCTAAGGTATAGAGTATTTATGCACAACTAAAAATCAAGAAAAAAAATCACTCAAATTGCAAAAATATCCCTTGAAATAAATATCAAATGAATAACCAAATAATCACTTTTTGATGACATCAGTTAAAAACTGTTGTTTTTTAGAGCTTCGAAAATTACGTTCGATGGTCTTTGTACAAACTAAATTCTGTTCAAGAGAAGGAAAAAAGCAAAAGAGACGTTGAAATGCAAACAGTTTACTCAATCTGACCCAAGATATCAGATAGCAGCATCACTAAAATCAGCCAGAATGCTGACAAGAGTATTGGGGGCTCGAGGGGACTTGCTGTCTCTTGATCTCGATTGATAACTGGTGCGTATGTTTGGTGTAAAAAAAATCCAACAATTCTATAACAATAAAAAGCGTTTTGGACCGTTAGGAACCACCCAGCAAACTGATTGGAAGGAAAATTGAAACTATTTTGTCGAGAACAGAAAATTAGGACTAAAATCAGTTAGACAGTTACGGATAAAAGTGTTGAAGCATTGAGGAGACTTGCTGGTACTTGCAAACGTCATTATTTGCCAGATTCGCTTTGTTTGCAAGAAATATATCTGGTGTTCTGGTTTAGGTAAAACAGTCTATTTGAATCTTATAGTCTATTTATTTTCCTTTTAATGGATCACTTTTGGCTTGCACTCATGACACTGCTTAGTGCAGCTGAAACCAATTCATTTGCACGATTCTCAGTGGATTACAATCTCCGCACAATTATGCCTGTTTTCAAGTTCTTTTTGTGGACGTTTTCTACGCTCGCTCATTATTATGAGTCTTCAAGTTGCTTTCCTTCCTCTCGTCTTATATATATATATATATATATATAGTCTAGAGAGCTTTGCAGCTTTGAACACTAAACAAAAAATCTTTGTCAAAATATTTTTTTGCATCACTCAAGTTACTCATTCCCAATATCAGTTTATTCAATTTATATAATTTTCTTTAATATTTTCCCCTGTTTCATATATTCTTACTTATTATAGTACTATGTGTAAATTTTCTCTTGTTGGGATCATCAGTTGTTTACCACGTAACCCTTTCAGGGATTTTAAGTTATAATAACATGGCACTCCATTAGTGTTGATCAAACACTCCCCTATCTTATCATATAGCTTATGTCATTCATGTAGTTTGTCATTTTATATAGGGTCTTAAGTTATATTGATATCATATATATATATATATATATATATATATATATATATATATATATATATATATATATACATATATATAGGTGTGTTTGAGTACGGTTCGTAATTTGATGATATAAGAAATACATTTTTAAAAGAATCATTTCGTATAAATATTTATACGGATTGTTGCGCAACTTCCTCTAAACGTTCATAGCACTATTCTTTCCAACGACACGACCTCAATGCATAGACACATACTTAAACGGCAATTAACACATGAATCAATGCTGGTGATTACAGTTGCCACACCTGATCATCGCTTTCGTTGGCCAAGACAAGTTGTCGAAAGAAGGCTCTTCAACAGAAAGCATCCACCTGCCTAACTTTTGTTGTTAAGAATGAGTGATAGAATATGCTCTTGCAAGATAATTATAGCCAGGTTCGTGCGTGAAACTTTTACGGCGGTGAAGGGTAGGAGGTGCATGGGCGTTAACAAATTAACTACGGCAGGTAGCGCAGAACAGTATAGATATCCATTGCAAGATAAAAGCCGTTGTCAACTGCAAGTTTTTCAAGATAAAAGCCCTAACCCACAGATAGAATTGAGTAACCATTGATCATTGTAAAATGAAGATTTTTACTGAGGTAGCTGTTAGCCGTCATTCGCTGTAAATAGGTTAATGTTCGACAACCAGGCAATAATAAAAAAAGGCTGAGAATGATGTGTGCCGTTCTGAATCATTTTATTGCGACGCATTTAGTTGTCATTGAGCCGTTTTTAGCTCCCCATCATGCCAAGGAAAGTAACGCACACACTTGTAGGGTTTTATGTTTTTTTCTAATTTGCAACTCCTATGTAGCCAATTCAGATGTTTCCTTTCATAACTTTTCGGATTCGGGAGTCACGTTTTTACCGAACCAGAAGTTTTCATGCAAGATTTTGATTTTGGGAGTAATTTTGATTTAAAAAAAAAAAAAAAAAATCTCTATCGACAACCCTGCCCCTACAAGGAGGAAATGAAATACAAAGTCTTTTGAGTATAGATATGTGTAGAAACAGGTTTTTGCAGCAGACATTAGGGCATATCCCTGACCTAACCCCGTTAGTCTTTCAGTGTATTAGGAGGTATATATATCACCAAGAAATACACACACACACAAAAATATAATTGCATGAATACATATAGAGAAAAATATTGATAGATATATAGAGATAGATGGTGAACATGAGATAGATTGTGATGACTTCTGGTGACCCCTGAAGGTCAATGCAGGGTCAGATAATTTTGGCATTTTCAAATCTTATCAAGACGTGTACACCCTACAGTCTGTAAATTTGCGTACAAGGGTAACTTGACATCAGAATGAATTGATGATATTTGGCACTATATATAGTCTAGAATTATGACAATATGATACGTGACACCATGACACGTGACACCATGATACGTGACAATATGTATATAGTCAAGAGAACTTTACAGCTTTTAACACTAGATGTAAAAAAAAAAGCTTTTCAAAAATTTCATGTTATTTCAGTCACAAATGTAATTTATGTAATTTTCTTTCTAGATCTTTTTCACAGACTTTGATATTATGGTGCTATACGTAATTTTTCTTTGTTAGGATCATCATTTCATTACCATGTAACCATTTCGGGTATATAAAAACAAGTTATGTTAAAATGGCTCCTCAGCGGTGTTGATCAAATACCATTTCCCCTTCAGTTATGATTCATATATATGGCTTATTTCATATTACAAGTTGTTTAATATCTTATACAGGGTATTATCATGTATCATATATGGATGTTATTTTAAACTACAAATCATTTAAATATTTTGAAACACAAGGCTTACTCATGTAGATTACCCCAAAAACGTATTTGACGATGAGGGATCAAAGTATAACAACAGACATGACTCACTTCTATTGAGTGTTCACCTATGTGAGCATTAAATCCGTTGTGTCAGTTTTGATCTTGGACTGCATACAAATGAACTCATATCATCTTTAAGAATGCTAATTACATAGAAAAACTTCAACATTTCCAACCGAAGAATTTCACAATTGCTTCACTAATAAAGATTTATATATGTACGTACATATATACCTTTAATTACACATATATGTGCTTCCGTTTGTATATCCTTGTGCGTATTTTTATTATGAGTCAGTGTTAATCAGAGAACTTGACTCTCTGTCTCTCCCTGTCTCTGTCTCTGTCTCTCTCTCATTCTTTCTTCATCCATTTTAAATTTCAGGTCATTCCTTTTTTGATTCAGGGTTTGGGTGGATCATAAACTATTGTTTTGAGCATCATTACACAACGGACTTGTCTACAGAATAGAATAAGGAGAGACAGTTGAGTTAAGCAAAAGAGCCAAGTTCTCTGGAATAGATTATTATTGAAAAAAAAGCCAAAAAAAAACAAAAAACAAACCAAAACAACCAAGCACACACACAAGACATATCCATAAAAGATCCAGACGTGAAGTAATTTAAAAAAAAAATGAAAGAAGGGAAATATTGAGAAGAACAAGAAGAATTAGAAAGAATTGAGAGGAAGTAAAAGATAGCATAAAGAAGAAGAAGAAGAAGAAGAAGAAGAAGAAGAAGAAGAAGAAGAAGAAGAAGAAGAAGAAGAAGAAGAAGAAGAAGAAGAAGAATGGAAAACAATGCAAAAAAAAAGGAAAGGGAAAGTGATAAAGAGAAAACTGGGAAACTGAACAAAAAGTAGTGGAAGAACAAAAAGGATAAACGAAGGGGAGAACAAAAAAGAACAAGAATAAAAAAAGGAGAAAAGATGAGGAGAAAATAGAGAAACAGAGAATAGAATGAGAAGAAGCGAAGAAGAAGAACGAAAGAGAGAACGAAAAGAAGGAAGGGAAAAAGAAAAGAATAAATAAAGGAAAAAAGAGGAACGAAAATGGAGTTAGTGACCAATTTAGCATAAACTCACATTGCATGTTTATCCCCCATTTTGGAGGAAGATTTTCAAAAAAAAACAAAAAAAATTGAGAGGAGTGTGTTCGTGTAAAATTTAAAGTTTTAACTCTGAACGGTAAGGGATAAGCGATATCTTGATAGATACATATGATTGACAGAATGGATCAATAACTTAAACCTGGCAACAGTATTTAAGCCAGTCTCTTAAGACAGTTAATCACTCAATAGAAATCGTCACGTGACCAATGCATTTTGGAAGCATGTTGTTTTCAGGGTTATTAATTAATAAATTAGGAAAAAGGACGTTCAATGAATAAGTAATTTCTATCGTCGGATTTTCATAATAAAAGTTTGAACATAATTTATCATAAACTAACATCGAATTTTGACCCCCCACGAACCATTCTAGAGAGAAAAAAAAAACAAAACAACCAAACAAGAAAATGTGCTTTCTAGGCACACACAGAGAAAAAAAAGTTTTTGTTTGGGCTACTCTAAAAAATAAACCCAAATTTATTTGTGTGTCTTAAAAAGAATCTGATCAAATATGATAAATCTTACTTGGAGATGAACAAATAAATCAACGTGTTACAAATTAGAGTAATATTTGGTCAACGTGACACTTTTTTTCAGTGCAGAGGAGTTAATTTTCAGCCCTCTAGCTCAATGGGGATGACAGGTACGCGTGACACATAGATTGATAGCAAACTAGTCAACCAGACCCACTTGAAAACTGGATAAACCTATGATGTTTTTTTGACTATGTTGATGTTGACAGCTTGGTTGATGGTTTCTGGGAAGATAAATAGAAAAAAAGGGAAAATGTGAAAAAATAATGAATAGGAAATAATGAGGAGACAATTAAGAGAAGAAGAAGAAGAAGAAGAAGAAGAAGAAGAAGAAGAAGAAGAAGAAGAAGAAGAAGAAGAAGATGGTATGGAAATATAAACAAAAAGAAGAAGGATAAAAAAGAAGTCAGGTTAGACAAAGGAGACGAGCAAGAGCAAAATTAAGAAGGGAGGAACTTAAAAGAAGAAAAACGAAAATAATAATAATAATAATAATAATAATAATAATAATAATAATAATAATAATAATAATAATGATGATGATGATGATGATGATAATTATGACAATAGTGATGATGATGATGATGATGATGATGATGATGTGTTAGCAGAAACCTGGAGAATATAGATGATATATTTGTATGAAGAGGATGAAGATGGAAGAGAAAATAAGAACCAGGAGAAGAAGAAATGGAGGAGGGACATGAAGCAAAAGCAAGAGAAAAGAAAAAAAGATATGAGAAGGAGAACAAGAAGACGAAGCAGGAGAAGAAGGAGAAGAAGAAATAGAAAGAGGAAAAGTAAAGAAGAATAGAAAGAGGAAAGTAAAGAAAAAGACAAGGAATTAGGAAAAAATATATCGAAAGAATATATACATCATATAGTCTGGCTGAGGACATAATTCATACATTTCACAACCCGGGGAAACTAATTCCCTGCCTCACCCCATCATCTCACCTCCACACACACCCTTTTTTTTCTTTCGTATTTCCACCTTTTTTTTTTTACCCTCGTTTATTGCACTGCTTTACGTCTTCCTGTGCAAATGGTGGCAGGCAGTTAACGTCAGAGGTTCAGGATTTGTGCAGAGGTCGTGACTCAGGAGTTGAGCCAATGATTGTAAGAAATAATTGAATAATATACTCGGTAAAACATAATGTCGACTGCTCTGGGGAGCCAACGCGTGAAGATGGGTAAGGAGAAAGAAGGTAATCGAACATGAAGAGACGATTCAATAAATAAAAAATGAAAAAAAAAATAGATTGCTCTTTTTTTTTTCGTTTAATTTTTTCGCGGGTTAGGGGCCGTCGGTGAATAGGGTTTGTAGGGTAACATTGGGGTGCTTTTGAAGAAAAAGTAATAAAAAAAATGGCGTCGAGTGGGAAGGGAAGAACAGTAAGAGTAATTGTACGAATCTCTTGAGAAGTAGAGAGAAATGGCAAGAGTGCGCACAGGCGCGCGTGTGTGTATGAGTGTGTGTGTGTGTGTGTGTGTGTGGAGAGAGAGAGAGAGAGAAAGAGAAAGAGAAAGAGAGAGGATTGGAAATTCAAATAGGATCATATATGCGTTAATATGCACAGTAAGAACTCTTCATATGAGTTCAGAAAAGAGTTGTATAAATAGGGAAAAAAGCAAGGAAAGAGATTTATGAATCTTTTAAGGGGAAAAAAATAATAATAGAAATATAAAACCTGAATTCCATCCGTCAATACTGACAGTGGATATCGCAGCCATCTTATTTTCAACTATATTGCTCATAGGAAGAAAGACAAGTTTAGTTCAAACCTTCAAGAGAAAGATAGAAAATGAAAGAGAGAAGAGACTACTGAATTCATTGGCCTCCATCTGTCGATACTGACATAGGATAGGCAGCCATTTTGATGCCACCGTATGTTAATCTGGATGATATGTAAATATTCATGCATACAATTACTATGGCGTACCAGTGACAAGATCAAGATGGTTGGCGATAGGACAAACAGAAGGAAAGATTGAATTCATGCATTTTCTAAGGGCATTATTGTGAAAGTAAAATAAATGCACTCAACCGGAATCCGATTTAGGTTCACTGAATCTGTTTTCTCATTACCACTACACCATCCGAAATTTTTCGTTGACGCATATATATATATATATATATATATATATATACGCATGCAAGTGAACAATATTTATGTTATTACATTGTATACATGTGTTGAAGTTGTTTTGCTACTTATAGATAGATATGTAAACAGTACCTGATGAGAAAGAAAAAGAAAACGTGGAACAAAAGAGAAAGCGTTGAGCAACGAGATAATTGGGATTTCAATGAAATATTATTTTCCTTTTTTCACGGTGAAATACATTCTATACATCCTCACAAAGAATTATGAGGAAGGGATTTGCACAAGTCCCAACTTGATGGCGGCGAATGGAGATCATTATTATTATTATTATCATTATCATTATTATTATTATTATTATTATTATTATTATTATTATTATTAGTAGTAGTAGTAGTAGGAGGAGGAGGAGGAGGAGGAGGAGTTGTAACAGTAGTTGCTTATATTTTCCATCTCTATTTCGTAGTCTTCTCTAATATTATGAGTTGCAGTGATTTTATTAGTAAAAATTTCTTGTCCTCCTGTATCGTTCATTATGTGATCTTTTCAATTATCAACTACTACTACTACAACAACAACAACAACAACTACTACTACTACTACTACTACCACCACTACTACTACTACTACTCTGTCCTTTCAATTTATTTCGTGGTCATTTTTTTCAATTTATATAATTACTACGAGGAGTATTAGTTGTAATAATGTGATTAATAGTAGTATTTTTGGCGACAGTCGTAGTGGTAATCTCTTCCATCTTGAATTGGTACGCTTTTATTATTTGCACTAAAACAGTACCCGTTCCAAAGCTGAACGTTTGGAAGGGGCCTGACTCTCTGAGGTGAGGAGCAGCCTGCCATATTTATCACGTAAAATAATTTTCCGTCCGTCGCACGAAACTACGGCTTTGAAGTATTTTGGTTACTCCTCTTCATTTTGCTAATTTGGATATTTTTGTATCTAAATTTAGATAGTTCTAAAGAGCCGAAATCAAGGGAGATAAATTAGTATGGAAACTGTGAAGAAAGATCTATCATCTTCACTTTTTATTTTTATTTTTTTTGTAAGTTTACTCCAGAACCGCTGATCCAAACAATTTCAAACGCCATAATTGCCCTGTCGTGTGTGCTGACTGATATATCTGGCGAATGTCAACTTCGGACAATGGCCGTTTGTCGAGTAATCGCTCTGCACGAACACACATATTTCTCCAATTGTAGTTAATTGTAGTTGTTCTTGCTATGATTATGACTGAGGGCAGTACTCCAATTTTCTTGCCATCGTTATCTTTATTATTGTTTCCATACCGTCATTAAATTTATGATTCTCTTTCTCTCGGCTTTCTTGACGAATTATCATCATCATCAGCAGCAGCATCATCATCTTTATTATTCCGGTATCTATTATTATTATTATTATTATTATTATTATTATTATTATTATTATTATTATCATCTCTGATGTCCCTGCTGTTCATATTTTCTTCTTCCCTTCCCTCTATTTTTTTTCTTCTATTTCCTTCCATGTAGCCATACCATAAATATCACTTACTATGCCCCCTTCGTGTTCCCTTCCTTCGTCTTGACGTTCTAAATATCATCGTGTTGTTGGAGTAATTTAAACTTGGTGGTGGCTGTAAATTGGAGAAAAGAAAGGCTATTCGAATATTATTATTTTATATAATTACTATTCCTGCTTCTGGTCAATTCGAATGCTATGATTATGTATTCTTAGGTATTTTTTCCCAGGGGGACAAATGATAGCAAGTCTTCTCGATACACTAAAGGGTAGATCAGTATTCTTGCTGATCTTACTAACGCTGCCGTCTAGATAACGTCCATTCTCCCACGAATTTCAATTTCTTCCAACCTCTTGGCAACGCCCTTCGGGACTGTTCCAAGCACACCAATAATGATGAGTACAATAGTCATCTTCAGATTGATAATTTTCATTCTTATTTACAAGACTAGATTTGGTCTTCTGATCTAAATTGCGTGATTCATTTAAATATGAAAATTTCAGATTGGTTTACTTTTAAAAGATTGTATAACCACTCGGTGTGTTTCTGCTTTGTGACTATACCATTGTTTTGCACGATTTCCAATGGGATCTCTTTCATAACCAGTCGTGTCTATTTTTGTACTCCTTATAAGCCAACTTGCTACAGTTGCAAATATATTATGATTGACAGTCTCATCTCTAACTGCGAATAATCTGCCTTAACTATTTTATTGTGTTTCGTCCTTTGCGTAGTTTTTATACAATTATTCTGATCTAGTCTCGACAAGGACTCAATTTGTCTGTTCCAATACGTTTTCCGTAACGATGCAATTTCTTTGGTTTGTCTTTTCAAATGTCTGGTGAAACGTTTTTTCATCCTATTCGTTACCACTCAAAATACAAACCAATAAAAAGCTCCTTCCCAATTACACGCCCTTATTTCTTCAAATTAGCTTCTAACTAATTAGGTTAGTGATCATTAATATTTTATTTGTACTAACGTTAAAGAATCCATCTTCAAAATTGTCATGTCTCTTCACCGGAGTTATCATCACCACAGTAATTATTTATCATCATCATATCCGTATCTCGCTTAAATGAATCACCATAGCCCACTCTTCTACAAGAACCTTATTTTCTAAAAAAAAAATCTAAAATTATCTTAAAAACAGACTTTCATCTGAAATTATCTGAAATATATTAGCATGTGATTTCAGCATTACTGGTTCCTAAATGACCCGGGAAGCCCTCAGAAGCATCTTCTTGAAAAAACAAAAAACTACCTAAGCGTTTTCCAATAGTGTATGGTAGTGTACTTATGCAAAATTCCAAGGCCCTAGCCCCAAAAGTTTGACCAGGAGTGCACGCACGCGTGTGTGCACATATACACATATGCATGCACACAAATGGATACGTGTATATAGATACGTACATAGGCATTTAGATGCAGATACTCAAAGACTGAAGAACCTGAAGCCTTCTTGGTTGGTTGGTCGGGTCATTTGTGGGGTTACGGTATTACGATGATTATACGAATTTTCACGCATTGATATGTTTTAGCTCTTGCCAGAGATCAAGTTATACCAAGACTCCTAAAACTCTCGCATTCTCGTCATAATTCTTGCCGATTTTGATGATGTTTATTTTTTATCATCTATATTATAGTTGCGATTATCAATGACTACGAAATCAACTTGTACAGCCAAGTGCACCCACAGTGCGAGATACTCCTTCAACTGCTTCTCCAAAAAAAGCGCATCTTCTTCCTTTCTTTTAGCATCCGCTCGTTTTAGGGTCAACAAGACCCATGTGACCACACAGGAAACTATCGAAAGACACATACATGATTAAGCAAGAGATCATTTAAAAAAAAAAACGACAACACATATTCGATCGAATTACGACTGACAAGAGGGTTCACCTATGCAACAAAAATAAGATGAAAGAAAAACTAACGCGAAAATAATGATCATATGCGTTTCTGTTCTTCACAGCTTTGGACCAGTTTTCGCGCGTGCGTATATTGGCCTGACAAGGCGATGTTCTGAAAATTGTTTATTTTTTCATAAGGTCAGTGATTACAGTCATTGATGAAGATTCAATTAGAACGAGTTGATGTTTGTCTGCATTCAAAAGAGAAGTCTAAAGACTCCCTCTCCCCCTCTCTCTCTTGCACCCAGGTACAACTATTTTATCAGGAACTATCAACCAAAACTGTCAACATAGGTTTCTTCGATCTTTAAGTAGGTCTGCCTGGCTGACTATATAAGCGTCAAGTGTGCAGACCGCACCAATCGAGCTAGTGGACCGGACAATTCAAACATATACCCTTTATCATGTCTAGAAAAATTAATTTTTTGAAAATCCCCAACCCCAAATTAGTTTTTAGGTGAATTCAATTTGCTATGTAAATTCATCCTAAATTGATCCTTAGTTTGTGTGAGACTGGTGAAATTTCGGACTTTTTGTGAAAAGAAAAAAGACAAAGGTGGTATCTTATTTATTGATCACCATTTTCCTCAATTATTTATTGATCCCCCACCTACACGGCTTGCTACCAAAAGACATCGGTCACACGACAGTTTTTAAGCAATGACTAACCAGACTTGTATTCTCTTCCTTCGACTTCCATATGTTCTCTTGATTATCCTCTTCGCTTTAACGCTTCTATCCCAATTCTAACCAGGAACCATTATCATTTTTTAGCTCTTGTCCCGTTCGCTTATTGATGTTTTTTCTTACTCTAATTCATTTCTTTTTTTTTCTCTTCCCTTTTCACCCTGTCATTATTGTTGTCTGCCTCTTATCATTTTTCCCCCATTTGAACCTCAATTTTTTCATTCGTTAAATCTTTGCTCCTTTTCTTTTACGCTGCTTTTGTCATCATTTTTGCAGTTTTGAAAAAAATTTCTTTCTTCTTCATTAGACTTAGTGAGTGTTTTTTTCATTTTTCCAAAGTGAAAGAAAAAGACCCATTTTCCTTCAGGGTTTTCATCATTAGACTCGTCGCTTTTATAGATTTTCCCTGTTTTTATCAACTAACCCATCATGAATGATTTTTCTTCACGTTCATTCAATCATTCACCCATTCATTCATCTACCACTTCTCATTCATTCAATCATTCATACATCTTCTCATTCATTCGGTCATTCGTTCGCTCATCCATCTTCTTCTTCTCGTTCATCCATTCACTAATTCATCTTCTCCTAATTCATTCAATCATTCATTCATCTTCTCATTCATTCACTCATTCGTTTATTTTCCTCTCCTCATTCATTCAATCACACATTCATTCATCTTCCTCTTTTTCTCATTCACTTAATCATTCACTCATCTTATTCTTCTCTTTCATTCATTGATTCATTGATCTTCTCATTCATTTATCTTCTTCTCATTCATAAATTCAATCATTCATTCATTCACTCTTATCCCTCTTTTTGTCTGTTTCTTTGAGGAGAGTCATTAATATTCAAATTCCCCCCCCCGGTCAATTGAAACCTTCGTTTTCCTTTTATTGTTGTCTAGCGTGGCTGAAATTATCTGCTCTGATTGGTATATTAACGACCATTTTTTTCTGTCACCATTTCTTAGAGAAATAGGATTTCCCCTCATTTTTACAGATTATGGATCTGACAAAGGCTGAAGAATAGATCACTCGAAACGTTGTGATAATAATATCAACAGCACAAAGAGGGAGCACCTCGGTCCTAACAATCTTATTATCATTATTATTCATTATTTCTGTTTCTGTTTTATTTCCTCATTTTATTATTTTCTCTCTCTTTCTTCTCTGGACTTAATTATCAAAATTAATTAGTTTCTTCTTCTTCTTCTTCTTCTTCTTCTTCTTCTTCTTCTTCTTCTTCTTTTCTTCTTCTTCTTCTTCTTCTTCTTCTTCTTCTTCTTCTTCTTCTTCTTCTTCTTCACAACATCGGTCAACTCGTTTCATTCTTTTTCTTCACTACTCAGCTTCCATTCCTTCTTTCCGATTCATTCCCCTCTTTTCTTGTCCTTCCAAAAGCATAACCTTCTTCTTCGTGCTTTTTATTCGATATTCTTCCTTCATTTATTACAATCTGAAAACTTTCATCGCTTCCTTCATCTTTTAATAACCCCTTTTAAACGTCTTGTCTGCTTAATAACGACACTTTTTCTTCTTTTAACGGCTGAGCCTTCCACTTCATTTTTCTTCAGTATTGTCACCGGGTCCGTTCGTTTTCTTCCATCTTGGTTAGTCTTTATCACTTCTCTCGGCTGAAATCATCTTAAATATTGATCCTTAATACGCTAGCATTATATCTTATATCCACCTTTACCTTAAGCTTTTATCTCTATGTTCTCTCTCTCTCTTTAAGTCTCTTTCTAAATCCGTCTCTCTCTCTCTCTCTAACTCTCTCTCTCCCTTTATATTTCTGTCTCTCTTCACCCCCTCTCTCTGTCGCCCTCTCTCTAACTCTTTTTAAACCCTCACTCTCTCTGTAAGTGTATCTTTCTCTCTCTTTCTTTAACTCTCTGACTCTCTTTAAACCTCTCGCTATCTTTAACTCTCTCTCTAACGCTCTTTAACCCCCGTTCTCTCTGTGTCTCTCTTTAACTTTCTTTTTGAACCTGTCTCTCACTTCAAATCTCTCTTTGTTTCTCTCTATTAAATTGTGCTTCTCTCTCTTCAAGTCTCTCCCCTCTCTCCCATTCTGCAAATCTCTTTCTCAAACTGTCTCTTTGAATCTCTCTTTTTAACTCTCTCTCTTGCTCTCTTTAACTCTCCCTCTTTATTTCTTTCTCTCTGAAAGTTTCTCTTTTATTTGTATCTCTCTTCAAATCTGTCTCTCTCTTGAACCCTTTCTTCAACTCTCTCTGTCTCTCTGTCTATTTAACTCTCTCTTTAACTCTCTATCTCGTTCTTCTTCTTTCTCTTTCTCTCCTTATCTCTATCTCTATCTATTTATCCCTTACTCTGTTTCTTTTTCTTCTTCTTTACTTTCTTCGTTATCTTATGAATAAACGCTCCACTCTTCACCATTCTATTTCTCTTGGCCGTCTTATATGGCCGCCTTAGCAAATCACTTGATCGGTCTTCCATATTTTCTTCTTTTGCATCATATTTAGCCACCGTTTTCATAACCTTTAAACCCCAGAACCATTTGCTCAATTCTATTCCAATAGTCTTTCACAATCTTTTCAAATTCCTTTCATATCCTGAGTCGCCGAAACGCGACCAATCTTCCATCTTCCGTCGCCATCATTTTAGAAACCGTAAACTAAAAACTGTCAACATCAACGTAATCCTCATCAATATAGGTTTCTTCAGTTTTTATGCTGGTCCGACCGTGTAAGTATGTATGTATCGTGCGTACAGGCCACGCCAAAGGAATTACAGGGATGAAAATTCAAGCATTTTCTCCTAATTATGTCTACAAAAAGAAAACTAACTTTTTTTTTTAGAGTTTCCATCTTGATATGTTTTTAGTTGGGGATTCAATTCGCAGTGTACGTTTATCCTAAATTGATCCCTTAATTTGTGCCCAGCTGCATTCATGCTTGTTTTTTGAAAATTTAGACTTTCTTTGCTGATCACTTCCCAACAATGGGCAACAGAAGTTACTTATCCATTGATTACCCCTTTTTCTAATCTGATCATCCCCAACAGGGTATACTGCTAAATGACATTGGTCAAATGACGGTTTCTATCGAATGACTAACCAGACTTTTTTTTTTTAGTTTTCATTTCGTTCATTCTTTCCTTCGCTTTTTTTTCATTCGTTCATTCTTTCCTTCGCTTTCTTTCTTTCTTTCTTTCATCCATGTTATTCTTTTATTCACTTCTATTCTCATTATTTATTTATTTGTTTTTATTTACTTCCCAGTCGACCATCAAGAAAACTCGTACTTATCCACAAGTACTTACACAGAACAGCCCCCGAAAGAAGCCAGTGTTTATGGACGGGGAGGGTAGCAGCCTAAAAAAATGTTACAAGGGAACAGGATGGGGAGAAAACTCGCACATTTTCTTCAAGTGTATGTGTGAGTGTGTGTGTGTGTGAGAGAGAGAGAGACAGAGACAGAGAGAGAGAGAGAGACAGAGACATAGAAAGAGAGAGAGAGAGAGAGAGAGAAAGAGAGAGCAGAAGAGAAGATGAATAAAAAGAAAGAGAAATATAATAGGAAGAAGGGGCTTGAAATGGTTGAAAAGAGGAAGGAAGAGGAGGTGAGAATTTAAAAGAAGAGTAAAGTGAATAGATAGCAAGGAAGAGAAAAGAGTGGGGGTGAGAGGAGAGCAACCAAAAGGAAGGAGAACAGACAAATCGGGATCGGGGAAAAGAAGATAAGGGATGAAAAAAAGTATGGTTAAAATGAAGTAGGAGGAGAAGAAAGATCAAGAGAAAGAGAGGCGGTGAATCAAGGAGCGGAAGAAAGAGAGGAAGACAGCAGAGAAAAATGGACGGGGTAGAAGAAGAGACGAAAGAGAAGAAGAGAACAAGGGGAACGAAGCAAGAGATGTGAGGGTGAAGATAATGGGAAGGGAAAAAAAGAGAGGAGGAAATGAAAGACGAGTATAAAAAGTATAAAAAAGAAGGAAGTAGAGAAAGAGGCGGATAGAAAAAAGAAGAAAGAGAAAAATAAAGATAAAGACGATTGTATAATAATAATAATAATAATAATAATAATAATAATAATAATAATAATAATAATATTATTATTATTGTTGTTGTTAGTATTATTATTATTATTATTATTATTATTATTATTATTATAACAGAGGAAGAAAAATATAGATGATAAAGAAGAATGTATAAGATGGAAGAAAAAGAAAAAGCAGAAGAAAAGGGATGGTAGGGGGGTGCTAAGAAAACAAGACAGAAAAGAAAAAGATTGAGATTGGACTGAAAAAAAAAAGAAGGAAATAGGTTCCAGTTTATAAAGAATGAGAAGTCTATGATTGAAGCTATTAAAGAGGAGAATGAAGCAAGGGGAAAAGATTGGCAAAGATTAGTAGCAAGAAGAACGTAAACGACGTAAACGGGGTCCGGTCTTTGAAGGAGGCAAGAATATGAATGGATGGGAAGCCGCTGTATGTGGAGTGGCCGCCAAGTAGTTAAGGAGACTGCCTGATCGGTTGAGACGTTCGTCGGGATACCATACGAAGAAATAGAGGAGGTGACGTCCAGTGGCAAAGATTTTGAAATGGAAAGAAGGAGGAGAAGAACAAGAAAGACGAAAAGGAGGAGGAGAAGAAGAAGAAGAAAAGAAGAAGAAGAAGAAAAGAAGAAGAAGAAGAAAAGAAGAAGAAGAAGAAAAACAACAAAAGGAGAAGAACAAAAAGGACGAAAAGGAAGAAAAAGATAGCATAAAGAAGAAGAAGAAGAAGAAGAAGAAGAAGAAGAAGAAGAAGAAGAAAAAGAAGAACAAGAACAAGAACAAGAAGGACAAGAAGAAGGAGAAGAAAGAGAAAAAGAACAGCAATAAGAAGAATAATAAGAAGAAGAACAACAATGAGAACAAGAATAAGAAGAAGGAAAAGAAGGAGAAGAACAAGGACAAAACGTACAGTAACTGGAATATAGAGAAAGAGAAGACAGCAATTAAAAGAGAAAATTTTCCATAGAAGAGAGAAGAGAAAGAAAAGATAAACGAGAAATGCAAAAGATTGAATAAAAGAAGTGGATTATGTAAAAGGAAGAGAAAGAAAAGGAGAGAAAAAGATTCGGAGACAAATGAGAAGGGGGGAAAAAAGGAAGAAATGATGCAAATTAATTGATAAAGAAAAAGTAGAGATTGAAAAAAAGAAGATGAGCTAGAACAAGGAACAAAAAAGGTTCAAGTATCTTTCCCAAAAGAGGAAGGAATGGTAAATAAATAAATAGATAAAGAGGAAGTAAAGGGACGATTTAATAAAAAGAAAGGGAGAAAGTAAGCAAAGAAAAAAGCAGAAGAATGAAATTTCGAAAAAAAAAAAAGATACGAGAAAACAAAAAAGAAAAAAAAAAGAAAATTCAGGGTAAAAGACAAAATAAATGAATAAACGACGATGACGAAGATAATATCAGCAGTTGGAAAAGTGTGTAAACTTCGTAAGTGCGGCCGAGGAGGGGAAGGTTATAAGCTGAGTTTGAGATTTGTATTGGGAAAGAATCCCGCCCAGAAGTGGATACTCCACACCAAACTCTTGAGCGAGCGAAGAATCGGGCTTCCATCGATTCTATTCATACTACCCACCCTTCTACACTTTTTCCATCCTTTCCACGCGTTCCTCTACCCAATTGTCCAACTCGTAACCATCTTTCCCGTCCCTCCTTCTTTCCGACATCCTCTTATGAGGAGCGCAGCAGCAGCCGCCGCCGTCACTCGATTTGAGCGTCCTCTCTCCCGTTACGTTTTTCAACGATGTAAGCGGCCACACTCTAGCACAGATTTCAAGAGAAGATTGCCCTCTCCGCGAGCGGCAGATGTTTTTCGCAAATTGTATGGACAAAGAAAAACCCGATGAGAAATCATTCATACCAATGCTAAGCGGCCATCTTTTCTCAATCACCTGCACGTTTCCGAAATCACACCTACAGTTTCGTGTTACAAGTGTTTGTCAGAATCCTTGCATTCGCCCCTTTTAAAATCACGGTGCAAATGCTAAACGGCGGCGGGTATATTTTTGCCGGAATTTTCGACGGTACATGGCCTATCGGATCAAGACGCCGGTGAAAAAGCTCGTTCGGTTATCTGGAAATCGTGAGTTCAATCGTAGCGGAAGGACTGATCAGCATCATAAGGAACGATTGACAAGTTGTTGAATTTCTCAGGAAGTACACCCGACGTGGCAGGTATAAACATGCCAAGAAGATACACCACAGCGGATCAAATGAAGACTATCGTCGACATTCACTGAAGAAGGTCGGAGAGTGTAACGGACAGAATACTATGACGAAGATAATCGAGGAAAGTCTTAGTGAATCACTGTATAATGGCATCAACACCTCGTCCCAGAAATTCAGACAGGGGAGAGGCCAGTGGCATAAGCGTCCGGTAGATGGGAGTAAAAAAGGGAGTATATGCACCTCCGCTTGGATCAGACCTTTTAACCTAAGGAGAGTAGGTTTAAGAGTTTGAACTTTACACAATAAAAGATAATGGTGCTGTACAATTTTTTATGAACTCATATAAAATATGGTATTATTAATCGCTGGTAAAAGGGCTGCTGCTAATATATATTTTCAATATATATTCCTTTGCCCCCTCTCCTTGGAAAGATTTCCTTTTGCTCCTTCCCTGATAAGTGGCAGGGGACGCCCATGACCAGAGGGCAGAGGGGCGAAAACGTGCTGATACTAACAACAAACACGAGGAAAGTGGTACGAAAAATGTATTGTATGACAGTAACAACACCTCGTTTCAGAAATTCAAGAATGAAGGCTCGAGAGTTCAGCGGCTGAAATGTTATGATAAAGACAACAGGGATTAGGGAATGGGTCCGAATTGATCAATGTATGTAAAAGAGGATACATCCTAAGTATCTAAAAATGGTGAAAAAAAACATATTTCACAATTCAAAAGCAATTCTTGAAAGCATTTCGTCAAACTGTGTACGCCAGTCTCTCTCTTTTTGCTTTCAATAAGAAGGAAGAAACAAGCAGAATCTTCTCAAATCAAACGAAAGAAAACAGCGGTTATTTAAATAAAAACGAAACAAAAGGTATTTATTGAATGAGCAACGATCCTCAACCCAACGACGTCTGTTTGGCCAATGGCAATAGATTCTGACATGACGTCATTCAATCTATCTGTTTCTTCATCTACTCTATTTCAATTCAATGCAGAAATCGACGAATCTTAAATTTTAACATCTAAATTTGACTGCTGTTCTATCCATTAATAAAAGAATACAGATTCATAGATTACTTATATCTGCCATATTTGCCTCTCTTGTAGGTTTTACTGTCTCATAGACAGGCGCAGATGGTAATTATGCCAATAAATGTAGAAAGTAAATATCTTTTTTTGCATTTTATACAAAAGATTTTTATCATCTGCTCATCACTTACGAGAAACAATGTGGGATAAGGACACAAAATGGTTACTGACCCAGCCTCACTATCATTTGCCCGTGTTTAGTCCACCTTCTTCTCGTTCGTTCCAATCGACACCTTGTTGAGGTCGACCACTACAAAGAGCTGTGTCCTGTTCACTACGCTTGGCCGGATTGACATTCTCGTGAGGCCATGTTCCCGGCTGTGGCAGACATCTGAGTCGGGTTAGGCCGTAGATCGGATGCGCATGCGTGGCTCAGTGCACAGCTTGGCATTTGAGAGATGTTTGCCCGAAAATGTCACTTCAGACCGTGCTTTGTGGTGGAATGAAGGCTGATGACAGAAGCAATTGTGAAATATGACGCAAAGTGTGGTTTTGGTATTTGGCCACCGGGCGGGGGCGTACAAGAGAAAGAAAAAAAAACTGAGAATGGAGAAAGAAAGAAAGAAAGAAGACAAGCTTAGCTGGTGCAGGGTAAAACTCGAATCATACTGGAGATGATTACAGCAACTTTTGTATTGTGTATGCAATAACTAAAACACTAGAAAAACATGCATATTTTTAATATAAATATCTATTCATTTAAATGAAACAAGCTCTTGCGTATTAGTGACGTTCGTTTTGCTATATTTGTAAGGATTGTCTGTTTGGCTCAGTCGGTTAAAAAACCACCTTCTGATCTCTTGATTGTGGTTTCAAATCGCGACAGGGCAATGTCAATGTGTAAATATATCTATTCATGAACAGGAAATTCATTTTGTAAAGGTTTGACACTTTCGATACCAAAACTTCCATAGTACAGAAAGCTCGGAAGAGATCAGAACTATTGGTATCCTTTCAAACGGTCTTCCAGTCAATTAAACTCCTTCTTGTTGTTTGTATTATTGAGTTGGCGTTTCGATAGACGTATGGCTCAGTCGGTAAGAGAGTCACCTTCCGATCTTTTGGTCATGGTTTTGAATCGCGATAGGGGAATGTCAATTTGTAAATACATCTAATTACCAGCATCAAATAAGCCGTTGCATATCTCATGAGTTTTTATTTGGCTCAGTCGGTAAGAGTCGGTAAAAAAGATTATCAATCTCTTGATCAGAATCACGTGATCAGAATCACGTGATCAGAAATCATGTTTGGGAAATATTAATTTTATAAATGTATTTGTTTATTAGAATGGAACAAGCCCTTACGTATTTCTAACAACAATTTCCATAGATATGTAAGACTTGATTTAGCTCAGTCAGTAAAAGAGCCGCTAACTGATCAGTAGGTTGTGATTTAAAATCATGCTAGGAGAATGCTGATTTTACATATCAGTCTGGTTTAACATGACGGGATAGGTAGGCAAACAATGAACAGTTTACTCCCATAAATTTAGTAAGGGTTGTTTTTGTTCTTGTTACGGTGGTAAAACAAAGTCAACTCTAAACTTGGACTTAAGAAGAGGAACGATGAGAAAGAAATGGGGATGGTATGTGTGTGTGTATCTGTCTTCGAGCACGCCTGGTCACATTTCTGGGGCTACTATAACCATGAAATTTGCATGATTACACCATTAGGGACCACCTAAAAACGTTTTTTTTTTTCAAAAAAGTGTTTTGGGGGGGTCTCCATAGTCATATTGAACCAATAATGCCCAAATCTTCTGCTGGTATTTTTTAGAGAATTTTAGATCTGTCTTTAAAGATTATTTTAGATTAAAAAGATGATAAGTAATAAAGATAATTTTAGATAAATATTTAGATAATTAGTTCTGGTACACACACAGGCTATGGTGCTTCATCAGTTATAGTTATTTCTTTTCATTTTTCTTTGAAAGAATCAGGGATTCTGGGCTAAAATAATGCTGTCCATAGTTTCCAGAATGGTCATTAAAATTCAAAGAGTTTTTTCCCGATTATTGAACCCCTTCTCGTTCTCACCTCAAAAACTTTTCTACCATTTGAGACAAAGATTTCCACATACCAATATCACATTCGGAAAGTGAACTCGAAGAATATCGTTGATTGGATCGGATGAAACGCTATGTCAACAATACAAACAACGAGGTTGACTGAAAGACTCTTTGAAAAAATACCGATCGTGCTGACTTGATCTCTTCTCTGCTTATAAAGTTTCGGTAATTGAAAGTGTCAAAGCCTTAGAAGGTAACTTCTGGGATATAGGTATAGCTGAGAAGAAGTGCAGTTGGCTAAAAAGCGTTGTGAAACCGCATGTGAGATTATAATTTATAACCCCGGCGGAACAGCCATGTATATATAAAATATGATCTCTCGTTTAATCTGCGTTGACCGAGATACCCTAAATTTTCAATAAACAGAATGGCACAGGTAGGTGCAAGAAGGGGTTGGGTCACCTTAGATCAAGCATGTGGGTGAGGGGGTCAAATTGTAGCGGTTCACCTACTGCATTTCCACCAACAAAATGCAATAACAGGTACCAATGTTGGATGGAGTCTCTGAAAGTGCCAAGCCCCAACCTGGGCCCTCAGATCTCTAACTATGTCAATGCTTTTTTGAAAGGACTGGGCTCCACGAGCCCTAAGTTTGGGAACCATTGTATTTAATGTCAGCAAGGGGGGGTGGTACTTGAGGAGTGATACTTTATGGCTCTCTAAGCTTTTGCTACGCCCCCTGCAATACTGAGGTGCATCGTATGTAGGGAGAGAAAAGTTTTTCAATTTACCGTATGTGTATGCGTTACTGTGACCACTTCAACGTCGCTTTCCAGATGGATTTCAAGCTTATCCTTGGGTGGAGTTATCTTTATCTCTCTCCACGAGAACCCTTAATGGGTGGCTTAGCTGAAGATTCAAAGCCAATTGTACATTTTGTGATAAAAGCTTATAATTTGTTACACTTATAGCCAAAGGTATTCCAGACATTTTTGGATATCAAGGCATCATGAAATTTTTTTATTATGTCGCCCATGGCAGTCATTTTTCAAACAAATGTTTTCAGATAATTTTTTTCGTCAGTAATGGATATATTATGATATTGTGGATATAATAATTTGAATTTATTTACCATACATCTTGACTTTAGTTATATGTATTATCCAAATGGCAATTCCAAACTATATATAGTAAATAAACATTACATATTATATCCATCACTGATAACAAAAATGATCTGAAAACAGTTGTTTGAAAAATAGCTGATATGGGCAACATATCAAAAATTCACGATGGCTCGATACCAATTTTTTAGTAATACCTTCGGTCAAAAGCTATATGGGTTTATCAAAAAACGTACATTTTTTTTGCTAAGCCGTCCCACTGCCTATCCCTTCCTCCCAAGTCTACTCAGTCCAAATAAATTGGTTTCTCAAAATCTTCCGTTCGAATATTAATTGATATCAAACTAACCACCGCAAGGAAAGAGTCTATACCATAGTGGTTCCCAAACTTAATTTGTCACGGCACCGTCGTGCGATTTTCATAAAATCACGGAATCAATTCCAACTTTACAGACAAACTTTGTCATCCTAATTTCAGTAAAACTTTAAATGAAACAAAAAATGTTCTTCAAAAGAGAATTTATTCACTTGAAAAACTTATTATTAAACATTAATATGAAAAAAAAAACAACAAATTAACTCTAATTATTATAAATTTGTAATTGGCTTGAAAAAATATTTTTAAATGCAGATTTATGCATTTTATTAAAAACAGACATCTTTTCTCGCGAAATCTTGTGTTCCATGGAACCCACTTTGAGAAACTGTAATCGGAAAAAATAAACAACGGAAAAGATAGACCCAATGCTTCTGTTGTGTTCCATTGATTTAATAAAATGGAAATCTCAAGATGCGACCAATTCTGGGTTTGGATACGGTAAACAATTTTGTTCCTCCCTCCGAGTTTATTTTATTAAGCGTGAGCTTGTATCGTCATTCCGATGAATGTCACTTTTTAATGACTAAAGCTGGTGCTTTTTGGCGAAATCTCTCCTATCCGTCCGTTCATGTTGTTAAAAATAAAGATCTCTTGTGGTTGTGTCTCCTCATTTGAAGAGCTCGTAATTGACGGAAAATAACATATCCACCGACAGCTCACCAAGACCTTGTGGAAAGGAACTTTTGTTTTGATTCAGAAATCGGTTCTTCGCCCAGATGTCAAGATTCCTTCAAAAAAGAATGAATTAACTAGTTTTACAGGTGGCTCAGGGCATTACAATAATGATAGCAAAGAAAAAAAGATAAAAAAAACAACGGGTGTGATCAGAAACCATATTGTGACCAACATCTTTTGGCAGCATGCTATGTTGGGAGTGATCAATTAGAAATTGGAGAAAGGGTTGAATAATGAATAAGCCACATCTCTCGCCTTTTGTTGGGCAGCAATTACTAAAAAGTTTGCATTAAAAAAAAAAGCATTCCTGCTGCTGGGCACAAACTACGGGATCTCTAGCTGCATTGGTGCGGCCTTTACGTGTGATGTATATATAAATACATAGAGAACCAGCCAGACCAACTTAAAAACTGAAGGAACCCATGTTGACAGTTCGGGTTGACGGTTTCTTACAACAAATATCTTGAAATAATGGAAGCTGATTTAATCTGATGGATCAATAAAACAAAAACAAAAACAAAAAAGAACATTTCAGAAGACTTAGATTATTTCTAAAATGAGGCTTAACGTTAGCAACCTTATCAAAAACATAAATACATGGGCAGTATCCTTACTGAGATATCCTGGGCCCAAGAGAAAAATCGATGAATTTGGATCAGAGAACAAAGCTCATGCATGAAGTCTGGTTCTCTAAAGATGACGGTAAGGTGAGAAGAAAAGGAAGGAGAGGATTGAAGATTTCGTTGACTATCAAAGGACTTGCAGACTACAGATAGTAGAGTATTGAGAGTGATTAATCATGGAAGCCAGATGTTGTAGCAGAACTGACAAAATAACAAATGTTGCAACAGAAAACGAAAAGACACAAAGCCCAAAATAAGAAGGAAAGTGACTCTAGGGAGACAACCAAGAGGAACAGTAGACGAAGTGACATGATCGTAGTTTCGCTGAGGTCACCTAAGGGAAGCTATATCAAAGCAAGCGCACCAGAACAAACTAAACTAGGACGAAGAGAAACAATAGGGAAGTAAATGTCACTTGAGAGGAGACACAAAATATAAGTGAATACAGAAAAATAAGCACGGAAGTATCTCATGAGTACAGAGGACTGGGTAGGAACTTTGGTCCACTGGGGAATGTGCAAACGACTGATCCAGCCATACAGACCAAGCACAAACCATGTCAATGTTCATGTCTTTCCAAAGGACATCTGTGTGAAGAGAATTTCCTGTGCTGATAACTCTTACTTCATCATCATTTATTATAAACTACTCGATAAGTCCATATAACTTTATCTTATTATTCGAGTTGAACTCTGAAAGAGCATCGTCTATGAGATAGAAGTTTTCTTCTCTTTTTTATTTTATTACAGAGGTAATTGTAATTTCATGTTATACGCCTTTTGCATATCGATTTGATGACAGATGCCCTCGGTGGCGGTCTGATAGTCTGGTAAAAATGACTTATCGAAGTGGAAAGTTTAGGACCCTTTTTATTTAACCGCCTCTCAGAGTATTTTTTTAACGATGCTGTCCACTTTCAGCTTTTTGTTGAACGAACCATTAAATTTCCTACCTTGAATCACTCTGACCACTCAAGATTCTTTTTGTCCCTTTTTTCTATCTTGAAACGTGACGAATTCATAGTTTTTAGACCATTGTTTTTATCCAAGTGGTCACATTAGGTACGGAAGTCCAGTTGTTATTGATGTCCTTTTGCATATCTTTGGCCATTATATTTTTCTACCTGATGGTCACGTGGATAAAAAAATATAATTCGTTCTTTTTTTAAAACTTTTTATTTTTTTTATCTATCCCTCTGGTTAATTTCAGAAAACCTTTTTTTTGGTTCTCCGTTGAGACACAAATACAGTAAACCTTCGCTATAACGAACCTCGATATAAGGAATTTCGGCTTTAACGAACTCGTGGATCCATCCAAACTGACTTTGGAACTAAAGAGCGAGGTTCGATAAGTGCATCGAACTCGTGGACAATAACGAACTTGACCATGTCGAAGTTGTATATTGAGTCGCTTGGGTCTTCTCTTGCAACTCGATACCTATCGAAATTAAACTAAGCTTAGTAAATGACTTTAAAAACACGCTTTAACAAAAAAAAAAAACAAACTTTAAAATCTTTATTAACCCCTCATCGTTGATATTTACAAAGCTTATGCACATGGGGTTAGTAAATGTGGGAAGATGGGATGTCATGTACAAGTCCTGGTTTTTACAATATATCAAAACAAATCACAAAAATAATATCAATACAGCATGGCCCAACCAAAGATAACACACAACATTCAATCGACGTAGGTTTATACAAAATGTACCCACCATATGTTCACATATCAAAATACACTTTCAACACACACACACGCATACACACACACACACACACACACTGTTTTCCCCAGTAACACACGTGCTGATATATAACCTCCCGTATACGATTCACCCACACGTACAAACATATAACTTATTGGCCATCACCACTATATCATACAGTAGAAAAGTTTCCCCAATACCCAATCACTGATACATACTCTCCTGGCACGCACACACAACTCACCTATACATACAAACAAATAACACATTGTATCATCATCATCATCATCATCATCATCATCATCATCATCATCATCATCATCATCATCATCATCATCATCATCATCATCATCAGTCTTTTATCATCCGTCGTTTGACGTAGACCCTCCCCAGGATTCGCCACACCTCTCTATCGTGGGCGTCGCAGAGTCAATATTTCCTGAACCTGTCCAGTCCGTCTCACAATCTTATCTCGTAATCTGCCATCCTCAGTTCTGCATTTGATCTTTGGAGATCCATGTTGTGAGTCGTGATGTCAATCGGTTGTCTGCCATTCTTTTAACATGGCTAGCCCTTGGCCATTTGAGATTCCTAATGGTTTCTGTGATGTCTCGGACACCTGTTTTCCCCTTAATATTCTGTGCTGTCTTGTGGTCTCTCCACGTGATACTGGGCATGATTCTCTCATGAATCACCAACACTCAATATCACACATCGAAATACTCTCTGTACACGTACAATACCTCTCAATAACACGCTTACTAATATTCACCAACTTATACACACATATAACCTTTTCATACTTCGTTTAACTCTGAATCGTACAGACGAACCCCTTCTTTTGCGTCATAGAAAAGATTGACAATCAAAGCCCAACCGACACCATAACCCAATTTCCCTCTATTCCAATCCTTGGAGCTTTCGCTCATTTTCCCTCTTTTTGAATTTTGGTGACGAATGTCCTAATTCACCCGAAACACGTCAACGAGACTCAAATCATTATTTTCTCTAATTCGACTTTTTAGTACTGTTTACTAAATCGTAATATGAATATATCTGATGTACAAAGAAATGAATATACAATCTGACAGATATAATTATGAATGCGTTATATTACTTTGAAACTCTATTTGAAATGACCTCCCGTTAATACGCAGTGAATGTATCATTTGGCCTACACAACGTAAAAAGAATTCAATGAAATATTTGGTTCACTTATAAATTAATTTGATTTTAAAAAAAGTTAATTGGTAAATTTGAGTTCGTCATTTCCAATAAAAACTAGACTGAGTTTGTTTTATCAGTTTTATTTACGCAATTCAAATGGATGAAAATACTCTTTTCATGAGAGAAAGTAAAGTCAATCTTTCCCCTCTGATTTGTTTGATTTAAAAAAAAATATTTTCAGTTGGATGTATAAAGAAAATATGATTAAATATAAACCTGACACGGAATTTTTAAAAACTAATATAAGTGTTTTTTTTCCTCATTTTTTAAAACTAAAACAACTTTTAAACTAAATCAACCACTTTTTTTTTGTAAAATTAATTTCTCACAGAAATTTAAACATTATTTTTTTCAGTTTGTTCTAAATAGTTTGGGATTGTCCAGCCAAAGGACGCGAAAAGGCGCCTGCTGCTTCTTCTTGTACAGCTGTTGATGATGACGATCACAGCAAAAGGGGTCCCGATTGGGATACCATCTTGCAGCCTTCAGTTCAAGATCAAAGTGTAGTGAATGCTCTTTTCACATAAACAGAACGTAGCATTAACTTCCTGCGCGCAATTTCGAACGTTATCATGATTGTATTTTAATTGTTTCCTTCACGAATATCAATTCAATTAAACATTTTCTTCCAATTTTCACCTACAAAAGCGGTTATGAATTTCTTTTATTGTCCTGGCTGAAAAGCGTGTGGCAGACCATTTCCGTTTTCAATGTTCATTATCATCATTCACAATAAGTTCATTGCTGGACGAAAGTCTTTCCCATCTCCTTCCATGACTACTGCGATTGAGCTAACCTTTGCTATGTTTTACCGGTGAACCTTTCAATCTTAACCCCCCAACTTGTGTCTGTTTTTTCCCTAATGTGTTCACTGTCTCGTGGACACCAATCGGTTCTTCTTTTGCTACCTTTATTGTCTCTTTACGCCAAGTATCCACTCCATCTTCATTTTTGTTGCTTAATTATTTGTATGATATCCTCCGCTATAATCCTCTCTCTGATTCATTTTGATCTTTTCAAATCTTTTGGAGCTATTCCTAACATTGCTCTTTCCATTGTGCTCTTTTCGATTCTAAGTTGGCTCTTAGTTCGTTTTGTTAATTCACATATTTCACGTTCGGAAGTCACAACTGGAATAATAAGTTCATTGTATACCATTTGTATATCGGCAGGATCGCTCTTCAATATGTCTCTATTCACACTAAATTATTTCCAGACGAATGTTATGCGTCGTTTTATTTCGCTTTCATGGTCATCAACCTCTTGTAGAGCTTCACCCACTATCCTATATTTTTTTAGGTCTTCATCAGTGAACATAACTCATGTCTTTGTTCTGTTCATCTTTAAGTCCACATATTTACTTAACCTGTTCAGATAAGTTGACATGTTTTGTATTTTTTCCGACGATTATAACACCACGGAAACATCATCGGCGAATCTCAAATGGTTTACCCCAATTCCAAGTCAATATTCTGGAAGATGCTTTCAAGACTCGCTATAAATGAATTCGTTTAAACGTGAGCACTATAACTTATTCTTTATTCCGATCCATGGTATCAATTTATTCACTCAATGCCAAAGAGAAACCGGTCTGAGTTTAGATGTGATAGGAAGAAAGGAAAATTACGATGAAAATAGATGCTAGCAAAAAATCAATTATGATTATTGACAATACTTCATCTAATAAAATGAGTAAATAAATAGATAAATTAGATTACCGATACTGAAGTACCAGTTAGTAGAGATTGGGATTGGGGTGAGTTTAAATGTTTGATTTGGACTAGCGTTTGCTACTGATACCTGTAGCCTAGTGGCAAAAGCGGTCGAGTGTTAAACTCTGACACATTATTATTATTATTATTATTATTATTATTATTATTATTATTTGGAATCTCACACCAGTTGCCTGGTGGTAACTGCTGGAGTTTGAGTGACAGCAAGTCTCCTCAAGTCTCCAGCCCTCCTCTCCTAGTACTCATAGGTCGCAGTAATTCTGCGATTTACAGTTTCACACCGGTTGCCAAGGGGTTATCGCTGAAGGCTGAGCGACAATAAGTCTCCTCAGGTCTTCTGCTAATGTCTCCTCTCTCTTTCACCTATCATTTGAGGGCTACAATTCGTTGCAGTCCTTGTATCTCTAGCACCTTCCTCAGTATCCGTGCAGTTCCCAGTAGTGCTGTTATTCGAAGAGACCGTACAAAAGAAGCCAGACGTCCGAAACTTTCAACATTAATTCTTTATTATGTCTACAAATAAAAGAAAAAGAAATTCCTCCCTGGATTAAAGTATTAGTATGGGGTTCAATTTGAAGTATACGCTTATGCTAAATTGACCCCCGAATTTGTGCCAGTATTCTTGTTTTATTTTTTCGAAAATTCAGACTTTCTTACTGATCACTCCCCAACCAAAGGCAAGAGAAGTAACGTTGCAATTCCAGTATTATATAATAATAAATTTTAAGGCTCGACGGTCAGATTACAGACCGAAGAACCGGTATGCATACTGTGATAATAATGATAATAATAATAATAATAATAATAATAATAATAATGTCTGGTTAGTCACCCTATTGAAACTGCATAGTTACCATCGTCATTTGGTAGCATACGTATTGGGGGTGATCAATTAAAAAAATGGATAAAGAGTTGATCGATGTATAAACTACTTCCTGCACCTTTTGTTGGGTGGTGATTATTAAAAATGTCTGAATTTCCAAAAAAAGAAGGGTGAGAGTTGAAGGACACAAACTAGGGGATTAATATAGCTCAAACTTTGATTTTGAATTGAACCCGAACTAAAAAAACAATCTGGGCAGGTATATACCCCTCCCCCACAAATGTATTTTCTAGACATAATAAGGAGCAAATGTTTCTGGCACCATTGGCGCGACTTGTACGTGCGATTCATACGTATATAGTTACCCAACCAGCCAGTCAGCCGAACTATCTTAAAAACCGGAGAAACCTATGTTGACAGTTTTTTTGACAGTTTTGGTTGATGGTTTCTGATAAAAACAACTATCTGTTGTTGTTCCTACAAGTATTTCCCCCGAGAGGCAAATTTCGTCACTTTTTCCCATGACACCATAACATCCTTCTACGAAACCGCAATGCCTGAAAATGTCACCTCTAACCCGGCCACATATGTTGAAAGAGAAACAGGAAGTTGTTATGTGATGTTTTTTTCCCCAACAACGACATTTTAACCCTTCTACACAGTCGACACTGGGAGAGAAGCACACAGCCATCGACCATATACTTATATATATATATATGTATTTGTATATATATAAGGAAAGGGAGAAAAACAAAACACAAGCAGCGTTTGGTTTGCATGCGTTTTGCACCAACTAAAATGTCATTTAGTTTAAAATGATGTCGGCGTATAGTTGCTTTCCTCACTCCTTCCGCTCGTATCAATCTATCCATCTATCTATGTGTGATGGGAGCATTTAAGGTTGGGCTATATATGTGTATGTGTGTGTGTGTGTGTGTGTGTGAGTGTGTGTGTGTGTGTGAGTGTGTGTGTGTGCGTATGAGTGTGTCTTTGCATGTATTCTAAGTACAATTTCAACCCAACAGCACATATTTTAAAAACCTGAGCACCATGAAAATACTAATTATAATGCAATAAAAAGTGACAAAATACATGACCAACTAATGAATAGAAAAAAAAATACATAAATAAATAAATATCTAATGTATCTATTATAAGTAAAATATGTATCAAATATTTAAGGATCCTTGGGTATTTTCCTTCGTATGCAGAATCGCTAGAAACACGTGCACACGTGGTAACACCCCCATAAAAATGTATACACACACATGGAAATACGCATATATACACGTGTATGCAACACACCATCACCAACGTTTACAGATATGCGTGTACGTAAGTGTTGTTTATAAAAGTAACACCTCAAACTCACCAACGCAAACACTAACATTCTTTCAAACAAAGACAAACATACTCACACACAAACACTAACCCCCAATCACATATACCGATATGTACACAATATATATATATATATATATATATATATATATATATATATATATATATATATATATATATAAGCATGAACACTACCGGGCACAAACTAGGGCAACTATTTAGCATGGACTTTAATTGTAGATTGAATATCAAATTAAAAAAAAAAAAAACCACAAAAAACGGGTGTGGTTAGTCATTCGATTGAAACTGTCACGTGATCAACGCCATTTGACAGTGTAATGTGATAAGGGTGATCAATTAAGAATTTGGAATAAAGGGTGATCAATGAATAAGTTATTTCTCTCACCTTTTGTCGGTGAGTGATTACTGAGAAAAGTCCATTTTTCCAAAAACAAGCGCGAATGCTACCGGTCTAAAGGTAAAGAACCAATTTAACATAAACGTACATTGCAAATTGAGGTCTAGAAATTCAGTTCTTATCATATCAGGGGAAAAATTGAAAAACTGAACATTCCGTCAAGAAAAGTCTTTAGCGTAGGTTCAATTTACAATCTTTCTTCAATTTTCAATTTATCAACGTTAACGCTAAATTGATCTCCAATTTTTTCACCAGACAGTGTTTACATTTGTTTTTGTTTTTGATTACGACTTTTTAGTGATCCACATGAGATGAGAGAAGTAATTTATATATTGATCAGCCCGTTTCTCAATTTTTTAATTGATCACTCAGTACATGGCATGGTGCCAAAATACAATGGTCACGTGACAGTTTCTATTGAATGATTAACCAAATCTCCCAGATATGCTCATATGTCAACTTATCTATTCTCCTACTTCTTATAGACACAAGTGGAAGGGCACGTGTATGTGTAGGTTACGTATTTAATTGTATGCATGTTCGATCATGAAATCCTTCGTTTTCTCATATACATGTGTGAACAATGAGAAATGAGACGGACTAAGAAATAATGGTAAGTGGAGACTTTATTTGTTAATTGATTAATAAATGAATTGATTGATATACTATATATGCTTTAGGAGGGGTTCCCATCTTTAGTATTATATGTGTATCTTTCAGTGGTTGAAAGGTTTCTGTATAAAAAACAAATTTAGTGTCAAATGTTTTGCTTTGGAAGCAATAATGGAAATCAAGAAAGAGGATTTGTTGGAAGTCTTCATGTTGAGTCCGGACTGTATTCTGTTTGTGGAGAAATATGTGGTGGTCTAGTTGGATATTATATCGCAAGTGGTTGCAGCATTTATGGGTATTTTATCGGTTGTGCTGGTTAGAGGAGTGGACATTCTTGAGCTGCGGTTGTCATGGATACTGGGGAGCTGGATAGTAGTATAGTATTAGACTTTGGGTTCTTATATGGTAGTTTAGTATAAGACTGCTTGGATAGGGCTATCTCTAGCGTTTATTCAGATAGGGGGGTTATGAGGTCCTTGTTATGTATGATCGGATATCCTTTGGGAAATGTATGTTCAATATCGTTGATAGTCATTATGGATGTTCTGAAAAGACTGATAGTTGTGAGTTGTACGAATGAAACACCTTACAGAGATTCCTATATGAAGGGGTCTGTGTGACTTTGTCAAGTTTCCAATGTTGGATATACATAGAGGGGGATTGAGTGTGAATTTGGGGGTTTTGTGCCAAATTGTTGCCGGGGTGCAGAAGTGTAATTCTACTGGGAGTAGTTTGGGATGATTGGGTGACTTAATTCTATGCCTATATTTATCAAATCTAATGTTGAATTGCCACTCAGACTTGTCTTGTATCTATTACATTCTAGAAGGTAGATGACATTTGTGCTTCAACAGTTAGAATCATGGTAGGTGTAGTAAGTCTTGTTACTGTCAGAGCTAGTTGAGGTGTTGGTGTGCTTAAGGTGATTGCAGCATATACTATTTCTTTTGCTGTTGGGTTGGAAGCATTTAACAGTTTTAGGGACAGTGCTACGTGACACTTGGTTGTTTATTATAGTGTTACTGCTAATCATGTCTTAGATGTTTGGGGATCTGCAGTAGGCGATGATACATGATTCTAGGAATATTTCTTTGGGTTCTGTTCTGAGCGTAAGTATATTCAATCTCTTATTAATTATAAGTAACAGAGGTGGGAGTATGTTATGGGAAGTGGTCAAAAGTGTTATGCAGTCTGGTTTATTTCTGTCATAGAGTGTAAGGGTTTATTCTCTGGGTACTGTTGCGGCTTTTTATTTGTTTATTTGTACATTTTAGTGAATATCCTCGTTTAGCAAAATGTTGAAGTAAGTTATGGTTGTGTTTGTTGAGTTCACTATCTGTAGAGCAAATTTTCCTAATTCTAAGTGCTTGTAAAAATGGTTGTTTTTTTTCAGGTGTTTTGGGTGGCCGATTCAGAGTGAAGGTATATATATATATATATATATATATATATATATATATATATATATATATATATATATATAGTCTAATACGAAGATTTCCGAGTGTGCCTGCCATTTATGACACGTGACACAGCACGGACGTTCTTGTGTGCTTCTCTGTGATCGCGTGGTTATGTGCAAAGATTCCTCGAACCTCATGGGAGCAGGGTTCATAAAAACCTAATAAAACCACAATACGACAATAAATGTGTATGATTAACACTGACTAATGTAAGCGCCATCGAACCACGTCGCCCGTCAGCCCCGGGTTTAGACGCCATAAGCAACAATAATGAATAAGACGAACTGCTATTCCATCAAATTTGAATAAGATTATCGTCCACCCAACGCCGATATGAAACCCTACCATCAAATTATCGTCGACATCAATTTCATCCCGGACGTCCGATGGTGGCCCGGACATAAAAATGGGAAGTGAATAATTCGGTTTACAATCGCCATAATATGGAAGGGACGAGCGGTTGATCATGCTAGGCGGTCATCACGTGATGCCTAGAAGGCAGATGATTGGCGGAGGAAAGTTTGATGAATGAGGATACTTCCGGTCGATTATCTCTGGCGTCATTCAGCTTATACAATTCATAGTCTTTTTTCTTCTTTTCCTTGTTTTTCCCTTCTTTTTCTTTTTCTTTCCTTTCCTTTCTTTTTTTCCCAATCGACATCTTATTCCGGACAGACCTTTTTAAAATGACGTATCTTGAGGATACTTATCGCGTTTTCGTTACTGCTAAACAGCAGTAACTCGGGTAACCGATGATAACGGGAATTTAAAGTCAGATATAAGAAATGGTTTCATCTTTAGAATATGATACTTCAGCACATATTATTGCCTAATGCCTATCATTAAAGGTTTTCGTTAATTCATATCTTCTGACAAACCCTTTTTTCCTCTTTTGCAAAACATTTCTACGGTAAAATCATTTACAATGCATAGTAAAATAATTTAAAATGTATTTTTACATTATAACAGCCACAAAAATAACTGCATGATACTTATTATGGTCTAAGTCTATCAGCAACACTTCCATTAATTTTGGAGCATTGAGAATCCTTTTCTTGCTCTTTAATGATGGATTTTTGGAGTTGATTAATTTTCACTGCATGTCATAGAAAATCATAAAATACCAATACAGAATAATTGTTATGCATTTTACGTGTTATAGCCATATTCTGTCAATAACGTTTGCTTTAATACCTGACCGTTGATAATGCTTTTTTCCTAATACTAATTGGAAGTCGAAATATGCTGAGACAAATTTTAGACAAAAAATTGCTAAATACTTGATCATGGTTTTTCCATACTGCTAAGAATACTCATTTTTTTAGTGCAGCAAATAACTTGGGCTATGTGATATTGTTGATGGCCACAGAAGTTATTGTCAATTGGTAGATGGTGAAAAGAAAAGCCCAAAATTTACCTGCGTATACCAACTACGGTCATCCAAAGAGTTTTTTTTTCGGATGGTCGATTTACTTCTGTTATTATTGTTAAAACAATGTTATGGTCGTTCCATTCTACGACGATATGAAGACCCGTCTCAAACTATAGACAACTGCGATTATTGTTTTAGTTCTCTTTCTCACCACCAAAATTCGCTGTGTCACCATTTATAATCACAGCTCAGCAAATAATTTTCCCTTTCTTGAAACAAGACCGACATAAGACATAGAGAGCTATTACAAATCCTTTGTGAGATAAGGAGTTGCAAAAATGTCTTTTTACTTACTGTACACGCCTTTGAAGTTAATATTTGGTGCAAATTTTCTCAAAGAAAATTCAAAATCTGCCAGAATGTAGGAAAATTATATTTTAATTGAAGAAGTATTTTTACCGGTTTATTATTAAACTGAGTATTTCTTCAAGTACCATAACAGTTTTATATTGAAAACGTGGCTAAAATTTATATAAAAACATCTAAATTTTCCTAAAAATAACGCAAAAATTTGAAAATAAGCATTATTAACCATTCGATTTTTATTCTATTTTTCTTTTAGTTGAAATGGAAGTGACGTAAAATACGTTCTCCCTTTCTCACTGGCAACGACATTCAGTAGGATATAAAATTATTCTTATCGCTACAACTGGATCGCGGATACCAGTCGTAAGAATATTCGTTGATATTTAATCGCCGACATATTCATCGTCGGTGTCCATACTTTTGGGCAATATGTAGAACCAGACATATTTCAATTTGATTTTTTCTGCTGTTGAAATGAATTTAAAAATAATATGATTCTCTGATACACTTGAATAAAAAAAAATATGGAAAGTCGTCATATTATTGAAATTTATTTTCTGTATCCATAGCATTGATGATTGAATGTATTTCACCAAATGGCTTACCCATGAATAATATTAGAGGAAATATTTTTTTAAAATGTGAATCCCTTAACTCGTATGAAATCTCAGTAAAATTCTGCTCAATTGTTAATATATACGTATACATGTCTCAAAAATAATTCCTTGGAAAATTGAAATAAACTCTATTTCCTTTTTGTGAAAAAACCCCTTCACCCCGTTGGGACTGAAATTTTGTTCTAAATCAGAAATTCTAGAATTATCAAACCAAGTATAGCATTGCCTTGTTTGACAACTTTTCAATTTTAGTTTTTAAACTATATTGTAGACTTATAGTGTATAAAAGGAAAAATCACGTTAAGACATTTTTTTTATAGATGTTCTCAAAAATCTTATCGGGTTTTGAAAAGCAAAAACAAAAACAAAAACAAAATATTTCAAAACAGTTGTTTTATTCTCTGTCTCCCTGATTGCACCTCAAATATTGTTATGAAATAATAGAATTTTATATTCATCTTTAATAATCGTGGTGTGCAATGAGATCTTTTGGTAAGAATTTAAAATGTACGGTGATCCCGTTACATAATATCCAGATCATTTACCCTTTGACAATCACAGCGTATCACAATGACCTTTAAGACGTTTTTTTTACTGTTTCAAACTGTTTTGGATAATGATCTTGAGGTGAAATATATTTGTAATTTTATGTCCGTTTGGAGGGCCATACTATTGAATGGACAAATATCTTCAGCTTGAAAATGCCTACGAAAAAACGAAAACAAAAAACTTCATGCATATTCGGTTAGAGGTAGCCTTTGGCAGTCATTAAGCTCGATGTCAAAACAATTCTTACTTACAGAATTTATCTATCTTTTCTCTCCTTGTAGATTTTTTCCTCTCATTCTGGAGACATTCAGTTCTATCCTCATATGTTTCTTCTTGCATCCATTTCTTGCCTACGGCCTTTTGCATCATTCCTCGTCCAAGTATTTCCCCTTTCTCTACCTTGCTAAGACATAATCTATAAAAGAAATTACTAAACTTTACAAAATAATCCCGTGTTGTCTGAATGATTCAGCAGTGTAGACACGAAGCTATATTGAAAACTGTTCATGTGATGAATAATATGCATTTAACTTCATTAAAAACATTTTAGCTTAACTATGAGCTATTAATTTGTAAACTTCTGAAACTTTTATACTTTGTTTTCGTTTACTAATTTTAGAAATTTAGCCGTAGAAATTGAAATGTCAAATGGAAAATAATCGAAAACCTAGAAGTCAATAACTGTGTTAGCTAATTTAACCAAGATATTACAGAATTGAAAGTGAAAGGAAAAATGTTCAATAGAAAACCTACAAAAACTGAGAATTTGCATCATAGGATGAAACATTCTGGTCAAAAACTACAAACGAACTTTGAAAACCGACGAGCTGATAATTAGCAAGAATTACAGACATTGCTTTGAAATCAGAAACAAAATTGCAATCGCGATTGGATAGATTGAAAAAAAAAATGATTAGCTAAAATCCATCGACCCATGAGTACGGAACTTTTCTTTTTAAAGATTTCTCAGTTTCGAAGATTTTCGTTCATTTCAATTTTATCTTTGAGGAGGATTGGTGCTTGGTCCTTGAGTGGACTCTTGCAATATTTAAAATTTTAAGGTGTCTTCTCTTGTACAACTACTAATCCCTAATGAACAGAAGTTCAGAGTTCTTCAACCTAAGGAAAAATGTGAACAAAAAAGTCTGTTTTTGGATTCCTTTCTCAAAATAGCAGTTGAGAGCATTCCAAATCAGGATATACAATATTCCAGAACAATGAAAAAAGGACAAGATAAAAGCCTGATTACTTTTCAACAAAGATATATATAAATATATACATACTCATGTTGTAAAATCATTAAAGCAAGAACCAAAAGATATATAATTTGTCATTTTCGCCGTTGGCAGCTAGAAAAAAGCAGCTCCTAATCGTTGCCAATCCGACACCTTTTATGATCCAACCTAACATGAGCATATATTTAAATACATGTGGCTCTGGGAATATGTGAGACAATCATGGACGTATATGTGTGCGCATCGGATCAATTAGAAGTTAACGAATCAGGTAACATTTGACATGTGCCCGGGACACTTGTCGCAGCTGTGACACTGTGATTCGCCACATCCCAGATAACACCGCTCTTGATTAGATAAGGTACATCTAATAAGAGACTCGAAGACATTTTAGTCACAGAAGCAGGCAACGCAAACATATCGGCTATGATTTCATGCTTCATGATTCAGTGGAGGCCATAGTTGCTCTCCCTTCACCCAGGCACTTCTTACTCTCACTTCACCCCAACGTCTGTTACTCTCTTTGGGAAGGCGTACCTGTTTTTTTTTTCTGTTTTTTTTCTAATTTTATCTCATCGAACTGTCTTATTCAAATCAAAAGTACCCAATTTTGACGGTGTTTTACTTTCTTTCTTTTTCATTTAAAGCTCTTTTATTTCAAACTTTCTTTCACTACGGCATTAAAACTATTTGGCGATTTATTTGTTTCTCAAACCTTTTGCTGTGTCTCACTTAGACTTCCTCTCCATCTGCCTTTCTTATATATGTATAGTCTATCCCTCTTTTTTCACCATTGCAATATATATATATATATATATATATATATATATATATATATATATATATATATATAAATATGGTATTTAAAAGTGGATATATGATCCGACAGATAATAATTAATAGCGTTTTATTACATTGAAACTGTTGGATCATATATCAATTTCATAGTATCATAATTGTTGCGTTGAAAGAAATAAATAGAGCAGTGAATAAGCAAAATGTATATAAAAATTTGAAACAGTTATTTTGGCTTTTACATTGCCAGAAACACTACGTTGAAGTGGTTACCATATCGGTTACCATATCAGTTACCATATCTTGCAACAGCCCCATTTTCTTTGATTGGTTATTCTATTTACGTTGTCTAGGCCAAACGATACATTCAGTGTGTAATAACGGGTGATCACTTCAAAAAAGAGTTTCAATATGACATAACGCAAATTAATATATATATATATATATATATATATATATATATATATATATATATATATATATTCCTCCTCTGTTGCACTATCACAATTTCTATTTGCATTATTCTATTAACAAAGTTCAGTCCTTGCCGATCGTTCCTCATACATATAGCTTTCATCGAAATAATACATATATTTTTTTTTCCTTTCTTTCTCTCTCTCTCTCTCTCTCTCTCTCTCTCTCTCTATATATATATATATATATATATATATATATATATATATATACTGTAAAGCTTTACAGCTTCAAACTCGTGAGTTCTGGAATTTTTTTATAAACATTTTATGTCATTTCAGTCAATTATTATGATATATATATATATAGTGATATGATACATATATATAGGTTGATAGATAGATAAATAGATAGAATTGTTGTTACTATAATGTTTTATGCAATTAAGCAATCAGTAACAAAGTATTATAAATATCCATCTATTTAATAACGTTCTATTTTAAGATATAAGCACTTCCATCATAGTTGATGCAACACCTAAGACCAGCATATATATATATATATATATATATATAATATATATATATATATATATATATATATATATATATATATATATATATATATATATAGATCGATATAGATATAGCTGTGTGTGTACAAATGTCCATCATTAGGTTCACCGCGTGGCGCTTATTTACGATGTAGAATTTTTTCTGAAATTTCCACGCTGTATCTAGAAAGAATAACACTCTTCAAGTAACAAAATATTGAATTCAGTCATTTTTCAAATACCCATACACTGGAGAAACATTTTAGAGAATCATTTGTGCATTTCAAGAAAGTGCTTCTCCAGAAGTACCAGGTTTCATGCTGATACTGCTCTTAAAAATCCCATGGCAGGCTTTTGCTAAGATAACAAGATACATCAAACATTTCTAGAGCTTCTGTGTAGAGAGAAAATGCCTGTTTCCCTATCAGCATTGAAAGACAATTGGCCATTACTTTGTGAGAGAGAAAATATTTGCGAGAAATCAAGGTTTTCGGATACCCGATTCTCCCACTCTTGAGAGATGGCTGATACATCAGGGATATGGTTTTAAAGTAACAGGGAGCAAACTCTCACCCAAATAGCTGAGGGATTTAATAACTGTTTATAATCGTTACTTATGTAATAGGCCAGTGGCTAAAAAATTGCCTAAACAGGGTTTTTATGTTAGAAGATGTGTGAGTAACGAGTTTGGAGTCCTTATAATATCAACTACCTGCGTCACTTCGTTTAGTGCCACAATGACAAAGACCGGTTTTGTCAAGTGATCTGTGATGAAAGTGGCACTGAGTTGGTCAGGAATGCGCCTTAAAAGAACCTTAGAAGATACGGTAACAATATCAACTAAAAATTGTGGTGGTGTCATTTTTGCGTAGGGCGCTTACCCAGCCAAGGGTTTTCACGGACAACTGGAGAAACCTCAAGGGCAGCCAGTATCCAGAAACTCTATTCTGATGAAAATTTTGTCTTCAAGCAAGAAAATGCGCCCTGACATTGTGTTAAATTCACCAGAACTTCGCTGACATCTCCCATATATATATATATATATATATATATATATATATATATATATATATATATATAGTAGAATGTGGATTCGCTAGTTAAACTAGCTCATGTTTCTGCCCTCTTCGGGCCTCATCAGGCAAATGATTGTCCATGTTTTTTTTTGTCTATCTATTGGGAATTCGAGCACTCTATGAAATAAATCCATTACATTTCAGAAGTGGCTCCATATTATCGATATATTATCATATCATGTTATACTGCTAGCCTGATTTGTACCACATATACTCTGTGTGTGTGTGTGTATATATATATATATATATATATATATATATATATATATATCCGGAAATAATTGACTGAAATGACAAAAATGTTAAATAAAATTCTATTACATCCTTAGTGTTTAAAGCTGTAATGTTTTACACAATACATATATATATATATATATATATATGGAAAGGCCCAAATAATTGCTTTCACTCCGAATTCTTATTTTATTCATTCATTCTCTATATCCACTCTATTTGTTTCTTTCGACACGGACAATTATATTGGGAAATGGATATGTAATCCGATAGATATAACTGCATTATTTTTTAAAACTCTATTTGAAATGGTCTCCCGTCATAACACGGTGAATGTATCACATGGCTTACACAACGTATGAAGAATAAGCAATTAAAGAAAAAGGGGCCCCCTGCAGGAATCTAACCTATGACAACGAGTATAACAGGGAAGCAATACTTCATTTAACCATACATTGTTGAAAATAACAAACTCTGTCTATTTAATAGAAGAATTAAATAGATAAACTCTACGTTTGATATAGAAGGTGGTCTGGAGGTTTTTATCATCATATATGTATATGCAAGTGCCCAAGAAGGTTATTGAGACATTGGATATTTCATGGTCAAATTTAGTAGTCGTGTGTAGAGTATATGTCTGAAGAATTGCTCTAGTTTGGCTTCAATTCTTACATATATAAAGATAATTCTCTACCACTAACAAGACTTTCTACACCTACCATAATTCCAATTGCAGACATAAAAATACCATCTACTTCCTAGATTGTAACAAATGCAAACTGCAATATATAGGTAAATCGGAGTAACGATTCGACATTAGACTTTATAACTATAGGCACAGAATTAAATCACTTGATCATCCCAACCTACTTCCAGTAAAACAATACTCCTGCACCAATGATCACAATTTTGGCACTGGTGCTAGATTTATCATAATAAAAAATATAGAAAAATACACCTCCTGACACGACTTAATTTCTGGAACTACATGAGGATATGTGGATTTATAAAATCGAAACTCTCACTATGAACGAACTCAACACTAAACTTGACAGCCCAAACCACACCGAGTTCAAACCCCACAATCTTCTCTCACCAAGTTATTATCTTTATACCTGCACCTAATACTTTACTCCAATCCCAGTCCATAAATATGCACCATAACACCCTTCACCATAACATACCTTGATATAAATGTACCCTTATGTACTATAACCCTACCTATACAATCTGGACCTCGCCTACATGTAGTTAATCTTACCCTAGCCATAACTAACTCTCTTTTTATGTATATCAAATATTGGGGACGTCACATATTCACTTAGACCCCTACCAATTGACACCTGTGTATATTCCATTCTACTTGTACTGTTCATAGCTTTCTGACTCATCAGAATATCTACAATGACCATTAAAGTTACTGAAAATGCATTCCCTAACTGATACTCGATCATACCAACCAAGGACCCCCCCCCAGCTTATACTCCACGTTATCTTGATTATCACTAGGGATCCCATAATCAATCACCTGAATACTCCTGAATAATTCCAGTACTCAACTCCTATTATTATTACCAAATCTCCAATGTATTCACGGACATACTATCAATGCACTTATATTTCCTCTCCACCATTGATATCCATCTTGTAAGGTTATGCATGCATGTACGCACCTAAGGTTAATTTAGCATACAAACATATATATGCAAGGACTCTACATTACCTCAGCAAATAGCTCAGCACCAGACCATGACTTAGTTTCCCAATAACCATGACAACCAGTTCTTGAAAAAAAAAAAAACACTCCTTGAAAGAAACAACCTGTCCAACACCCATAATCACTTCTAATGAAAGATCCAACCAAACCACAATATATTGATTTACATATAGAAAACATACCGAATTCATTTCTATGGCCTCCCATGCATTTTCATTCTTGATTTCCATTTTTGCTTTCAAAGAAAGATATCTGATGTAAATTTGCTTGCTATGGAAACATTACCTTTTAACCACTAAGAGGTACACACATGTTACTGAAAATAGAAACCCATACCAAATGCATAGTATACTAATTGATTAATTTTCAATTGATTAATTGACAAATAAATTCTCCATATATATTTACTCCTTAGTTTGTCTCATTCCATACAGTTCATATATATATATATATATATATATATATATATATATATATATGTATATATATGTATATATATGAAAAAAAAAGGAAAGCCAAACTTTAAGTTATGGTTTTGATGTATGATGATTGATAATAAATCTTAATCTGTTTCATTCATGCCTTCAGAAGGCTCATGAGATTCTGTTCCAGCCCTTTGAAGACATGAACGCAACCGGTTAAGGCTTATTAAAAATTATAATGCCTCAAAACGATATCTGAAACATTTAGTTTTCCTTTTCCCACTTTTTACTCAAATTCATACAACCCTTATCATGGAATGTATCAACCTTTTTTCACACACACACACACACACGCACACACACACACACACACACACACACACACACACACATATATATATATATATATATATCAGCTAGTTTCTATCGATGTATCTCTCTGTTGGGAAACTATCCCAATTTTTGTTTGTATCATTCTATTCACTGGGTTCGTCCCTTACCAAGCCCTCCTCATATATAGCTTTTGTCAAACTGATTTTGATGGTCTTCGAAAAGGTCTAGAAGAGAAACTAGTTTGCCTCTGGCCTTTTGCGTCAAATAATTTCTTGGTGACTGTTTCCAACAAGGTCAAAGTATAGGTCATTGGTTAATCGAATAATACATGTGTCAATTCCTTCCCTGCTTTCGAACTGGAACAATACACCGTCACAATGAGGAACACTTAGCCTGTATAGCGACATCAGCTAGAAGACATATCTGTGTCTTACGGAGAAATGTGCTAGAAGAAACATAAGGAATGTATGGATGTATTCTCATATATCAAGCGACCAGTCAAGCATTTTATAGCAAAGTTTAACAAGTCAGCCGCCAAAGAAATAGATCGTATCATTAGGACTGATTTTGACAGTTCACTGCAGCATGTGCTACCACTTGTTAGTTTCATACTTTCCGTATTTACTCGATTATGAAAAAATATGCAAACCATAACAACGTGAAATTTAAGATTATTATTTAATTATCAAATTATTTATTTACAAGATTATGAAAATATGTGAACTCTAACAATACGAAATGTAAGATTATCATTTATTCATTTATTGAATTATTCATTTACAAGATTACAAATTATCTGCCGAATATCACACATTCTCTGTCGTTATTCTGGAATATATGATCCATAACAAATATGAAACCATATGAAAATTGAGTAAATAAGAGAAACTGAAAATGAATAAAAAATGAATCATAATCTTGTAGATAAATACTTGGGTAAATAAATGAAATTCTTTTCATATTATTGTGGTTTTCATATTTTTCTTATAAATTTTATCAAAATTCTATGAATCCATCCTTCAACCAAAAATTACCGCGAGTACAATGTGAGAAATTTGAAAGAAAAAGTCAGGACCGTAATTGGTGGGTAACATAATTACTCGGATGTAAAAAACGATGATGATGTTGATAATGATGATGATGATGATAATGATAATGATGACCAGCTTTTTATCGTCCGTCGTTGGACATGGACCCTCCCTAGGGTTCGCCATACCTCTCTATCGTGGATGTTGCGGAGCCAATTCATTCTGAACTTGTCTAGTTCGTCTCGCTATCTCATTTTCTGCTGGCCTCAGTTTAGCATTTAATCCCTGGGGATCCATGTTGTGAGTCGGGATGTCCACCAGTTGTTTGCTATTCTTACAGCATGACCAACCCGTTGGCATTTAGGTTTCCTAATGGATTTTATAATATCTAGGACGTCTGTTTATTTCCTAATATATTTTGGTGTCTTGTGATATCTCCATATGAAGTTGAGCATGATTCTTTCATGTGCACGTTGCAAGCTTCTCAGTTTGAGGGTCTGTCTCTTAATCAGGTTCCATGTTCCAGATCCGTAAGTGACTATCGGGAGCATGCATTTTTAGGATTAATGGGATCTTCTTGTTTTTGAAGGTTGAGTTTGCTCTGCCGAAGGCGAGCCATCCAAAAGTGATTATTCGCTCTATTTCTTCTTCTTTTGAGGGTTTCATGGAGATTCGTTATCTGAGATAAATATAGTGGTCTACTTTCTCCAGCTTCGCATCTTCGATTTTGATCATTGTGTTCTCATTTCTGACATGTCAGTTGTACATGGCCTTTGTTTCGCTTAAGTTCATGTGAAGGATAACGTTCTTGCTCTCTTTATTCTGTTTGTCTAGCATTAATTGAAAAGGGCAATGTCGTCTACAAATCTGAGGTTGCTCAGATATTCACCCTCTATTTTGATTTTGTTTTATTTTCTCAGTCTAAGTTTCCAAAGATCATCTCGATGCAGGCTCTTAAATATTTGGGCTCGCTGGTATGACTTTGCTTTACCCTATTTTGGAGTTGGAATTGCCCCAAGTCTTTATGTAGCCAGATGAAGAGCTGCTGTGACAGTATATATGTGGCAGCACTCTGACGTATACGGGATCTCCACCTTCTTGAGTGTGGGCTTTCATGACCATAGGAATTTCCACCGAGTCGGAGGCCTTTTTATTGTCGATAAATACTATAGCGAGTGATATTTTGTAATCTGCTGCTTTTTCTGGTAGTTTATCTATCGAATGCAGGTGGTCAATGGTCGAGTAGCTTCTTCTAAATCCAGCCTGTTCCCGTGGTGGACTTTCATCTAGAGTTTTCGTGATTCGGTGAAAAATTTGTATATGCAGGTGAGTAGACTCATAGGTCTGTAGTTGTTGAGATCTTTGGGGTTTCTTTTTCTATATAAAAGCATTTCGATTGCAGTGTTCCAATCTTCCAGGTTTTTACTTTGTTTTCAGCGTAAGTCGAATAAGTTGAAGTTTCAGGTTTCCTAGTGATGATCTTACAAGCTTTTTTGAGTGAATAAATGGTGATGTTGTCTAGTCCAGGGGCCTTTCTTTTCTTTTTTTGTTTGATGGCTTGCTTTACCTCCAATGGGGTTATTTCTGGAAAATCTCCGGGCTGATTGCTCGCGTCTTGCGTATCCTGTTCACTGTTTTGTTGTCCTTGTTTTGAGGAGTAGAGTCTTTCGTAGAATTCCCGTTATACCGGATAATCTGTTGTTATGTCTCCATTTTTTTCGAGTATTCTGGTTATTAGTTTCTGTCCTGAATGGAGATCTTTGTTTATAGCTTTGAAGTTCCAACCTTTTTTGAGAGTTGATACCATCCAAACGAAAGAGAAGACAAAAGAAGACGCACGACAGCAATCATCAAAACGATTCTCGAAAAAATTCGTGTTCCAAAGGTATTAACAACATATCAAAAAAAAAAAGAAAAAAGAAAAAAGGAAAGATTTCAGAACCAGATAACATTACCATCAACCAACTCAAAAAAGCTGGTAAAGTCATCACTAATAACTAATCATTCTATTCAACTCATGTCTCAAACGGAGAAAAGTCCAACAAGATCCCAGGAGTACTGCAATCACAATGCTGTTTTATAAATTCAATTTCATTAAATTTTACCAAATTTATTTTCACATCATGTTTTCTCCATGATATATATAATTATTCCAGTTATCGTATATTTACTAGTATTCAAACGTAATAATTTTGACAGGAAGTAGATTTTAATGGTGCTATTCTTCCCTACACTCATAACAGAATTTGAGTATCAGTCATTCAATGTCAGTTTCATACTGTAGAAAGACAATCCATATAACATTGAAGGCCTGCTTATGTAATTACTAAGTAAAATGATCTTCTCGCTAACCATGACTAATAACTTCTTATCATGAAGGATTCATACATTCATATATATGTGTGTGTGTGTGTGTGTGTTTGTATATGTTATTTTCAAGTCTAAATAAATTTTACGAAGTATGGGTAATAAAATATCAAGTCAATTGAATCTTTCATTACCGAAGAAGTATTATTCTTTGTGAATTCGGCGTTAAAATTTCAGAAAAAATCTAGGTCGCAATTAAGTACCAAACTGTGGACGTAATGATGAACAACCGTACACACACAAACACACATACACACACACACACACACACACACATATATATATATATATATATATATGTGTGTGTGTGTGTGTGCGTGTGTGCGCGTGTGTGTGTGCGTTAGTTCTAGGTGTTACTTCATCTGTGATGATAATGCTCAATATTTTAAGATAGAGTGTAAATAGATAGATGGCTATTTACTAATGATTTTCGCGCAGTCATTGCCTTGTCCGTCAATCGTAATGACGACTTGAAACTGACTAACAACAATCGTAAATATGTATGTATTTATGTATCTATTTTTTCCTATTTATCTCTCTATATGTTTATCAAGTGGAAATATTAGCGATAAACAGATAGATAATCAATTTTACTTACGATCGTGGAAAGGGAGGCTCAGGAGACGCACTGGTGAGGCTCGGTACTTTTCCACTCGATACATTCGTACTCGGTTACTTGAAAATCGGTAGGAGTGACAAAAGCTGTTTCTTTTGATATTGTAAATTGCAAATGTCAATAATAATCATTATCATCAGACATATTTTCACAGGTTTGTCCAGTACAAAAGCTTTCTGTATCAAGTTTTTATAAAATATTCTCAGAGACACGTCTCTGTTCTAACCAGAGTCAACCATGTACATATTTTAAGAATAATTTCAAAATGCTTATATCTTAATTGTTGCTGTTGGCTTACATCGTTATTATTGATTTGTAACGTGTGATTTTCCATTCTCCTAAGGTCTAGTAGCATTTGTTAAAGATCAAGTGATAGCAGGCCTCCTCATTACTGAGGATCTCTCGGGAAAATTCCAGCAATGTCGTCTTTTAGATGGTCTCGATTATTATCACTCGTTTGGTTTTCACACCAGTAGTATTTAGTGACTCTCCTTTGAGATTATTTGACGTTGAGTCTCCTAAATATTTTAGTATTACTATGACTATTTATTATAATTATTATTGCTGTCCTTGTTAGTGTTGGGTTTCAAATGCTAATTGCTGTTGTCATGAAAAATATAGCATCATAAGTAGATACGAATTATAGCCGACTCTGTCACTTTTGTAGAATTATCATTTCTTAAATTACTTCCAATCATGATATTTTTCACAACTTTGCCATCAAAAGTTGAGCCCTGATAATTTGATATGAGCATTTATTTTTAATATGGTATCCGCTCCAAGCAATTAAAATTTTAGAATTGCAATCCATCATTTTATTTTCTCTCTAATTAATTGATGTGTACAAGATTATTTGAAACGAACAAACAGACTAAAAAACACACACATATTCCCTAAACACACACACACACACACACACACACACACATATATATATATATATATATATATATATATATATATATATATATATATATATATATATATATGTATATTCTATAATTTTCCTCAATTTAAATTTTAAGATGAAAACTGATTTCGGAAACCTTTTCACCGAATTTAAAGCTATATCAACGTTCTCAATGGCTAAATCTACAGAACTCAGAAAAAGCTACTGTACCCAATAAAATCCACAGTAACCTGTCAAATCACATTATTTTGTACTTTCCAAGTTTTCACACTAGTAGTGCCAACTAGCCCTTATTAGAGATCAAGTGAAGCAAGTCTCCATTGTGTCAGGTTTCAGTTAAGCTGTTGTTGTTGCCCAGATTTCCAGTTCGTCCATTTTTTTTTCTTGACTCTTCCAAGCATGCTAATAAATATGAGAACAAATTTATCTTTTCTGATGATACTACATAGAAATATGTAGTGGTTTTTATTTGGAATCAAGGGACAGAAAGTTTTTTTTCAAATCTCCAACATCTACCTCAGTATTTTTGCTGACTCAAACTTGGATATTAGGTTTTTACAGTGAGCCTTTGGCATAGTTTTTTTGTTGCATATATTTTTAATTTCACAGCATTATTGGCTGTTGTTTTTACGAAATTAGTCAACATTTTACACTCTGAGTGTATGTATGTATGTATGTATGTATGTATGTATGTATGTATGTATGTATGTATGTATGTATGTATGTATGTGTGAATATATATCTTCGTATATCTTGTAGATACTTATGTATCGTGTTTGTCCCTTTCACGAATAGTTATTTTGAATGCCGAATTCTTTGTCGGCATCAACCGGAGAGTCCCTTGTTGACACAATCCGGTTGGATGTTGAATGTTATGCAGCAGAATTGAAACTAGAGTTGGGATGGTCGTACCAGAGGAGGCAAATCACCGGAGGGTAATCAGGACCCTAAAATAAAGGAATGAGTGAAGGGTTGAGCCGAATGAATGAAAAGAAAAAGAGAGAAAAAGAATTATATCAGTGAAATTTGTTGACGAATTCACAAAGGGCCCCCAAATTTGATTGTAAACATGGCAGGAAAGAAAAGTATAAATAACACAAATAAGTGTAAAATAAGAGAAATTGGGCTGGGAACAAGGACATTAAAAGGGGACAAGGGGTGTCTGGGTGAAGAAATATGGACGACGGGAAAGCGGAAAGGGAGGGGGTTAGCAAATTGAGGGTCAATAATCTGAAGTAGGAGAGTTGAATGAAATAGGATTTTTCTTACCTGTATGGCATTGGGGATGAGAGAGAGAGAGAGAGAGAGAGACAGACAGACAGACAGACAGAGGTAAAAAAGAAGGAATCAAGCAGGAAAAAAAGAAACTAGTCGGGAATAAATGGAAGGTTGAGAAGACAGAAAGAAAGAAAGAAAGAAAGAAAGAAAGAAAGAAAGAAAGAAAGAAAGAAAGAAAGAATGAGAGGAGGGAAGAAAAGAAGAAAAGCAGAATGTAAAAAAGGAGCTGAGGAAAAAGAGAGGAGGGAAGAAAGAAAGAAAAAGAGAGAAAGAGAGGAAAGAAAGAAAAAAAGCTGATAATGAAATAGAAGGGTAAAAAGAGAGGAAGAAAGATATAAAGGAAAAAGAGAGGAAGAAAGAAAGAAACAGAGAAGGGAAGAAGGGAGGAAGAAAGTAAAAACGGAGGAAGAAAGAAAGGATGTAAGAGAGAAGTTGAGGGAAGGAGAAAGGGGAAGGAAAGGAGAAAACAAGGAAGGAAGAAAACAAGAAAGAAGGTTAGAAAGAAAGAAGCCAACAATGAAATGGAAGGGTAAAAATAAAGAAAGATACAGTGGACGGAAGAAAGACAGAAAGATACGAAGGAGCAAGAGAAGAAAGATAGGAAGAAAGAAAGCCAAAAGCAACCGAGGAAAGAAAACATAAATAAATAAAGGAAGAAAGAAAGAAGAAAGGCAAGGAGCAACAGTAGAAGAAAAAAAGAGACAGAGAGGATAAAAGGAAGAAGGAAAAGAAGGCCAAGGAGAGACTGAAGAGGAAGTATTTAAAGGAGAAAAAGGATAGACAAAATGTTTACAGAAACGAAGAAGGAAAAAAGAACCTATTGGAGAAAAAACGTAAAGAAAATATAAAGAAAGCAAAGAAGAAAGAATTTGAAAAAAGAAAAACAAAAAAACAAAACAAAACAACAAACAAACAAAAAAACCACAGTGATAGCATCGGTAATACAAAAGTGACAAAAATAATACATACATATGTGGATACAATTAATATATATTTATAACAACATACACATATATACGAAATACATATGCACACTTACACACAAACGCACACACACACACACATATATATATATATATATATATATACATTATCCTCATTATATGATTCTCTGACTTACCTTTCCTCTATAAAATGAAAAGACAAAAACACGACATAAGGGTAACACTGCGTCTCTTAGTCGCCACAAGGAACAGCAAGAGATTTATTTGTTCCGCCATGTTGTCTTCCACGGTGACCTTCGACACCCTTCATCTGCCTGAGGCGACTGCAGCCTGTGTGTACACACAGGGTTGTCCGCGCAGACAGTGCCAACCATCCCAGTAAAAAAGAAAAATGATTTTGTGATTGGCCCCATGTTGCACACGAACCACAAAACCCAACCAGTAACGAATTAAGAAGACAAGAGGCCAGAAGAAAAAATTGCAATCACTACAACAGCTATTATTACTATTAAAGCTACTACTATTATTGAAACTGGTAATGATGATGTTGGTGATGTGAAGAACACAGAAAAGGGACACGATGAAATCAACAATAATATTGACGACTTCCCAGGGAACTAGAGAGTTAAAACAAGGCAATATGCGGGTGTGACTGCACGGAAGACATGATGGTAGTAAAATACGAAAGACAACGTTAAACAACGAAAAGCATCGGGAATGTAGTTTTGAAAAGGTTTTATACGGAGATTTGAGGTGGTAAACTAACTGAAGAATTCTGGCTTAGGATCGGATTTATGTATTGATGAGTACCATTGTTACTGGTAATGAATGATACATTGACTCCACTTCTCATTGCTTCTGGTTGGTGTTCGTATTTTACTAGGAACGCTTAGGTGATAAAGGAAAGCAATCTCCTGACGTGGCTGCACAGAGGACATTTGAGAAGCGAAATAAAATTCTTAATAATAGCAGACCGAAGCAAAAACATTATGCCTAATTGCACCTACACAGATAACAAGCTTGATAGACTAGAGAAGGAGACAAAAACACTTGACCATATAAGAAAATCGGATGCAGGTGATTGACTCGAAATGAATATAAATCCATACACAAATGAGAAGCAATAGAGATTCATCCAGAAATGTGCAAATGTATTTGGTGCGTACAAAAAAAACGTTTTTTTATTTGACACAGAGACCCTCGTTAAAAATGAAAAAATAACACGCTGTAAGAATTTTGGATACAAACAAAGCACTGTATTGCAGCCAAGAAAATGGACTAGATTGTTGCGAAATAGTAAAAAAAAATACATGTTAAACAGAGCTGTTCAGGGGAATGAGAAAATACCCAGGAACTGGTGAAACTGTAGAATATCAGAGGGGCAGTCATGCCAATCACCGTCAGTGCACTGGGCAAAGGAACCAGGATCTTCAAGGAACCAGAGATCTGATAAAAAAAATAGAAACTGTTAAAGTCACTTGTTCTGTATTGATAACCACCAGTTACCTCTTTTATGCAAACGTCAGACCAGAGAGAAGATAATGGGGAACATTAAAATTGCAAAGCGATTGACAAAAGTATATCAAACGAAGGACCAGAGCAGAACTTAACAGAAAATGGGAAAAGAAGAAACTTCACAAAAATTGCACACGAGAAAATGGTCGCATGGATACGCAGAGTAAATCTAGAAAACGAAACGTAATCTCTTATTGCATCTGAGAATAAATGCATCAGAAAGACATCAAGGTAAATACAAAATGTCTTCCTGGACAAAACTATTTCTGAGATATACCTATGGCCAATGTTTGAGGGAAGGAAGTACCTGCCAGACCCGTGGCAAGCTGTGTGCAACCAACTTTCTTAGAAGCATCGATACCATAGATTGAATATTAACTGGTGATGAGTACCGAAAGGCAGAGCGCGGATGAATCAAATCATTTTCGAAAAGTTGATATCAGGTAAAGGTGTGGTGGACATCGTCCTCAACAGAGTTCTTTAGACTAGTGCAAATAACGAATAATAGGTGGGATTTCACATGCTAATTTTGAAAATAAGCTTACTTGAAGGAATAGGGCAATTCAGGCTTCATATCTTCTATGTTTCATCGTGCAATCCTAAACAAGACTCAGAGGATATGAGTAATTGTGGGTATTCTCTTTCTCAACGCAAATAGTTTTGAGATACATCTAAAACCCTGAACCTGACTGCAGTAAAAATATATCCGGCTTTCTAGTCTTTCATAATGCCGGAAGAGTGGAGCTCCCAGTGGGGATCAAATTCACAGCAGTAGTAATAGTTTGCGAGATCAGCTTGGTAACAACTGCTCCACAACGAGGTACCCATTTGATATTTATGAAGTTGATCTCCTTACCGCTCGTAGACAAAAAGTGTTGAACACAAAGTGAGAATCGAACTGATGACAGTAGACCATATAGCTGACCCTTGATCCATGTTGAGCCATCATATATATATCTACTAAACTTTGATTGGTATGACACAAGGCCTCAATGTTGCACGTCAATAGAAATTACAGAAGTAATGATCAGTGAGACTGCCTAGCTAATCAATATTACACGGCATTCCAACAGATACATTGCCAATGTAATGTTATGGAAATAGAAATGATACAAAATAGATAGAGACATTGGAAACAATGAAAGTATATAAGTTTCAAAAATATCTTTCCGAAAACAAATAAAACGGGTCTGGTTAGTCATTCAATTGAAAACCGTCACGTGACCAATATCTTTTGGCACCATGCCTTGTTAAGGGCGATCAATTAAAAAAAGGGAAAAAAGTTGATCAATCAATGAGTTACATCTCTCGCCTTTTGTTGGGTACTGATATCTAAAAAAAAAAACAGTCCGAGTTTACAAAAACGAAACGCAACGTCGGACATAAGCTAACAGATTATTTTCGCATGAATTTGGATTGTAAAATGAGCCCCCTGCCACTGCAACCCATAGAGGGATTGAAAAAAACAAAAACAAATAAAAACAAAACGAAAAATATTTCAGTTGATATGATAATGAGTAAATGTTTATATTTTCAGCCTTCTAGCTCAACTGACACAGCCTGGATACATGGTACATACATACATACATAAGCAGCTAGCCAGACAAATATAAAACTGAAGAAACCTATGTTGATGCTGACAATGTTGATGGTGACAGTTTTGGTTGACGATCTCTAATTTATTAACCCAGGAAAATCTTTCAGAAAAGAAATAAGATAAAAAGAAGAATTAATTGTCTTGTAGAAGATGTGTCATGGTGGTAATGTGATGGTAAACACGTTTTCTTGACACGAGTAGTTAAGAAGACCAGTTCAACCCAATAAAGTTTATAAGCAGGGTGTCAAATGGAGAAAACAAGGGCATCTTGAGTTCACTATTTTAGCATCTGACTATAAGGGTTTATATGCTTAGCTCACATTAATCAGGAACTTGTCTTTTATTGTCATCTTATTTTTCAAGCCATGTTGCTATATATATATATATATATATATATATATATGAATTATTGTGTCATCCACAGACAGCATTTTTGTTGCACTACAACTCTTCAGTGTGGCTACAGACTATCCATTATCCCATTCAGTACAAGGTAGGATCGAAACTTTCGCTTCAGACCCAGAGGCTGGCATTTTACCTCTGCCCTACGCAGAACTGGACGGTCAGTGAGGTTATACAGAATTATTTAATCATATATATATATATATATATATGTGTGTGTGTGTGTGTGTGTGTGTGTGTGTGTGTATGTGTGTGTGTATAAACATTCAATTTTGTCTATGTTAAGTACAAAATTATCGATTTTATTTAGAATCAGAATCAGAATAAACAATATCGATCCATCGATCAGTCGATTTTGAGTGTATTTATTTACCGGCCAGAATTGGTTTAACTAAACTCAACTTAGTCTGGCAGATCCATAGTAGTGGGGTAGCTGGTACGGATTGAACTCACTGCAGTTGTGATGGTCTGCTAAACTAGATTATTAATGGTATTCGCCAAGTTTAGCTTAGTCTGACCCAAGGCTACAGAAGCTGGACACTCAGAGAGGATTGAACTATTACCACACGGCAAGTTGGCCTACTTTGTCGGTAGAATAACCGCGTTTTGCTCAAATTCGAGTCAAAACCAGAATTTTGAAAGCTGATTTTCATGACAGGCAAGGTTCACCCATGGGGCTAATTTACACAAAACATTTCCTACGTTATATCGCTCTGTACACTCGTGCATTTGAATAAAAATCTACAATACTTAAGTAGGTTATTATCAAACCTGAAAATCTACAA
>OY735205.1:48097012-48109512 GCA_963457665.1 Thysanoteuthis rhombus | reverse complement strand
AGGAACCGACTGAGATCCATCAGCATTACTGATTTCCATAGATCATATTCCAAAGGACACTTAGCAAATGATTTTTCAGATTTATTGTTCGTCGTGTTTTTTTAATCAGTGGTTCCCATTGGTGATATCTATGTATGGCCTATTGATTGATTGTTTTGAGAAACGTCTGATTCAAGCTGTTTTATTCTATACAATAGTTCCCCATCTAAAATTTATGCATAGATACATCAATAATTCTGCAACCTTTTTACAGAACTAATATTCATTTTTCAACCTAATATCCTCCTTTGACTATACATTTGATCTATCTCTTCTCCATTGATCACATAGATCGAATATTATATAGTGAAAATTTCTGATCAAAATCGATTTAATGATTGTATTCAGTTAAGGACTTTTTGGCCCACCCTTGTACTTTATTTAATACTAGTATCCCATTCAATTATTGTTTCTTTCTATTGTCGAATCTTTATTTATTCAGAGATAAAGAATGGCAGACTGACTGCAGAATTGTGATTTACTCAATTATGGAAGTTACCGTGGCCGAAATGGTTCAGTTGACGTTTATGAAAAATAAGCTCCCCCATTTTGGGATGCGAAGTATTTTGGGGTATTACTGCTTTTCACGGGTTCCCGTTTTTTTTTGCTCAATCGGTCGAGAGGTATAATGTCCCAGAGAGTTGTGATAAAAAAGCAACGATAATAAAATAACGTCATACTAGTAATAAAATGATAATTATAATGAAGAGTGTATTGACCTGGGGTGTTGAGATAAAAAAACAACCACAATGAAGTGGTGTAAAGATAATAATAGAATAATAGTAATAATAAAAGTTGTATTGATCAGGAATTGTGATTAAAAGTCAACAATTATAAAATGATGTAAAACTAGTAATAGGATTATAGTAATGATAAAAGCTGTATGGATTAGGAATGTTGTGTTAGAAAAGTCAACAATAATAAAATGACATAAAACTAGCGATGAAAAAATACTAATAATGAAGAGAGTATCGATTTGGAGTGTTGTGATAAAAATCAACAGTAATAAAATGGCGTAACCACTTAGTAATAAAATGATACTAATAATGAAGAGTGTATTGACCCAGAGTGTTCTGATAAAAAGTCAGCCATAATAAAATGACGTAACACCAGTGATAGGGTAATAGTAATTATGGAAGGTGTATCGATAAGGAGTGTTGTGATAAAAACGCTACAATAATAAATTTGCGTGGTAGTAATGATAAGATAATACTGGTAATGAATAGAGTATAGATCCAGAGTGTTGTGATAAAAAAAGTAACAATGATATAATGGCGTAAAACTCGTAGTAGAATAGTATTAGTAATGAAGAGTGTATTGATCAGGAGTGATAAAATAGCGTAAAACTAGTAATAGAATAGTATTGGTAATGAAGAGTGTATTGATCAGGAGTGATGATATAAAACGGCATCAATATAACAGAGGTGTAAAACTAGTAATGGAATAATAGTAGTAATGAAGAGTTTATTGATCTGGAGTGGTGAGATAAAAAGCTACAATCATAAGATGGCATAAAACTAGTAATGAAATAAATAAGGATGAAAGGTCAGCTGACCAAGAATGTTGACTTGAAAAGCAACAATAATAAGATTGAGTAAAACAAGAATGACTACGTAAATGCTTTAGCAAAAAATGAAAAAAATTATAATAAGGGCTAGAAATTATATGAGAGTAAGAGAAAGAGAGAGAGAGAGAAAGTGAGGAAGAGAGATATAAAGTGAAAGAGAGTGAAGGAAAAGAAGCATTCTGTAAAATGAATAAATGAATAATGTCGCCCGGATGTTGTGAAATGATCCAGTCATCGACCAAGCGGTCTCGCAGTAATCAGTTTCATTCCTTCCCTAGCTGTCTCTTTACCGAAGCTAATCAAGCCAACGACCATCGTTTGATCCGGCCTCTCATTTTGTCCACGGCTCTGGTCAATGTAGGCTTTGCCCTTGACCGGAAAAAAAATCTCATCCACAAGGATCCGGTTAGATCTGGCTCATTGGCTTAGTAAACAGACAGGCAACTAGTCAGAGCGTATGCGCTAGCCAAATGCACCGAGCGGTCTGTTTGCACAAGATTAAATGCGTATTGATTGGCCAATTAATATGCGAACACGCTGTTCTATTTTTTCAGATCCCCGTCAAATATTCTAAGCCTTTATTCGATTCTGAGCGTGGACCTGTTTCCGCAGTCGTGAATCTATCAGACTGGCTATTCGATAGGAGTTGGTTTACGAAGGAATATAGGAATGAATACCAGTATAAAGATGTTGAAGTCGGGATTTGTTTCAATTGAAAACATAATACCATTTGATAATGATAAATTTGAAGATGATATTTATGCTGTTATTTATATCCGGACACAACAGCAAAAAGCAAAAATACAAACGACGAAAAAATATTTATTATCAATTAGAATGAACCAAATCCCAAATCCCAAATCTGCCCATGAAATGAAAAATTAAGGTTAATCTTTTAAGAGGAGACGGACGGAAGACGTAAAAGCGGAACTTATGAAAATTATTTCAAAATTTGGACAGTTACTCTCAGGGAATACGATAATAGAAAAATTGAGAATAGAATAAGCAATCCCAAACACACTCTCTCTCACACACACACACACACACACTCTCTCTCTCTCTCTCTCTCTCTCTCACACACACACACACACACAAAGTGTGTGTGAGAGAGAGGGACGAAAGTGAGCACCAATCCCTCATTATTGCAACTCTATTTGAAGAACCCAGCCACAGATTTTTTTTTTCAATTTCTTACTCAAGAATTTTTGTTTCCGTACGAGTGAACATAAATTAGAACATGGTGTAAGCAAGAAAAGCTCCACATATTTGTAAATAAGGTAAGAATTATAAGTTTTTTTTTTCTACCATCGTTTTCTTCTGATAGGATGTAGGTGTGACTAATGGTCAATTGTGCTCACAGAGCGATCTTGGTAAATCTTCAATTCGATCACGTGACGCTACGCATCTTATTATCCATTTCAATGACAGTATTTTTTTTTTTGGTAATCTTGAAAATAAGCCCAAGGATGCGTTGATGCACTTCGTAAGATCACAAGCGATTAAAGGCAATGAACATCAGGAGGAATGTAGAAGGAAGAAAAATCCGTTTTAAACAAGGGCGTAGCTGGAGATTTGGGGCGCGGCTCAGCTCCTTGACCGACCAACCCAACATGTAGTGGTTCCCAACCCAGGGGAGACCTATGTATATATACATACATGCATACACACACACACACACACACACACATATATATATATATATATATATATATGTATATAATTTTAGTAGAATGCAGAAGGTGAACTATATATATGTATTATTTTAGAAGAATGCAGGTGAAAATACTTACATGTATATTTTTAGTAGAACTACTCTTTATAAAGCTTTTGAGCTCCCCCTCAACTGGGGTTCCGAGGACGATTTGAAGTCGACCCAACCCTCCTTCAATAACACACTCGGTTTTAAACGGAACGGTTTCCATTGTAAATTCTTGATGATTGTCCTACTACATTCGTGTACGAGATAGAAATAGGCTGAGGCGACAGGAAAAGGGATAAGTAGTCAAAAGAGACAGTGAGAGAGAGAGGGACTGGTAAGGTGAGATTGAAGTATGAATGTAGAGAGTATAAAGCCATAAACAAAGGCGAAATAGAAAAACCAGGGATAGCTGACCACACCTGGTGAGAGAGAGGCAAACATCATACTCTCTGGGGAGAATTCCATATCATAGACAGGAAACGCTGTTGGAGACACAGAAAAATCAACTTGTCGACTGGGTGTCTCATTCAGACAAGTGCAGAGTTCAACTTGATATGGAATCTGCTACTAAACCGAGACAAAACATGGAAATCCAGGCCTAACAAGAAAAGGAAAGGAAAACACCAGAATTCCACGTCATAAGCATTGTTACCATTGGAGAGAAGAATTCTGTTCGCCACCATCAGATTTGACCAGAACACCTGACGCATCGTGTTAACGACTCAAATAACAGTAAAGAGTCCAATTGTTTAAAACACTCTTTAAAATAATAATTTAATTTCATAAGAAGCATAAAGTAAGAAAAATCTTGACAAAAAAAGACTTGACATGGAACAGTTGTTCTCTATGAATTGTGCAAATGATGTGGGTTCAATCATACGAACAAATAGTATGAAAACAAACCAAACCATCCGCATGATTATTTTACTCAGCGCATGAAACTGTTACTTGGTATCGTGAACAAGTAAAGGAATTTGTATCATATAATACATGCCACCATCTCAGTAGATCATAGAGAGAAACTTTAATGAGGGTGAAATATTTACAATAATTAAAATCTTGCTTGAGGGCAAGTAAAGATCTTACCTATAATTGGGGAAAAGGTTCACCGAAACCTCAGCCAAGAGATTGGAAGGATAAAGAAAAATTAACATGTTTCCAAGCTTCGATACTGTTGAAGGTCGTCGAGAATATCTAGCAAACTATTGGACATTTGAGGTGACATACTATCTCTTTATTCCTATGGGTGGCTACCAGCTATCTCCGTAGTGAAGATATGTACTAGCGCTGCTATCTCGATCAGTATTATTATAACTAATTATTGTCATCGTCATCATCATCATTAGAAGTCATCATCATCATTAGAAGTCATCATCATCATTAGAAGTCATCATCATCGTCATAAGTCCTCTGCCCGACAAAAGGGATTACAATTTTCTTCCATGATAAGTGTGATTGCGTTAATCTCGGGCGAGTCTCACCGGCAGACCTTTCCAGCTCGTCACTCCATCAAGTGCCTGGTCTTTTCCAACTGCATTTACTGTTCCACGGGCATCAATCGGTCAGACTTTTGTTCCATCTGTTGTCTCTTCTTCTTGCCATAGGCCCTACCCATCTCCATTTTTATTGCTTGATTACTTATACGATATAATTCACCTGGGTCCTCTCTCGAATCCATGTAGGTATTCCTAACATTGCTCTTTCCGTGGCCCGTTGTTCTTTTCTGAAACACAGCAAACCTCTTTGTTTGGCCCATGTAGACAATGAAAAGCCTTTAATTTGAGAGAACAGACGGAAGCCTTCAACTCAATGCGATAACAAGATATAAATTATCATTGTTGGTAGTGTTTCCTGCAGTTCCAAATTGACAAAAGAGTATTTCCTATAATTTCAGCTTAACAAAAAAAAAAAAAATCATGCTTATTCCTTTGATTAAAAGAGTATTTGGAAATATCTAATTTTTGATGTGCGGAGGTTTTAACTAATAGCATCAAATCGATTTCGGGATTATTTGATCAGTTAAATCCAATAGAGAAAGCCAAATTCCGGTGTGTAACTCGCATCTAAATAAAATTGCCTGACGTATACACGTTTGTGTCGGCAAAACATATTCACGTCATAAATGTTCCCTTTGATTTTAACTTGTAAATGTTCTCACGAATCTTATGTTGTGCACGTCTTTCCTATGGCAAGAATATGTGTGCGCTTTTATTTGACATAGTGAATTAAATTTGTGCCAATAAAAAAACTCAGTAAGCTATCCAGAGAATTTAAAATCTTTTGTGTGCATATCAATTCCAGTTGTGCGCTGCTTAGAAAACGTGTATGTGCGTGCACATGCACACAGCTCAGGAGGAACTATGCGCATCATCAGTGGCTTTCAATCTGGGGAGCAAATTTGAATCCATAAAGTGTGCATTAATACGACCGCTTCTGATGGTAAACATCGATAAACTAGGTATTTGAAGAAGTACGCAACAGTCTTTTTGATAACTTGTAATTAACTATTTTGAATGTAAAGACTATTTTTAAACACAAAAATTACAAAATGATCACAAAAGATGCTAGTTACAATTACAGTTTAACTTTACAATAGATGTTGCGAGTGGTTTCCTCTGGGCGGGATGCGCTTTCGTATCCGTTGCATTACGTAAATGTTTCATTAGACTGGTAAATAAAATAGCTGATACAACATGAAGGAACATTTGCTCGAATGAGGCTTGTGCATGATGCAATCATTTCAACTGCTGTTGTCTCTGAGTAATATTGTCGCATAATACTCACGTGTGCGTAAGTTTCTTTTATCCTTGGATTTGCATCTTTCATGAAATACCATATATATATATATATATATATATATATATATATATATATATATATATATATATGCTGAGTCTGTGGATGTATAATCAACATCCGGTTTTTTTTTTCGCTACGTATTAGTTTTGTTTACGTCTTCTGCTTATTCCAATCTCCCTGAAGACCTCTTAACATAGGCGTAACGCGTCGAAATTTGTAATAAAATCCTTTGAGATGCAGTAAAACAGTCTCAGTCATCTCATTTCCATATCATCAATTATTACTATCATATATATATATATATATATATATATATATATATATATATGTATATGCATGCATGTATATAGAGAGAGTGAGAGGCGCTCGAACACACACACAATATAATTTTTGGCACAGACTTTATTAAACGACAAATTCACTGTTTTGTTCCAATATATTCTGCCATCTTTAAAATAAATTCATAATTCCATCGATCCAGAACATGTTTATCTTTTTCAGCCAAACTAGAAATAGAGATTGAAATATACAAAAGCTGATAAGGGACGAAACAAGATGGATAATATTTGCACTTCGAAAATTTTCCAAAATCCTATGACACACAGTACATCGATTGTAAAATTCTCGCAGAAATCAGCATATTCGATTTTAATAACATTTCTGGTACCTATTTATCAAAGGACGATATATCAAAAAGTAATTTTTGATTCTAAATTTCGGAGGATTATTCCTTCTTCCTAATTGATTTGATGATTTATTCAATATACTAATTGATCTTTTCATCGATTTTTTTCACATATTTTACAGATAAATCCCCCGGGAAATCAATTATGTTTATTTTTTAAGGAAAAAAAAATTGGAACTGTTCGAACGGAACCCTAACTTCGGAATTAGAAGAAAAAAACAAAATAGGAAAATTAAGTCAAATATTTTTCTTCTTTGCAATTTTTTAAATTTTATTTAATTGCTTATATTTTAGGCTTTTGATCTGGAAATTCTTTTCCACTCATATATTTTTTGAAAAGATTTTTCTATTGATCATTCTAATCAATTCAATAATGTTGAAAAGCATCTTGAAAGATTTCTTTTCCTATTGTGCTTCGACTGAAATTCAATTTAAAATGATACATCAATGCTGAGTGGAGCAAATTGAAGAAAAATATTTGCCGATTGAATTTCTTGTATATTCTTTCTTTTTGGTTCCTCTTTGGTCCCCCCCCCCCATGGTAATGATATACGGGTATTTTGATAGTGTTCCTATTCCAGGGGTACGTTATGAAGTTTGGGAAAGTAATGATTCTTTCTCTGTTTCCGTGATAAACAGCAACTGAAAAAAAATCGGTGATCTATCCTTTCATGTCGGTAAACTGAAGGAAAAAGTTGAGTCAAATCGTAAAAATAACACATGTTTGAAATGAAACAACAGTAATTATTTCGCTTGTATATAATATCATTCAATAATGCAAACAATAATCGCTCAAGACCCACCATCCAACCAATACAGGGTGCAGCTGTCAACATCTTATACCCTCGCTGTACTATAGAAAGATTAAGCGATAACGTTGAAGCCAGTTGATTGATAAAGCGCTAAAAATCCATTTTTTACATTGTTTTTTTTTTTAGCGAAACTTATAATCCTTTCGTACAGATTAGTTGAGCAATGATGAAACTATCTGTTTTTTTTTAAACAATACAAAAACATTCTCTCATTACAAATAATTCATTTTGGGTATATTTCTTACAACGGAATTGTATCTTTTAAACACTTTTAATTATCTATCGTCAAATATGGTGAAATGATGAATGTATTGTAGATTGAACCAAATATTGACTCTGTAATAGCTCAATTCTTGTTATAATTGATGAAAAATTGTTTTTTTCTTTTATTAAGATGAAAATTTAGGCTTTTCTTTTCTAGCAAGAACAAGAAAAAAAAACCTCAAGAATTGAAAAAAAAAATTAATTACGTTTTTAAAATAGAGTATTGATTTCCCGGTGACTATTGTCTTCATACCTAAACAGATAGAAATGAAAAGACTCAGATAGATAGATAGATAGATAGATAGATAGATAGATAGATAGATAGATAGATAGATAGGTATGGGTAGTCTTCGGCAGAGGGATATGAACAATGAATAAACCAAAATAGATGACAACTGACAAAAAGAAAGAAAGAAAATGAATACATATCGATCATATTTTCCTCAATGGCAGCATTCGAGATTTTTAAGTGGCCAGCGAAGATGGGATATCCAACTGACAAGTGGCCATCCAGACGTCTATGAGCTCTCCAAGAATTCTCGACAGTTGATGTCGTTGTTTCATTCAGGAATGACACGCTGTAAATTCTGTGTAGACAAATGAGAAATTACTTCAATGGAGGAGTATGTCCTGGTGTGTTTACTGTTGAGAAACGAGAAGAAAATTCTCCTCAAGAGATGAATGAATTAGAGAAAGAGCTGCGATTGGAAATAAAAATACAAAATACATCGTATTCAAAAAAAAAAAAAAAAAAAAAAAAAAGTAGGGGGCAAAAAATTTATAACAAAGGCTTTCGTATTCTTCTCCTGAACAAAAATATGCAAAACCCTATTTCCATACATATATGCATACAGAAACATACACGCACATATATCTGTGTGTGTATGTGTAAATATATGTATATATATATATATATATATATATATATATATATATATATATATATATATATATATATATATAAATATAGATATATATATGTGTGTGTGGGTGTGTGTGCAAATATATATATATATATATATATATATATATATATGTGTGTGTGTCTGTATGTGTGTGTGTGTGTGTATGGTAGCTGCTTCAACGTAGCGTTGATCTTACCATTGAGATATACGTACAATAAAAATAAAAATAATTTTATCTATAAAGCTGTACAGCTTTCTAGAGTATGTGTGTGTGTGTGTGTGTGTGTGTGTGTGTGTGTGTGTGTGTTGTGTGTGGGCGTGAGATAATCCGACAGAATGGTGGTGGTAATTTGACAATTTGGAAAGTGAAAAATTTGAAAAACAAGAGTTACATCTTAAAATTTCTGTTATCACGGGGACCACCGTGTTTCATTTCGCTGGCCAATCCAGCTTATATATATATATATATATATATATATATATATATATATATATATATATATATATATATATATATATATATATAATTGTCATATATTCATATGCAAAGACCCAAATAATTGCTTCAACTCTTTTCATCACCTTTATTCTTGGTCTATATCTGCTCTATTCGTTTCTTCCGATGCGGCTGTTATATATTGAGAAATGGATACATATTATCCGACAGAATGATTATACATTGCGTTATGTTATATTGAAACTCTTATTCGAAATGATTTCCTGTCATTAGACGGTTATTGTATCACTTGACCGAAACAACGTAAATAGAATAAACATGTACATGCATATGTATGTATGTATGTATGTATGTGTTTGTATATAGGGAGAGTCAGAGTGATAGATATCAGTGGTGACTATTTTCGTCCGTCATATTACCAGTTTATTCATAGCGTTCGATGGGGTTGAGAAGGGAAAAAAAGAAAAGAGGACGACTACGAAATAAGCCCCCTTTTCACAATTTGACCGACTGCTTCCAACCGAGTGAAGGCGCGTCTGATTCGAAATGAATTATATATTGTGCTTATACACTCAATATTCCTATTGTATCAAAGTTGCCGAAGGAAGCCGCACACACAGACACACACTTTACGTGTTAATGCAGTTATGTCGATTTATAATTGAAAATGTATTAAATATTCAGGGAACACCTGAGGGATATTACACGTACACGCGGTGCACACGTAAGTGCGTGTGTGCATGCGTGCACACGCGCGTGCACGTGGATGTATTGGGTTAAGGCAAAAGTTTCCAGCAATCTTTAGTCATATAAATTCATCGCGTCATTATTCAGTCTTCGATCTACACTAACTTTCCACTGCCTGACGCCCCCTTCCAGCTAAATTTCGTTTTCCATCATAACTGACTGATTCAAGTTCTGATTCGATTAATTCTTCGGGAGGTTTTCTATATATTCAAACTTTCGAAACGGCTGTCCGGGCAAAAAAGCGAAACAGTTGATTGTCTGTGGAAGAATGGTCTAGAAAATACGCTGTATGTTTGAAAGCATCCCATTCAAGTCCCTGGTCATCATAAGGTCGCATTTGCAACACGAAGACGAATGTGGTCGTGGAACTAATTCTATGACGACTTCTTTGCCCACAGGAACTTTTTCCCCAGTAGATTCTGCCTTGGATGTAGACACAATTTTATTCGTTTCGCATTTTTGTAATAATTCGATTTTTCATTATCAAAGACCCCCTTGTCAAAGAAGCCTCTTCTCTGGGTTTGGCTAATGAAATGATAAAAATTTAAACGCAGGCCAGTATTCCTTTGTATAAATTTCTGTTGAACCATTTTCTATTACTTCACAGTTTTTCTTGAAGTTTTTAAACGACTACAGTTGAATATCTACTCAAGCGATATCAGACTGAGTAAACCTTAAAGATGCATCTTTCTTTAACGATGAGCAAAATATAGAACCTGTATCTCCGGTATCAATCTAATGAATGCACGGTGGTCGCTGAATGGGACTTTGAAAGATAGTACGTAGATATTTTATTTCCTGGATTAATGTCATGGTAATCTAGATAATTCTAGATGTAAGTTTAGACAAGTCTACGTATAAACTAAAAATGATAAAGTAGAAATAAAGTAGAAATAACGTTGCAGTTAAGTTCCTTGGTAGCCTTGAAAGGTTCTGGTTTTGGTGAGGTTCATTGTTGTTGTCGTAGTCATTGTCATTGTTGTTACCAGAGGGAAAGTAAAGTCACCAACAGAGTAGAGGTTTGATAAAAAGGAAGGCAAGAAAGAGAGACAAGAATGGAAGATTTAAAGAATAAAGATATCGGACAAGAAAAAGTGGACACGTTGGAGATGGAGAAGCTGAGAAAAAAAAGTTGATAAAAAGATGATATCAAGCAACGAAAATTAGATAAAAAGTTAAAGAATGGAGAAAACAAAGAGGCACAAAGAAGAAAGAAAAAACATAGAAAGATGGAAATAAACAGAAAAACATGGAAGAAACTTTAAAAGAAACGTAGAAGTCAAAATTGCAGACGTAGAGCGCGTGATGAAAACCAAACACACAACAGCCATAGTGGCCTAAATCAATAACCTACAAAACCAAAAAGTCACAGCAAAAATACCCCTTAATTTTCACCAAGTCTGCTACAATACCACAAGTGTACGGCACCCGGTGAAGGTCAAAATCGCTACAACTGTGATGGTCCGCAGAAATAAACACGTCAGGGCGAGGCATCCTGAACAATTAATGCACTGATTGCCTCTTTTACCTGCAGTTTCTTTCTCTACTTTTTAGGTTACCCGCGGTCAACACCCCACCTAAAAAAAAAAAAAAATCATAGTTTTCATTTGATAGTGGCCCCAAAAGCTCAAGCGTAGTGATGCCAGTAATCTGGATATGTCAAAGAGAAGCCGCAGAGTGCTTCCTCCGAGTGAGAAAGTGAAAGTGTTCAACTTGATAATTGATAAGGAAAAAATAATATGCTGAGCATTGTTCCCTCTAAGCTGTACGCGTGTGCTCATGCGCACGCGCACAAGCATGCGCGTTTTGCAACCAACTCACAAAGGAAATTAACGTGCACTCAAAAGATTTCGAATTCTGTAGATGGCTCAGTTTTTATTAGGAAAATATTAATTCACAATATCGAATTCAAAATTTGGCACATGATTTTATCGCGGGGAAAATTTCATATGAGATTTTTGCACACACTGACTTTAAAGATTAGAGTTAACATTGATGCTGAGGTTGTAAAGATTTACTGCAAGATGTATCCGTCTTGAAACTTCTATTAACGTATGATGTTATAATTGTTCTATTTCGTCATTAGTTAAAGCCATAATCTCTCGTCGTCACTATTTACAGATTTGGCTTATCATAAGTATGTTCGTAAAATAGAAAAACGTTATATTTATGGGTTCCGGTACTATCTGCAGTTCCAGACGTCTACAGGGGTTTTGGAACTTATACCTCAGGGATAAGGAGGGGGAACTACTTTATATTGATGAATATAATGTCATATGAACAAAGCTGCTGACAAAGGTCAAAGAGAAGAATTAAGCGGTGGGGGGGGGGGTTGATTGGGTCAATTGACAGAAACAAAAGGTGAAATTTTAAAAAAAAGAAATGGGGGACATCATTTAAATAGCAACTAAAAGCTCACTAACAAAATCAGACGACTCAAAAGCAGTGTAATTCACACATCAGCATGTCATCTCGGGGGTGATCAATTAAAAACTGGAAAAAGAGGTTATAAATGCTATCTAAAAC
>OY735205.1:48052012-48092012 GCA_963457665.1 Thysanoteuthis rhombus | reverse complement strand
TAATACGACAATTCTGTGGGTACTTTTTCCTTTTCAGCTTCAACCAGAAATATATCTGTCTCATTATAACAAGCTCGTTTGGACCGTCATTTTTCTTCATTTGGTCTAAGAACCATGAGAATCAATTTGATTTCCTGATTGGAAATCCAATCACCTGAAATTAGAAATCTACTCGGGTCATTGGCGCCCATTAAGTTATTCTATCTTTGTCGGATACAGTTTTAATACATTTTATTGTTGCTGATAAGTGCGACCTTAGAGACGATAAACGCGGATCGCCCAGAAGATGACGACCAGGTCATCTTGAAGACGCCAACTTTAAAGGCGGAAAAATTATGGCATAAATCTGTGACATTAATGGCGCAATTAAGAAAGTGTATAGATTGGGGAACATGAGGTTATATTCCGTACAATTGGGAGATTATTTATGCCCCAAAGCCAATCTATCTCCTATCGTCTGTTCCTGTCTATCTCAAACTATTTCTATCTATTTATTTATCTATATCAGTTTTGTGTATATATGTATGCAGGTGTGCTGGAAGGAGGTCAGCTCGACACAGCTCAGTCAATGATTTGGAACAAATTCAAAAATAAGCACAAGGATCCTGCAAATAGGCACTTTACAATATAAAAGAAACCCACTCACTTTATCCTTCTACAGCACCCTCCTTGTGTTTATGTGTATATACACAATTCTGTTCCTATCGATCTATTTATGGTGTCTTGATGGTGCACTGGTTAACAGGGTCTTCTTCGAAATCTAATGGCTAGAATAGTGAGATCAATCTTCACTATGTTTCATTAATATTACCTTGATCCAAACTAAGCTAGGATTGGTAAATAATTTCGGATCAACGATGCTGATTTATTGATATATATACTCGCATATATATATATATATATATATATATATATATATATATATATATATATATATATATATATATATATATATATTAAGATCAATCAAGAGTTGTGGTCAATGTACGATATATACATACACAGCTACATAAACACACACACACACATATACACACACACAGATATACACACACACACACATATATATATATGTGTGTGTGAATTTAAACTTTTCAACTTTTAATGATAAAAAGGAAAGTTTCAATTTAAATCTCTATATAGTAACAATATATAACTATTGTATTATTTAATTTTAGAGTCTTGGTGCATGTAATTTAGTGATATTTGTATTAATATTTCAATTTCATTCTTTAGGATGGAATTCGTCAACTGTTTACCACAACCCCGGTATGAGAATATTTGGAAAGATTTCTTGTTATGGCGCTCCTTGTCATATTCAGATACTTTATATGAATGTTACTACCCCATGATTTTGATATGATGTAGAATGAACTCTTTCTCTTTTTATTTTCTGTTCATGTGGAATTATAACAATGTTTAAGCAGAATTTTGAACACGTATTATTCTATGCATTCTATAGATAAACTCAGATTTTTTATTCATGTCTATATATACATAAAGCAAAATTTGAATTGAAATTTGTTTATGAGTTGCCTAACGAGGTTTAATTACTTTTTTTCGACTTATATAATTTATATAGTTTACATAAAAGTCGGATTTTATTTTCAAAGTAAAGCCCATATTTATATCTATAATTATGAAGTAAATTAGGATTGTAATTTTTTTATGACTCAAACTTATTATTTCATTGACAGGAACTTCATTTGAACCTGGATTGTTTAACGCGATTATAAATAGATTCGGCGAGCAAAATTTGTTTTGAACATGTACTGTTAGAATTTATTAATGTCATATGCTATTATTTCATTTTATTGTTAAGCTATTCTTTTCATATGTATACACATATATGTCTCTCATTTCTTGTTACACAGTATATAGGTGTTTCCACATGCTGTGTAATTTTTATTTAAGATTGTTGTTATTTCCCCAATATATATATACATATATATATATATATATATATATATATATATATATATATATATATATATATATATATATATATCACCAATATCATCAAAAGATATGTATACATCGGTGAACTGAATCAGAATTCGAGCGGAGGCTGAATCTGTTCAATTCTCTTAAATACTCTTAAAAATTGCATGAGTATTCTTTCTCCTATGATCACAAGACAAAACTTTTTCATCACTGTCATGCGAAGATGGTTGGTGAAGCAAACTCTGCAAAGAGTGTTTTGGTGAGTGTGCAGTCGAGCAAACCACTCTCCCATAGCATTTGTATATGGAAATTCTTCGGATAAGGGATCAGAGGGATTGATCCGTCTGAAATCTTGCATGGATTATACTGATTTGACCGAATTTAGCCCGTAAACCCATGCGGAGGGAACAAAAATCTGATTTTACATGGTCTGATCAGACTGTAAAGAGACTTCACGGGTATGCATAGTAACATAATATCAAAATGCATGTGAAAAATAGGAAAAAAATGAAGAAATTTACATAAATTACATTAACAGATATGGGGAAATGAGTGACTGAAGAGATACAAAGAGTGTTTAGTGTTCAACGCCGTGAAGCTTTCTCTTACCCACCGTCAATCAAAAAAATTGAATCGAAACAAAATACCTACTACTGCTCTGCCCCAACACTTATCCATCAAATGCTACACAACCACCTCTCCATCCTATGATAAAAATAATAAATCCATATTTTCCCTGAGAAATGACCATTCTAGCCCTTCACTGCCTTTTTTTTTCATCTAAGACAAACCAAACAACCTCAGACAGGAAACATACACCCCCTGATCCCGTCTCTTATAAACCCATCTTATTTCAAACTAAATGTTACCCTCATTTACACATATACAAACACCTAACCCCCGCTCCTGCTAAACAACCAAACAGAAAAAAAAGTTTTTCTCTTCAAAATCGAACAGCAACTTTTTCTCTGTGAACCGCCAAAAATATTTTTTCTGAAAAAGATGGCTGATCACCGTCGAAACGCATCGAACTACACCCACGGCATAATAAAAAAATTGAGATGTTACACCTCTATCTTGAGTTTTTCTACTCACCTTCCTTGTCATTTCCACACACACACACACACACACACACACATATATATATATATATATATATATATATATGCGTGTGTGTGCACACACACACACACACACACACACATATATATATATATATATATATATGCGTGTGTGTGTGTGTGTGCACGCGTGCATGCGTAGAGATAGAGAGTAAGAGAGAGAGAGAAGGAGAAAGGGAGAAATATGGATGAATGAAAAGAAATATTTTGGCATAAGGTCAGACTTTTCATATTCGTCTATCCATCTATCCCAGGTTTTATTTATAGTTATCAACCAATATCTCTGTCAATATTTATCCGCTTTCTACTCACTGTCAAAGTTTAGTAACTGCTTGTACTTTCAATCGTCTTAGTTTGACTTATTAACCGTCTTCTTTCCTATGGAAGTACCTATATTTGAACACAAAATCTGTAGAAAAAAAGAAGTTCAAAGCTTTCTTGTCTTTTTTCTCATGCACGAGTAGGTTTTGGTTTGGGACAGAGAGCTTCAAAAAGATCCTCTCCATATATTCTCATTTCAAAAGGAAAGTAAAAAGAACAGAGAGAAAGAGAGGGGAGAGAAGGGGAGAGGAGGGAAAGATTTTCCATTTCTTCTCTGTTGAGAATGCATGATAGGAAGTGAATTATTCGTTCAAATCGTTTCTAAATGATCCAGTTCCGTAACTTCAATACATACCACCTCTAAACACCCCCACACACTCACATCCCCACACACACACGCACACACACACATGCATATATATATATATATATATATATATATATATATATATATATATATATATAATTTCAATTGCGAAAATGTTTAGCTCGTATCAACGTGTCACATGCAAGAATGTTGATTGGTGCTATTTGTTAATTTAGTGTAGCGAGATTCTGCCATTTCTGCATCTCGAAATGTGCCGTTCGAGAAAAAGCGAGACTATCGAATATTAAACGTGATGTCAGCCTCAAATAGAAGACTTGAAAGACAATGTTTCGCTGCGTGAAAATGAACTTTATTGAGCGGAGGAATGAAAACGAAGTAAGTTATAGAAAAATGAGCAAGAGAAAAAGGAAAAAAAGGAAATAGAAAAGCACTTGGAAAATAGAAAGAAATGAAGAAGACGAAGAAAGAAAAGGGAGGAGAACGAAAATCAGGATATGAGGAAAGAAAGAAGCTCGAGAGAGAAAAAAAGAAAGCAGAATAGACTGAAAGAAAGAAAGAAAGAAAGAAATGAAAGGATTGAAGTGAAAAAGAAGGAAAAGAGAAAGATGATAGAAAGAAGTAGATAAAAAAGGAAGAAAGAATTATAATAGAAAAAAAAAGAAGAATGGTGACAGAAAGGAAAATGAGTCAAGAAAGAGAAGGAAAGGAAGAAAGTTGGAGGAGAGTAGTAAAGAAGAAAAAAAAGGAGAAAGTGAGAAATGAAAACTTTAAAAAAAGCTAAAAGAATGAATTCAAAGCAGACAGGAACAAACAGCGTGACATTCAAATAAAAATAGATGAAAAACAAAACAAACAGACAGACAGACAAGAAAACAGTAATACCCTCTTTCCGCCTTGAATAGACGTAGAAATTTATTGACTTACATAAAGACAGACAATTAAAAGACAATAGGATAAAACAAAGATCGAATGAGTGATGAAAGGGAAAAAAGCATGGAACGAGACACCGAGAGAAGTCTCGGGCGGAAGCAAAACTTAGGAAACAAATAAAAGAGCGGACCACTGCTAAAATGTAATGCACGAAAAATATTCCATTGAAATAATTCAGGCAGTGTGGAATGACCTCAGAAGTCATCAATGTCAAGTGTAAATGTTTAATGTAATCCAATGGTAACAAGACGTGATCAGGTCACATGGATTTAAGTAACACGCGATTAAACATTTTCAACAATGAGTGCATTTATGAGCAGACATTCGTTCTCGTCAGTCAATCGGTGGGGTTGATTCGACATTCGGACAGTTGACAGTCAGCAATCAGAGCTGACAGAATCGGGCAGTGCAAAATTGGTATCAACACCAGCAGAAATGCGAATGAGGTCTTTCTCGGGTCCCCCAGCAATATCCTCTCTCCACCTTGAATTGACATAGAAATCTATTAACTTAGATAAAGACAGGCGATTAAAAGAAAATCAAATAGAACCAAGGACCAAAGAGTTATGAAAGAGAAAAAGCAGACGGGTTGATATAAAGAAGAAACTTCATTCCCCGTTCAACCCCAGCCCCTCTCTCCGACGAGCTATGAATACAGCGAGAATTCAACAAACGAAACCTTAAGTCCTGACTTCTGACAATTATAAGATGATCACTGGCCTACGAAGAAGAACGAAGATGAAGTTTTTTAATTTGGTAATTTGGTAAAAATAGTAGTTTATGAATAGCTGATGTGTTTCAGAAATATGTTCATTATATTGATATGCTGCCAAAACAATATTGTTACAGTATTCCTCCTTTTAATACATTTTCTCTTTTATGAATTTTCTTTATCTCTCTCTCTCTCTCTCTTTCTCTCTCTCTCTCTCTCTCTCTCTTTCATATTTTCTTCTTTTTCCAGATTCGAACAACCGTAGCTATCAAAGATGGCGAAGGGTTCAATCTTTTTTTTTAAATATTTGCGTCTTTGTATGTTTCCTTTGGTGTTCATTCATGTTTGTTTGTTCCGGCGCTGTTGGCCATGCTGTTTCCTCTATAGATTTGAAAATTGGCATCAGTACTCCACTTACTCTTTTTCTAATATGTTATTTTTCATTTTTCGAAAAAAAAGAAGTTTTTTTCTTTACCTTTTAGGCCTTATTTTGACGGATATAGTTTATGAATAACATCTAGATTCTGAATATTTCAAGATGTTTTTTTTTTCACTCTGGATGTTTTTCAGTGAAAACGCTATTCATGTCATAAACAGAATCTATTCTGACCCAATTTATTCTTTGATAGAATCTTTTTTTTTTACGTGACTTCAAATTTTGACCCTACGGTTGTTCAGTTATTGACTGTGATGGTGAATTTATCTCTTCTGCATACTCTTTCTTTCCCCCTCACTTTCTTTGAACACTTCTTTCTTTTTCTCATTTTTTTCCTTGAATTTTATCTGATTTTTCCTTTTTTTGTTTTTTTTCTCCCCCACCAACGCTCTCCTTCGTGTAGCTTTTTCAATTTTTTAAATTCTCTCTTTACTTCTTTTCTATGCTTTATTTTTGACTCTTTTTCTCATGCTTGTTTTCTTTCTTTCTTTCTTTATTTCTTTCTTTCTTTCTTTCTTTCTTTCTTTCTTTCTTTCTATACTCTCTGTTCATTTTCCTTCGTCCTTTACTTTCTTTCATTCATCCTAATCTCTCTTTCTTCTTCTCATTAATAATTAAGATTTCCTTTCCGTTTCTCCTCTTTCTCACTTTCTTTCATTTTCCTCTTCTCTTCTTCTCCTGGCTCGAACGCCCACCTCCGATGTTCAAGTTCTTAAACATCTGTTGAAATACAATCGGAATTCCCTTTTCCTTTCATTTTACACGATTCTTTTCTTCCTCGCTCCAAGCATTGCCTACTTCTCGTGCCCACACGTCTTTTTCACGTTAACCATTGATTTTAACTCTCGCTGACTTGATCTTCTTCCCACAAAAATGATCTTCGTGAGCCAAATTAATTCAAAATTTTACGGTGTTGACAAAGAAAGAAGAAAGATACAATTGAGTACACGCATCAGGCAAAGTTAAACACCATCCTTCCTTGAGCACGTTAGATAGTTCTCAGTTTGAGAGTCAATTTTGTGGTTAGATTTCATAATACATGGATAGCTCATGATAGCATTTTACGTTAAAGGAAAAAGCAGGAGTCAGAGATATCATGGAATCCATTAGAAAGATTCAAATGGCAATGGGCAGGCCATGTAGCGTGAATTTCAGGCAGCTGTTGGACATCACGACTTGCAATGTAGATTCTCAGTGATCATATGCTAAATTGTGGTCAGCATAAAGAAAATTGGTTTGACGATTTTAGATAAGAAAATATTGGCTTCACGAGGCTCACGACCCGGGGACTTGGCAAATCTTGAGGAATGTCTATGTCCAGATGAAGACAATGGTAAATTATGATGATTATGTACAGTAAACAGTAGGTTTAGTCTGTAAAGTGAAAATGAATGACATTTCTTTCCAAATATTGAATAACCGTAGACATCAAAGATGCATTTTTGTACGTGCGTGTTTGTGTGTTCGTCCAAGTACTCCATTTTGTCAAAAAACATTGGTATCAGTTCTCTACTAGACACCTATTTTTTTTTTATTTTTGTAAAAAAAAAGAAGCATTTCTGACGTTTTTTTGTGGGGATGGGGGCTTATTCTGACAGGTTTATATTTTTGTGTGTTCCAGTGCTTCTGTCCCATCGTTTTGTCTACCGACTTGAAAATTGACATCAGTACTCTACCAGACCCCTCTCAAAAAAAGGAAAATATTTTAGGAAAAAAGTTCGTTTTTTCAAACTTTTTTTAGGGCCGTATTCTGATGAGTTTATCTGGATACTTTCTACGTGTTTTTTTTTGTTGTTGTTGTTTTTTTTTTTACTTCATTGTAGAAGTTTTTTCATTGGAAAACGCCAGTGATGTCATAATAGAATTCCAACCATATTTATTTTTCGATGGAATCTTTTTACATGACTTCAAATTCTGATGCTACGGTTGTGCATAGCAACATTATCAGACTACATATTTACTGTTTGCTTCCAATGTTTTTTGAAAACTTTATGATTCCAACCTTCTAAACCTTTTTATCTTTCTGAAAAAAGAACTGATTTAGGTGCCTCCGGCAGTCTTCCAGGGAAGTGAATTTTTTTCAATAAGAAAATTCTATAGACATTGGAATAAATGTTGACCCGGTGTGCAATATCTGGTAAATACAGCAAACGAGAGGAAACTTCCCAAACTAGCACTGACAAATCTTGCTTGGTCTCCATCCAATCAATCGTTATCCGGATGGAATATCACACCCTTTTGGTTAACAAACTTAGGACGCATTTCATCCGTTCTATAAGCCTACTTCTTGCGCTTCTTGTCGACTGCTACCTTCAATTGATCTGATTGGGAACAGCACTCCTCCATGATAATTTTCGACTGCTCTGGAAGAGATTCATAGTTCATAGTAGAGATTCATAGGTGCCAGCCAATCTCACTATATGCACAGCATCACTTTTTTCAGATGAAGACCGGACTTTGGTTAGTAGCGATGTACTTTGTTTTTCCAGCAATCTTTGACGTTTTTGTGAAAGATCCACTATTCAGCATCCGTCATAATTTGTTTAAAAAACCAAAACATATAAGACGTAGTAATTTTTCCTCGCTTCACTTATGTTGAAACGACACATCAAAGCGGTATAGACATCAATAAGCATAATAATAATCGAATGTTGTCTCTGTGTGGTCAGTGGTTAGCTCGCTAGTCCTGCAGACAATAATATGAGTTAATGTAACAAGTTGGCCCAGGAGTATTACAAAAATACAGGTATACCTTTATTGGTGTGATTAATTCGTTCTAAAATTATCCATGCTATTCATCTTATTCTTGAATCAATTTGTACAGCAATATCTCAACCGTATTGGATCAAAACCGACGCTAATAGAAACCAAACTTTTCAAGGTTTTCTTGTTGATATAACTGGATGGGAAAGTTGATAAATACAAACGAATGGGATTTAATTATGTACACCAATGGTAAAAGCAAAAACCAAAATCTGTCTGATTTAACAAAAAAACAAAAAAACAAACATAAAATTCTTTACGACTCTCAAATACATCCAGGACCAGATCTAGTCATCGTAGACAAAAAAAACATTTGGCAGGTAGTGGATTTTGCAATCTCAAACGAGCACAGCATGAAATTGAAAGAGAGTGAAAACCGGAAAAATATCTGAACCTTGTCAGATAACTAAAAAAAAAAAGTGTGCCCATTGATATTGGTGTGCTTGGAAAAGTTCTAAGAAGTCTTGCAAGAAAAGTTGGAGGATATACAAATCTTTGGAGAATACAATTCATTCAGACGATAGAGTGTCTAGAATCGGCTATAATAGCGAGGAAGGTGCCACGATATTGTGGAAACTTGCTGTTAATTTTTCTCCGGTGAAAGCAGCAGATACTATTGATGCGAGAGCTCAACGAGCAATCGGTACAATAATGTCCTCTTTTAAAGATGGAAGAATGATTGGAAAAACAAAAGATCTGAAAGAAATTTTTGAGATGATTCAAACTGAAACAATGCAGGAGTCAGCGAAAACTGCAAAGGAGAGTGCAGGAGATAGGAGTTGATCGCCCGATAATGGCCACGAGACATTGTGGTTGAGGAGACGGTTTTGGTGGAAAGAAAATGGAGGCAACGATCATTTAAATAAATGAAGACTTAAGCCCTAAAAGGCATCAACAATGGCGAAGAAAAGAGGGAGATGAAGGAAGCAATAAGAGATAAATAGAGGTTTAAGGAGATTAAGATGAATACAGAGATGATGATGATGATGATGATGATGATGATGATGATGATGATGATGATAAAAATGAGTGTGAGAAAGAACATAATGATCGAAAAGGAAGGAATTGAAGGAGACGAAAAAAAGAAGATAAAGGTGAGAAGGAGAGGGTAAATAAATCGAAAAACAGTACTTGAAGAAGAAGAAGAAGAAGAAGAAGAAGAAGAAGAAGAAGAAGAAGAAGAAGAAGAAGAAGAAGACAAACAACAACAAAAATAACAACAACAAGGGAGAAGAGAAAGAAGAAGACAGAGGAGAAGAGAGAGGAAAGTTGATAAAAGAAAGAAGAAAGAACAAGTGGAAGAAGTAATTAGCGAAAAAGCAACTCGCACTCACAGTCAATAATTGAACAACTGTAGCGTCAAATTTTGAAGTCGTGTGAAAAAAGATCCCCTAAAGGAAAATATGATCAGAATAAATTCTATTTATGACATCACTGGAGTTTTCCACTGAAAAATACCTGAAAGAGAAAAGAAATCTGGATGATATTAATAAACCCATCAGAATAAGACCCCAAAAGGTCAAAAGACCCTTTTTTTCCAACAATAAACATTTAGAAGGGGTCTACTGGAGTATTGATGCCAATTTGTCAAGTCTATAGACAAAATAGTATGGCCAGGAGCACTAGGACACATGCACGTATAAGATTGTATAGAATCCTTCGCCAGCTTTGGTGACTACGGTTGTATGATGAAAAGGAAGACGATAAAAGAGACGAGGAAGGATAAACAAAGATACAGAAGGGGATGGAATAATGAGGAGAAGAGGGAGGAAGAAGAAGGGGAGTAGTAGAAGAGGGTGAAGATAAAGGAGAAGAGGAAGAAAATGAAAAGCATGATAGTAGGTAAAAGACGAGAAAGGAAAAAAAGATGGAAAAGAAGAAACTTAAGAGGGAGAAATCGAAAAAGATGGAGATAAAGACGAAGAAAAAATGGCAGAAGTAATTAGAGCAGGATAAGAATTCATTGAAGACGGAAGATGAAAGAGTTAGGAAGTAGAAAGAGAAGAAGAAATTCCTCAGTGAAAGTGTCCAGGAAAGAAAGGAAAGAAGACGGTTAGTTAGAAGGAATTCGCCGATCTCAGCCTAGCAACAGCGTCTTCTCCGGAGCCACCACCACCACCACCAACAACAACAACAAAAACTGAAAGCAGCCCAAGGATATATGAAAGAATAACGCTGAACAGCTTCGCAACACGGGATCACAAAGTCTTTCAAGTAAAAGTAAAATTTAAATCGAACATGAAAGACAAATAAAGAGATTGAGAGAGCAGTCATTACGACCACAGCTACGGAGAGAGAGAGAGAGAGAGAGAGAGAGAGAGAGAGAGAGAGAGAGAGAGAGAGAGAGAGAGAGAGAGAGAGAGAGAGAGACGGGGGCAAAAATACTGGAAAAAAAATTAGATGAGCAAACGCCACCCAAAATGGCTTCTCTTTTTCAAAATTTTTCGAATGATTAAACACGAACAGACGAGGCTCTGCATCATAATTTATCATTGGCGCTGGCAAACAATATGCAAAAGTCATCTGAGTCATATTTGCACCACGGCCAAATAATTTCTCTTTTTTTTGTTTTTTCCCTTTTTTTTTTTTGCGAAACAAAGGGAAAATATCGGAAATGATTGAAACAGACTAACTGAACGAAACTAATTTGTTTGAAGGTGTTAATCTGTAACACGACAGCCTTGAACACCCATTGATCTAAATCAAACCCTTTTTTTTTTCGCCTCGGTTTTATTTTTATTTTGTTTTCATTCTTTGAGAACGTTTAGCATTTGGGGAGAAAAAAAATCGGAATGAAGTATTGCGTATATTTGTTGTGTCGAAACGTTCCAGTGAATAGTTATTTATTGTTCTTGATTTTCGGTCATCTTGGTTGATTTGACGTGAAGTAGGTGACGTGAGGAGAATTTCTGAATTAAAATTAATAATTCCATCGTGATGATGATGATAATAATAATAATAATAATAATGATAATAATAATAATAATAATAATAATAATAATAATAATAATAATAATAATAATAATAATAATAATAATAATAATAATAATCATCCAATTCTCTGATCTTTAATAAACTGGGTAATAAATTTTGGCCACAGCCACACGTCAGGTTGGGGGATATTGATTAAAAAAATTAGAGAAAATAGAATAGGTTACTTCTTTATTTAGACGGGAATTGAAAAAAAAATAGTGAAGACTGAATACCTAAATTTTCTGCCCTTTAGCTCCATTGGCGCGATCTGTACGCGCGATGCGTATACACAAAGTCAGCCAGTCAGCCAGACCAGCTAAAAAACTGAAGAAAACTATGTCGACAGTTTTGTCACAATTTCGGTCGACTGTTTCTGGTAATAGAATGTGATAAGACTTTTTATGAGTGCTCTAAGTAAAAGAACAAACAAAGATCTATGCTTGGTTATGAATATCTGTGTATATATCAGTGTGCCGACTGTCAATATAGGTATCTTGAGTTTTTAGCTGGTCTGACTGACTGGCAGACTATGTGTACATGCATTGCACGTACAGATCGCGCCAATGGAGCTAAAGGGCAGAAATTTTAAATATTCAATCCTCATTATGTACGCATGTAGGCTTCCGTACATTTATTTACAGTACACCACAAAACTTTAAACTCGATTTAAAAAGGTCGAAAAATTCATAATTATCCGGTATAATTGAACAACGGTAGCCATCAAAGATGGAGAGGGGTTAAACAATCGTAGCAACCAATAATAGTAAAGAGTTCAATGCTTCTTGATATTTTGATATTGTATTTTGATTTTGTACTTTTGACCTTTTGGGTGCCTTATTTTGTGTCAAAATATTCCAAGATTTTTTTTTTGGAAATATATGATGAGTGTTTCCTCGTGGGAAACGCCAATGATGTCACGCATAGCATTTATTCTGATAACATTTATTCTTCGATTGAATTATTTCACATGACTTCAAAATTTGACGCTACGGCTGCTGAATTACTGACTGTGATGGTGAGTCTGTTACTGTTTTAGGTATTGGGGATTGGCCGTTTAAAAAGCGCAGCAAAATAGTAGATTGATTAGTGCTTGTGAGTCAAGCAGTTTTAACAGAATTGTAATTGTTGAAAATTTTCATTGCAACTAAACTTTAAACTCGCTGATGATTGATGTGATATAAAGTGTTCAAAATTCAATTTATCGGTAACTGTTGTTGCTAAAAAATGATTTAAAATCTACGCAATATGGGAAAGAGAGCATGAATGGATGGCAAGAAACGTTTTTGAAGATGGGAGGTTATTCAATGCAGTTCTAGAACTGAAAACTGCCATTTTAGCTGCTTGATGTGCCTGATGAATTATCCTGTCGTTTGGTGCAAAGCCCTCCAAATCAGATTTTTTCAAATATTCAAAAATAATGTTGGTTCTACAAAGAATTGAGGTAACTTTTTTCTACAAGAAATTCAATAAAACTTTCAATGAAACAATATAATTTACCATGAATTTGAAGTTTTAGTGAAAATAAAATACAAAAAATCAGAAATTACCTCTGATGACATCTAAGATCAACCTTACATTGGCTCTTACCTTCGAAGTCAGGGGATGTACCCATATGCTCAATTTCAGCATCTTCGATGCAGAATTGTTGCTCACAACTCTGAAAATTGGCTACAAATGCCCAGGACTGACCTCTGATTACCTCGAATGACCCCCGATGTCAACTCCGTATTGTATATGACCTTAAAAATGCAAAGATGCACCTTTATGACCAGTTTCAGTTTCATAGGTGCTCAATTGTGGTCAAGCCCTTCGAAAATTGTCCAGAAATTACCTCTGGTGACCTTGAATAAACTCAGAAGTTAGCGTAGTATGGTTTATAATCTTTTCCATGAGAAAATGTACTCATGTGTTAAATTTCAGCGTCCTTGGTGCAAAATTGGCTAAAAATGACCGAACAACAAAAGGTTAAAATATTAGTATATATATATATATATATATATATGTGAGTGTGTGTGTATGAGAGTGAGTGCATCACCATCGGTCTTTTGCCATAATTTTCGTCAATATTTGCTGAAGAGAAATAACAAGAGAAAGAGGATTGGCTATTATTATTACCACCTACCTTTACTAGAAATTGCAATTTAGGGCTGAATATATCTGTGCGTGTGTGAGGTATGCATTTGTGTATAGGTCTGCACGTGTATATGTCTACGTGAAAGGTTTTCCACATGTATGCGTCTGTGTACATACATATGTTTACATATATGTGCTAGTATATGTGCTGTGTGAGGTGTATGTGTATACGTGTACGTGTGCATGATGCCACTAATTCGAGATGAAGTCAATGAAACTATTTGTTGTTGCCGTTTTGAGTATGAACGTCGCTCTTTAAGTGTGTCTGAAGACGTGGACATGAAAGATTCACAAGAAGATGACAGGAAAAATAAAATCAAGCAATTGTAGAGAAAAAAAAATAACGGAGAAGAATAAATAGAGATATAATTGGATCAGTACCGGGAGGGAAATTCTATTCATCTCTTAAGCGGAGGAGGCCACTAGGAATGAAATACTGCCTCATATCATTCTTATTCTATACGAACACACATACACACATATTTATACATGAAATATATTTTTCGATCTCTAAGAATACAGATTGAAAGATATTGCGATTGCTGAAGAGAACACTAGGTACGAAATGTTGACATTCATCGAGTTTCCATCCTTGTAACGTATGTATGTGTGCTTGTGTGTGTTGGCAAACGTGAAAATCGGAAAGTGATGATAAAGATTCAAGAGGAAAGCAGATGCTACAAATAAAAAATATTTATTATCACAAGGACATGTTTTGAGGCATTTCGACGGTTGCCTGCCATCTTATTTTGAGAAACTAACCCTGCATTGCAGAAAAAAATTGTATGCTGTCTATATGTTTGAGATTGAGGAAAGAAATAGGGATATTTCTGTATGCTTATATAGGAGTGGGAGGGGGCGTTTGTATCTGTGTAGGTGTGAGTTAAGTTTGTTCTGAAATAAGAATGGTCAGTTAAAAGAGGGCTCTCTCCTCAATCTCAAACGTGTATATACATATCATTGAAAAAATTATGTATGATACGACGAAATGATTATAAATTGCGTTATATCATATTGAAACTTTCATTTGAAATGATCTTCCATTATCACACTAGAATGTAAAGAAATTATCACTTTACCTAAACAACGTGAATAGAATAGACAATTAAAGAAAATAAGGCTGCTGTAGGAATGAAACCTGCAAATTTCTATATGATATTACCCAATTATATATATATATATATATATATATATATATATATATATATATATATATATATATATATATATATATATATTTATATAAATATATGTGTGGTAGATGGGGAGTTCATGCACGGGTAAATATATCGCTTAAATCAAACCTTCCAGACCGTCCTGTTCTGCGTATTGCAGAGGTATGATGACAGCTTATGGGTCTAAAGCGAAGGTTTAGATCCTTACTCGTGGTACTGGATGGGATAATGAATAGTCTATAGCCATACTGAAAAGTTGAAATACAGCGAAACTGCTATCTGTGAATGACACAATTATTTAATTATTATCATATATATATATATATATATATATATATATATATATATATATATAGATGGATAGATAGAGAGAAATATAGCAGATATATAGATTAGTAACAGATTTTCTACAATACATCTTTTATTATAAATGACAGCCAAGGAGCATCCTTTTAATTCTTTAGTATTTTTCTTGTTTTTCTACCGCGCAAGTGAATGGATCTTTGGTTTTAATAAATATAGACATTTTCCAAAAGATAAAGCGATTTCGGTAGAACAATCTGCCATTTCCAATATCAATGTGGAGTTGTACTGTTCGGTATCATGGTGGAGTGGTATCTTGGTTGATGATATTTTTTCACTATTCAATTTTTACTGTTCAATTTGGCGTCTTTAGTTCGCTGTCTGGCGTCTACTTTAGTCGGTTGCCACTAGAGCTCAAAGAGAGTGTGTGAGAATTAGAGATTTGTTTTTTCTTATCGTTTGGAGGATTTTTTAGATGCGTCCAACATCTCTATAAATCACTGTGTCTGTCTCCATTTAAATAACGTCATTTATTCCTTCTTTTTTTAAAAATCAATTCTCGTAATAGATAAAAATATCCCTTTCTGTGATACGTTCTTTTCTGTCATCAAACAATAATCATTTATTCTTTTTTAATCGATTCCCGTGATAGGTATAACGAAAAATACAGCGTTCACAAGCATGGGATTATAGAACAATTTAAAAAAAACTTATTTATAGTTTCCATCTGCAGTTTACTTTTAAGAGTCCCCCCCCCCATAATCTGCATATTCCCTTTCAGTGGTATGTAGACACATCATCAGAATTCCATTCTTGTTCAATTATCAAATGTATTCAATTAATCAATTAAATAATTGATAGATATTCAATCAACTGAGTAGTTATTAAATTCATTTAATATACCAGCACCGTGACTAAATATATTGTTGAGTGCAGGACCTCTTGACTTTACAATGTGCCTCTATTATTTGCAATCTAATAATGCAGTTGATTTTATATAGTATTCTATATCCACCTATCATCTATCTATCCCTCTCTATATATCTTTATATACCCCACCTCTCTCTCCCTCTCTCTCTCTCTCTCTCTCTCTCTCTATATATATATATATATATATATATATATATATATATATATATATATATATATATATCCTGCAGCAGCCACATTTTCTTTAATTGTTCATTCTATTTTATGTTGTGTAAATTGAATGATATATTAACCGTGTAAGAACGGGAAATCATTTCAAATACGTTCCCATATAATACAACGCAATTTATAATTCATATATATAAGTGTGTGTGCGTGTGTGTGTGTGTGTGTGTGTGTGTGTGTGTGTGTTTGTGTGTGTGTGATGTAGTAATTTCTAGCATAGAGCCTTTCAAAGTGGAGATTGAAACCTTTCAGAAGGGACAAAAATGCCAAAGTTGACTTTTTGTGAAAATGCCGAGAGAGAACTGACGTTAAATTGACTTTTACAGGTCACCAGAGATCACCGCCACCTATCCGAGGCCATCCTAGGATCAGATCACCTTTGTACACTAACTAGACGCCTGTAGGTTTTAATAGTCTTTGATATATTTGAAAATGGCAAAATCGCCCGTTTTAGAATATGCCGAAATTGACCTGACCTTTCGAGGTTATCACCACCTATCTTATGATCATCCTGGTGTCAAATTATCTATGAACACAACTTTGCAGCATGTAGGATTCAGCTACCTCCATGATATTTGAAAATGCCAAAATTGATATACCCGAAATCAACTCTCAGAGGTCATCAGAGGTCTTCCCAGCAATCCTATCCTCACCCTTGTGTCATGAGACCTTTATACACAACTTATTAGCTTGTAGGGTGCAACTGTTACCGTTGTAGTTGAAAAATGATAAATTGACCTGACCCCAAACTGATCTTCAGAGGTTACCAGAAGTCATTGCCACTTATCCCACGTTCATCATTCGGCCAAGTTACCCTTTAACACAAATTATTAGCTCATAGGGTGCAAGCGATGACTGTCTATTATTCTATTACACACAAACACACATATGTATATCATTTAATCATAATGTTCCTGTGCTGGATATCTTATAAGTGTAGAAATGTAATGACTATCATATATATACGTATATATGTACATACAGCCATATATATATATATATATATATATATATATATATATACATATATATATATACATATATATATATATATATATATATATATATATATACATATATATATATATATATATATATATATATATAGAGAGAGAGAGAGAGAGAGAGAGAGAGAGAGTGAGTTGTTGATGAATAGGTGGTGAGAGGTGCAGATGGATGTTACTAAGAACATACGATCTTACTTCAGGAGGGTTGCTAACTCTTCCGACACACACACACACACACACACACACATGTATATATATACACTTGAATATTCTTACCTATGCATATTTTCCATTCAGCATACACACACACATACACACACTTACACATATGCACAAATATAGATTTATACATTTGCATACATCCTATGATGGCAAAATACATTTATTAAATCCATTTAAAATATTTTTAGCCCTAATCAATGATTTTCTTGTTGCTACTTTTTACGGCTGGTTCTATAGAGATATTGGTGCAGGGTCAGTTTTTGGTCAGTTCTACATGATCTGGTCTATAGTCTACGCCACGCCTTTTTGATATCTTCTTGTTGAGGTAACGGAGAACACGAAACCGGCGATAGGAGGCCACAAATCAATGAATATCCTTTATTGTCTATGATATAGTTGAACTATTTTCCTCGTTCATTTATTCACAATGTTTCGGTCATGTATCCTTGGGCTCTGGTCGGGTCTTCATGGTTTAGAAAGACTCGATGAAGGCCGAAACATTGTGAATGAATGAATATTGACGAGGAAGATAGTTCCCACAATGTCGTGCACGATTATTAAAACACCACGTCTGACAAAATCCAGATAAGAAATGAATATCCTTGTTTGCCGATTGTGTTATCAAATAGTAATCTTCCTGATAAAGACATATCCTTGAATATTGCTTAGTTCCAATTATTCCCCAACCTTTCAAATCATGACGTTCACATTTCAAAACAAGATAAGATTGACAAGGAGAATGAGGGTGACGCAGCGCACGTTTCCCACGATACGTTCCCACTGCACGCATAAACAAGAGCTGACACCGGAAATTGATTTATCAAACAGAAATCATTACTAAACATAAATGGACACAATCTTCAACATGGATCCACTTACATTTGAATCCATGTATACTCCTAATATCATCCCCCGTTCGAAACAAACCACAGAAATAAATTGATAAAAATTCGGAAATTTTTCAAATCGGTTTCGAGATCCACTTCAAAGTTTTGAGTGTTTGGTCGGCATGTATTCGCCCATCTTCATTTGTTACTTTCATTCTGAGGACGTCGAGCGGCACCGGCCGCCACACTTGTCATCGTTAGAGAATTGGTTTCATCGTAAGAGCACTCGAGAAGTCAGTTGGAGAAAGAAAAGGCTTCTGTTACGTCAAAGACTTTTATCTGCTTGACTTTGACCGAAGTGGCGTCTCTTAATGGTCGACTAAGTGCTCTTTTGCATTCGTTTGTGCCAAGTTGAAGTTGAGGAAAGCGGGCTTTTCTGGATCAGTAAACGTTTCAATAACCGACTGAAATCGCCCACTGGAGTGTCTGCTTCGTTGCAATCAGTAAATCTTTTCTACAAAGAAAAATTAATAATGATAATAATAATAATAATAATAATAATAATAATAATAATAATAATAATAATAACTGAAGACAAATTTATCAACGATGACAACAGTAACTAGAAAGTCACACAGAATGATACTGCATTGATAATAATGATAATAATAATAATAATAATAATAATAATAATAATAATAATAATAATAATAATAATAATAATAATGATAGTAATAATAATAATCATAATAATAATAACAGTAGTAATATTAGTGATAATATTAATAATGATAATTATAATAATGATAATAATATTAATAATAATAAAAACCGTTGAAAATAGTCGAGTGGCCACACCTGATAGTGTGTCTTCTCACTGTGATAGGAAAGGCTTCTCAAAAGATCTGCATCAGGTTGTTACACTTTAAATGTCGTTTCTCTCTTCAAAGCATAGAAAATACTGCTAAACTTAAGAGATTTACTGATGTAATTGTATTCTTCGGTGGATTTAAGTAACGAAGCATTTGATACGAACACTTTTACAGTGCGAACTGTTCAATGCAGGTGCAATAAGTTTATGTATGGAAACGTGGATACCAATAATAAAGTTATGAATTATGACACAGCTGCGACCAACGGTCCCAAGAACTACAGTTTAAGCTACTAACCATTACATTATCCGATCGAACCATCTCAAGACTAAAGGAAAGGTTAACAAAGTTGTAAAAATGGGTCCCACACGAACTAAATGAAGTTCTCCATAACAGTACTAGGCAACATATGTCTAAACTGACTGTCAAAGCTTGGATGTTAAGTCTTGCATCATCCTCCATATTCACCTGACATTTCTCATATGGATTATCATCCTTCCAATCCTATCAAACCTCATATCCGTTTAAGAAGGTTCAATAATTGAGAAACAACAATTCATGTTTCTACTGAATTCATGACTGCTAGAGGTTTCTTCTATAGAAATGGTTATCATTGAAGGGTCGCTGAAAGAAGGTTATTTCTTCAGATGGGTTATATTTTGATTAGATATCACCCGTTTGTTGCTTTTACATATCACTTTACAATTCAAAGAACGACATTCCACAAGTTTCAACCTGATAAGTAATGCAAAGCAATATTTCATCACTAAATGGAATGATTTCTTATTGTGACAGAAAAGCTGTTATATGGATGAGAATAAATGATTATATAGCAAACTGGCTCAAACCCTATACAAAACAAGCATGACAGAGTAGGAACAGTGATACGCAAAGGATTGTGCAAAAAACTTGTGTTCGACCTCGTAAGCAAATAGTGGTAACACAGACCAGAAGCTGCCATAGAAAATAGGACAAATAAAATACTCTGGGATTTTGAGATCAAGACAGATCACCAAACTCAATTAGGCCACAGATAAGGGGGGTGGAGGATAAATAGGAAAATAGCAGAACATTGTCAGGTAAGTTGTGGCACTGTGGAATTTGAAGGTTAGATTTGGGCCCATAATAACTGGATGCTTGAACACACGGAACAATGCCAAAAACATTGAGACGAAATTGGGGAAAATGGAAATTTGATTAAAGGTTGTGACCATCCAAAGACCATGGCAGTGCTTGGCTCTAAGAGGGTACTGAGAGAGGTGATGGGGATTCCAGGAAAATTTCTGCCAATCAATCACCACCAGCAGCCACCTGATATCTGATGTGAATATACACACGCATGAAATAATAAGAATAATGATTATAAAAAATATATTAACAATGTCAGAAAGAGCAATCGAAAAGCAAGAAAAGGAAACATTGCATCGATAACAATAATAATAATAATAATAATAATAATAATAATAATAATAATAATAATAGGCAGATACAAGATGTAGCAGACGAGAAATCATGGACGTGGGTACGAAAAAGGAAACCTGAAGAAAGAAACAGAATCGCTCATTATGGCAGCTCAAAATAAAAGCATCAGGACTAACTACATAAAATCAAAAATCGACAGAACACAGACAAATAGCAAATGCCGCCTGTGCAGCGAAAGAGATGAGACAGTAAACAACATAACTAGTGAATGTAGTCAACTCGCCCAGGAGGAGCATAAGCATAGACACGATAGAGTAGCAACGATGATACACTGGGAACTAAGCAAACAAATGGGATTCAACTGTGTGGAAAAGTGGTATCAGCACAAGCCAGAGGCAGTTTTGGAGAATGACAACCACAAACTACTCTAGGACTTTGACATCCGAACTGACCACCTCATCCAGACAAGAAGACTGGACTTGGTAATTGTAGTCAAGAAAAGGAAGACCTGCCAAATAGTAGACTTGGCTGTACTTGCAGATCATAGAGTAAAGAGGAAGGAGAGTGAAAAACGGGGAAAATACCAGGACCTAGCAAGAGAATTGAGGAAGATGTGGAACATGAAAACCTGGGTAGTACTAGTCATAGTGGGCGCACTAGGAACTGTCCCCAAAACGCTGAGGGTGAGACTGGAGGAGATCGGGATTAGGGGAAGGATTGAGACTGTACAGACCACAGCACTACTGGGAACTGCACGGATATTGAGGAAAGTGCTAGAAATATAAGGACTGCAACGCTAACTGTCAATAGTGACCCAACAGAGGAAGGGAAATGAGAAATGAAAGTGGAAACTCAAATTGTAGCACTGACATGATAGGTGAAAGAGAGAGGAGACGTTAGCTGAAGACCTGAGGAGACTTATTGTCACTCAGCCTTCAGCGATAACCACTGGGCAACCGGTGTGAAACTGTAAATTGCAGAATTACTGCGACCTATGAGTACTAGGAGAGGAGGGCTGGAGACTTGAGGAGACTTGCTGTCACTCAAACTCCAGCGGTTACCACCAGGCAACTGGTGTGAGATTGCAAATAATAATAGAATCTTAAAAATTGTCCAAGTACAAAGACCTGGAAATACGCATCACAGAAATGTGGCAACTTGGGATTGAACAAACACTTGTTGTCATAGAAGTCCTCAGAAGTTATTGAAAGAGTGTCGATAAAAATCTGGAGGGGCGCAATCGAATTGGATACCAGTAAACCCTTTTTTTTAGCCGTTTGGCTCTGATCGAAGAGTAGTATCTCATGGCACAAATTTTTAACATGAAACTTAATCTTCATTAAACCTCAAATTCAATTAAGTCCAGTTATTTTATATTTTTTCTTATTCGTTCCAGTGAGATAATTCGTATTTCTTTTTTATCCTATATTTCATTTCCTCTGACAAAAAACTCGTTTAAACACCGCCTTCGCCAGTCATTAAGCTCAGTGTCAAATCACTTCCATTGTATCAAAATTATATTATAATAATTTGCAGATTGACAAATTGGGAAACTACTTTATAAATAGTATTCTCCCCAAAAACAAAGGAGAAAAGGAGGGAAGAATGGGGGTCAGAAAAGGGAAGAGCAAGATAGAGGAACTCACCTCCATCAAAAAATGGATTGAGTAAGTAACAATGTGATATGTTGATCCCAGGCATGTACGCTGAAGCCGTGGTCAGCGTAAGATCACTAAAGATAAGAAAAAGATAAATATACTTGTTTATTTATTTATTAGCCCAAATGCTAGCCGAAACGAAGGAAAACTGCCTGTTCATATCTCCAAAATAAAAAGTCTCCATCTCCAGACGTTCCGCTCCACAGATTTAACTCCCAGGGAGTATCCCCATCCTCTGGAAACCTTGTAGATTACAGCAATACTACTGAACTAACACCAAACAAGATCTGTTTTTTTATGCTTTTTATTATCGGTTTTGTTTTCATCAATCAGTCGCTGGATTAGTTATTGCTCAGTCGAGATGGTTGTCTTTCGATGTCGGGCTCAGAAAGCTACGAGGATATTTCAAATTATGCTGAGAGCATTTAGCTCAAACACCCAAGCTCCAAATAATTCGAGCTGTGTGTCCCTTCTTTAGGGAGGAAAAAAACAAACAAAAATTATAAGCGTCATAGATAAAAAAGGAGACGAATGCAATGATAGGACTAGTTTTTTTATTTTTATTTTTATTTTATTTTTTTGACAAAAACTGTGGAGGAATAATCTACATCGAATATCAGGAGAGAAGGCAATAATTCCTGGACTTCAAAACAACTTGACAAGATGGCTGCTTTTAGAAATTTCCGATGAGAAATGATTCTGGCCAATCGATACGGGCGTCTATCAAATACACGCGAGAAAACAGAGAAATGAGTGTTTCTCATGGCCATCTATCTATCTGTTCCCATCTATATTCATATATATTTTCCAAGGTTATTGGTTTATTCTATTTTTTAGTTTTATTATTGATTTTTCTAGAACTTTCAACTATCACTGGTCTTTTTCAAGGTTAGTTTGCTTTGAAATCTCAGAGCTGTCTCAATTACATTTGTCTTAATTTTAAATCTTCAATAGTATTTGACGTCCCTTGCTACGTATGACGTTTTTGTTTGTTTGTTATTTGTAGTTCTGTTTAATTTGTTAATTGAAGTTGTATTTTGATTCGGATTACCATAGCCAATTATGCAACTAAAAATATTCATTTGCATATATATATATATATAGACTACAAAGATTCACAGCTTTAAACATTATACTTCAGTCATGTCAGATATTTCTCAATACACGTTTTCTATGTAATTTTCTTCGGCGTTTCTCTGTTTTACATATACTTTGTTATTATTGTACAATGTGTAAATACTCTCAATTGCTTACCATGTAACCGTTTCAGGGATTTAGAAAAAGCAAAACACTTATATCAAAATGGCACCACAGCGGTGTCAATCAAACCCCAACTCCCTTTCGGCTATGATTTTAATATATAGCTTGTGTTATTCATGCAGTTTGTTATTATATATAGGATATTATTATAATGTACATGGAGATTATCTTATGCTACACACCATTAGATTTAAAAAAAATAGGGATTACTTTTGTAGGTTTCCTCAAAATGTATTTAACGATGAGGAATCAGTAAGACGTACGCGTTATTTCTATTGAGTGTTCGCCCATGTGGTTCAATCTTAGACTGCATATATATATATATATATATATATATATATATATATATATATATATATATATATATATATATATATATATATATGTGTATGTATGTATGTATGTATGTAATATTATTTTGAAACTCTATTTGAAATGACCTCTCGTAATTACACGGTGACTGTATCATTTGATCTAGACAGTGGAATAGAATTTTAAAAAATGGGCCTGCTGCAAGTATCGAACCTGCGACCTATAGGTAGCAATTTCATCGTAGCATCGCTCTTACCATTGAGCAAACGAGCTATCAGTAATATGGAGGCCTAAATAACTCCTTGATTTTCAGCTCAATCGTAAGTGCGATGCTACAATAAAACAGAGAATAATATAAATAGCAATGTAATTGAAGCAATAAACATTTTTAAAAAAAAGAGAAGACATGAATAAATAGACAAGAATAAATAGTGCCCTTTTTTTGTTTCGCTCTGGGAATCACAAGAATACTTTGGGATGGGATGGGGGGATTGTGGCTTGCTTTATTTCGCCTTACATGAGGAGTTTCCACGGAGGTTGATAGCTGTCTATTCATTCATTGACGGCTCCAGGAAACGATTTCAGAAAATGAGATATTAAAATAAAGCCGTCTTGCTTTGCTTCTCTTGTTGGCATTTGATCAAATGGAATAGAGGGGGAAAGCCCCACCCCTCTCAAATAATGGTAAAAAAAATAAAAATAGAAGAAGCGGAATCGGAAGCGGTACGATAATGCTGCTAAAAGACGTGTGGTGGAATTCCTCGTGTTTTCTCTTAGACAGAGGGAGGGAGAGAAGGAGCTGGGTGAGAAAGAGAGGAAGGGGTAGGAGGAGAGTGAGCGAGGGATGGAGAAGAAAGTGAAGAGACAGGGAAAGAGAAGCGATATAAGGAGAGCGAGAAGGCCGGAGAGAGAGAGGGAGAAACATCGAAAGCAGAAGAGAAATTTAAATTAAAAAAGAAGACAAAACTGGGGAAGTGAGGGAAAGTCAGATAGAGGGTGGGAGATAGAGAGAAAGTAGAGTGATAAAGAAAAAAGGGATGCCTGAAAATTTCACACATCTCCCAACATATTTGTTCGATATATATATATATAAATGTGTGTGTGTATGTGTGTCCGTGTGTGTGCTCTCTTAAAAGTCTTCTACAATAGCAAACTGGTCTGTGACACATATCAGCTTATGGTGAGTGTCCAAAATGTATTCTTACTAAGCTTAGCACAACTCGGAACTACGGTGACAGAGCACTCTGTGAAAATCGAACACTCTACACAAGCAAATTAATCCCCGAGACGAGCTAACATACCAGACTTCGGCAGGTGATCATAGCATTTTCTAAACTTAGCATAGCAATAGGTCACGTGTTTGTTGCACCCAGTGAGAATGACCTGCAAAATGTGCTTGCTAACACGCCAGACATTTACAGGCTACAAAAATATCTGCTAAGCTTAGTACAGTATAAGGCCTTAAGCTTTTGAGTACCTAGGGAGAATGGAACTCACTATATTACCAAATTAGCCTGGAACTCATGCTTGCTGATAAATCAGTCTTCGGTAAGCGACCAAAATACTGCAATACCTTAAATGTTCGGTTTGGGTTAGAGCGTATTTTGATGTAGCACGGATAAGGTATTGCTGTACAAATTAATGTACTATGAATCAGCTGGAAAATTTGTTGAATCAGCTGAATTATAATAAGACCTTGAACTGGGTAGTTTCGAACAGTACGAAAAATGTTGGAACGAATTAACCACCCTAATTAATTTTTAATCTTGGCGTGGCACATGTTTGGGGCACCCTGAAAGGATCTAATCAACTGCACCGTCATACTGGCCTGCGAAACGACTTTGCTAGCCATCAGGCTACGGCAGGCACCCACTCTCGAGTACGCAACAGCATATTTGCGCTGGCATCATAAGACAGTAAAAAGCTTTTAAAAAAAAGACTTCCCTTCCTTTTAATACGTTGCTGACAACTCTCCCGTTAAATCACTAAGCGGATATATCTATCATCAACTCAACCTCTTCATTAACAGACTTCACTTGTCTAATTCCTTTCCTTGAGTGAATAATGAGATAACTTCTGACATAACGGCCGTTGTCTTATCTTATTTGTATTCAACATTTCCCTTCCTTTATTGCAAGTCTACAAGTGAAAATTCACTCTTCTGAGTCACTTACCATCATTTCGTGACTTGGCATAATTTGACAGACCCTTTAAGGATCTAAGATAGAAAAAAAAATTTAAAAAAAACGTTATAAAAGTTATATATGTGTGAGTTTTGTTCCTGTGAAAAAGTTCACATATTTTACGACTATGAAAATGGAGACCCAAAGTCAGTTTTTCTGTCTTTGCAATCTAAACGAGTGAATTTGGAGAGGTTTCCTCAGACTATATCATCATTTTCTGAGACACCTCATTTACAGGAGCTCGTGTTCTGCTTTTTTCAGCCAAGCCTACTTTCACTCCGCAACCACCAAAATTATCAAAATTAATATTCTTGTTAATTGGTAGTAACACCGAAGATTAATGTAAATAAGCAATGTTTTTATGTATCATAAGAATAGTGCAATTGCTACTCAAACACAAAGAAGGTATTCTGAATGATAAAATGTGTCAAAAGTGGTTTGCACAGTTTTTTTCATGTCGAAGATTTCTCGTTAAAAAATGGTCCAGTGTAGGGCAGAATACTTGATGTTGATAGGGATTGAATGAAGACATTTATTGAGAATAAACGTACTACAACGTTAGAGCCAATATATTGATGATATCTCAATCAAGCGTCAGGATCATTTGCACCGACTTGATTGTTACTTGCTTTGGTGCGTGGCTTCCATAAAAGGCCAATGAAAGAAAAAAAAACTTACTGGATTGTCTTCTTGTGCCATCCACTAATTGAATGATCCGAAAATCTTCAACTTCACCAACTACAGTTCTGAGTTCAGTTCAGTCAATGGTTGATCCTCCAGAGACGAAACAACATCGCTGGAAAGTAGATATAAATCACAGCAGTAGGTGGAAGACAACACGAAGACAGGAGAGGACAAGCCTGGCTGACAACGTTGTATTGTAAAGTCACATGAACTTTCCTTGTAGAATCCTGACAACGTCCCCGAGACGTTGTGGATAACGTTTCTTCAACATTTCAGGAAGATATTAGAAGAACATACATTATTTGAATTAGCACCTTTTGGCTGGAGAAATACTAAAAAAAATTTCATATTTTTTATGCATATTGTTAAAAGAAAAAGTATTTTGATGTTTTCCCCAGAATGACCGGGCTTTTCAGCTACAGCCCGTTACAACCGTAGCATAATTTTGTGGTGTCATCTGGATGTGTGGTTAGTTTGGGTTCAGAAAAATTCTCAATTGCAACGTTCCAGTAATATTCCCAGACCGTCACTTGTCCCCCAACCAAAATTCAAAGTTAGAAAATCCTTCCGTTTTGGTCAGGTGAAGATGATATGCGTAAATTTCGTATTGTATTTATAACAAATCAATTTGTCAATATATATGACTTGTCAGTTCAGCTCAGTCGGTGGCTGAGCTGCTTACAAATCGCTTAGTCGTGAATTCAAATTGCGATAGGAAGATCTTAATTTCATGCGTCGGTGAAGAGTTTAGCCTCCTAAATCATGTGGGTATTAGTTCTTGTCCTTTTTGTACGGGTTGGGGGTGCAAAGTCAGCCCTAATTTAGGCAAGAGTTTGACAGTCAAAAACAACAACGGAAAGATCAACTTGGCACCCACTATAAAGTTTAAACGCCATTATCGTTATACCACGTGACTCCGAGTAAAGGACAAATTTAGGTAAGAAACATCTCGTCAAGAACCACCTTTCTATCACGTTTCAAGCGAATCTGATTCATAACAGTCGAGAAAATCGATTTTAAAGCGCGAAGTTTGAACACCATCGTTGCTACATCACGTTACTCCGAGTGAAAACCTTTTTTAGGCAGGACGCATCTTATCGGGGAACACCTTCCTACCAAAGCCCAAGTAAATCTGACTTGAAACAGCTGAGAAACAATGTGGGAACCAACCGACCAAAGGGCAGAGCCTCTTATGAAGAGGCGAAGGCTTTTTAGAAAAAGAATATACGTGATTAAAGTAGTTTGGTTCTTAACGAAAGGTAAAGAAGCGAAATGTATTTAAAGCGACTTCTTACTCGACAAAAAACTGTGGGACCGACTTTTCTCAGTCCTTATTTCACTTTAGATATAAACATTCGTTATTTTTATTCATCTTATCAGCTACTTTTTCTTTTCGATAATTTTGTTTTGTTTTGTTTTTTTCCATGGGGAAATCTAAAAAAAAATGAGATGAAAGTTACATACACTAATTTTTCACGTCTCCTTTATCAGTCAATTACTCGGTAACACACTCGCTTATATATATATATATATATATATATATATATATATATATATATATATATATATATATATATATAGAAAGAAAATGTTCTGCTCTGAAACAGCCTCTTCTTACCACTTTCTTAAATCCGTCTTCTACCCTGCTCGACATTTCTCTATCACCATTGGCTTTATCAGTACAAGTCGTTTTCGTTTCGAAATCCATCCGGATAAGTGCACTATCCTCTTAATTATCTATTTATTTACGGGTGCACGTGAAATGGGAAGGGGTGGTGCTGTAGGATTTAAAACTTGGGAGATATTTCCGTTCATCTTTTTTTTAAAATCTTTTTTTTTTTTTTTTAATTTTTTTTCACTTCCCGCACCTGCTGTAACTCTCACAGCCACCTCTAAAAACACCATCAACCTCGATTATTTTTCGTTTACTTGAAAATATTTAAAGATTTTTTTCCTGCTTGGAGGCATGTTGCATCTTCGTTATCCTAATTTATTACGATTACCATAGACCGCCTGTCTGTCTGGTCAAAACGCCACTAAACGATCTGGCAGTTTCTGCAGGCAGTATATATTCATATACATATATTTTTGATTATATATATATATATATATATATATATATATATATATATATATGATTTTAAATATATATATAATATATTATACAATATAAATGATATGTACATACCTCAGATAGTACACACACACACACACACACACACACACACACACATATATATATATATATATATATATATATATATATATATATATATATATATATATATATATATATATTAGCTGGGGTACCCGGCGTTGCTCGGGGAAGAAGTAATCAATACTAAATGTTATAATTTCTATCAGCTTCTCAAAGTAGGGATCTTCACGGGGGGAAGGGTAAAAAATGCCCATATTGACCCGTTTTGGAAAAGTCAAAATTGAACTGACCATAAACTGACATTAATACGTCACTCAAAGTTAGTGATACATGTCCTATGTTCATCTTGGGATCAATTTACCCATGTACACTTTTCGCTGCAGGGTGCAGCTGTCTCACTGTGGTCAGAAAATTATTAGATTAATCTGACCCTGAATTGTGCTTTAGGGCTCAACGAATGTCAACACCACCTATGCCGTCAAGACTAAGAGCCCATAAAGTGCAGGCCGTCTTCGTTAGATTTTTTAAAATGTCAAAAATTACCTAGAGTTCAGCTTTGGAGGTTACCAGAGGTCATTGTCAGCTATCCTATGTTCGTCTGAGGAGTCCAGTTACACCTGCACACAGATTTTCAGTTGGTAGGGTGCAGCTGTCATAGTTATACTTGAAAATGCTCGCCAAAGTTCAACTGACCTTAAATTGGCCTTTAGACGTTATCAGAGGTCAGTACCACCTATTGTATATTCATCCTGGGGTCAAGTCATCATTATAAACAAATATGCAGCCTTTGGGGTGCAGCCGTCTCCATTAGATTTGAAAACCTAAAATTGACCCAACCCCACCGAAATTGATCTAGCCTTTAGCAAAAGTCAGAGCAACCTATATCAAGTTCTTCCTTGGTTCATGTTGCTATCGTACACACATTTGCAGCCTTAAAGGTGCAGTCATCTCTTGTTAGATTAGAAAATGCCAAAATTGACCTGATCCTAAAATGGTTCTCAGAGATCACCAGAAGCCATAGCCATATATCCTATGTTTATCCTGTGGTCAAGTTTTCCTTGTACACAAATTTTCAGCTTGTAGGGCGCATACGTTTTGGAGTCGATACAACGCGAAGTTACTAATGAATAAACAAACGTTCTTCGTCTTTATAAAGTGTGTAAGTGTGTGTGTTTAAAACAACAGACGAGAAACGTGTTTCTGTTTACGTACAAGAGAATGTGTGTCTGTTGTGATAAGAAAGGAAGGGTAAGGGACAAGAGAGAAAAGGAAAATAAATAAAGAAAATATGCAAAGGTTGGGAAGAAAGAAAGAAAGAAAAAAAGAAGTAAAGGAAAAGAGAACGGGGGAAGGGAACGATGAAAGAAGAAGAAAAAAATAAAACAAGTAAGAATGGAAAAAAAGACGGAGTAAAGTACAAGCAAAAAAAATTATCTAGAATAGAAATAAGAAGAAAGTTGGGGGAAAAAAGGAAAAAGGCCTTGAGTTACAACAGAAGTTTTATTCAGCCATGATAAAGCAAAGAATGGTAAAAGTGTCCGACGTCTGATTAGTTACTGGGGGCGAGAGTATTTCATATCTGATTGGGGTGAGAAAAGATGAAGGACCGACGAGAAGAAGGTGAGGCTGAATCAGGGGGCAGACAAAAAAAAATCAAATTCAGCGAAATAAGTAGTTACAGTAACAACCAGTTTGCAGTTGGCTTAGTAGAGAGCTTGATGCTATCAAGACTGATAATGAGAGTAACGGCCTTTTAGTACCGTGGGTATGTAAGGCAGTAATCAGAGTGAGGTCTGCCAAAGTGCTCACTCACCAGCTCTCTTCTCCGTCAACCATTGTGGCATGCCAGTGATGAGACATTTTTCGTCAAGATATCCAACGAAGAGACAAGACATAAACAGACACCGTAAATTTACAAAAGGTCTTGATGGATCCGAACCCGCTTCTAGAAATAAAGTTGAAAAAATCTTACTGACGCCCACGACAGAGAAGTGTGGCTAATCTTGAGGAAGGTCTATGTCCAATAACGGACGTTAAAAGACTGATGATGATGATATGCATTGAAATTATTCAATTATTTAAAATCGTTTTTTTTTTTTCTTTCAAATTGGTTCATGGTCGGAACTGAGGCAGTAAGCTATCGTTTCAGGAAAGTATGAAGCAAAAAGATAAGTAGATAACAAATCAAGGTGCAATAAGATGGAAAGATTCCTGTGATGTTCAAGACTTAATGGTGATGAAAATTTGTCTTAAAAGACCAGGGATTTGACCTGTTAGCATTGAGAATAGTTCTCCTCTATCTATTGTATTGAATCCCTTATAAAATCACTGAAAGTCTTCAAATTGATGGATTTACGCCCGCAAAACAAATTATTCCGCAACAAATTCAATTTACTTCGATAAAACATTGTAAATTATTATTAGCTTAAAACTAGATCTTTTTCGAATGAATTAAAAAGCGAGGCCGGCAAATTGAAAATACTCTAAGCAAGTCAGAAAAATACGGCGAGCCGGTTAAAAAATACGAGATGCAAATTAAACTAACACCCCAAGGGAAATTATGAATCACTAGCACGATCCATGATATACCGTGTTTGGACTGATCAATTTAAAAGTTGGAAAAAGGGGTAATCAATGAATAGATTTATTCTCTCGCCTTTTGTGGGGCTGTGATCACTAAAAATGGTCTGAATTTTTAAAAAAATCATCAAACAATCTAGTGACCGATTTAGTATAAACTTACATAGCAAATTGAACCCATCATTAAAAACCTATTTCAAATGCGAATTTTCAAATAAACAGAAAAGCCATTCCCCTTCCTCATTCAGAGGAGAGGTTGTGTAAAATCTCAAGTTTTTACCATGAACGGTAAATGGCGATAGAGGCAGAGATAGATACATTTAAACGTCAGAATACATGCAAAACCTAAAACCGACCACAGGGATTAAACCAGGTCGCTCTGGGTAGCGTTGATTAAAAATGCAGTGGATAAATGAAAAAATACGGTAAGCAGAGTCCCTTCCTATTGGTTTCCTAGTAAATTACAAAGACTATTTCTATTCTATTGTCCAATTCAAGCAGGGATACCCCCAAACACCGATACGAGATTAGAAAGATTGGGATAAGATTTACGACATGGCTTGAGCGACGGTATTAATGACTCAAACATTAACAACAACCGTCTTCAGACTTCCTGGTGGATGCCTGCTTCAGACTAAAGTGTTTTGAAGTGAATGCTGGACCCACAGCTGGGGGGGGGGGTCATTGACTCAATGAATTCGTCCGCCTTTTTAACTGGAGCGATTATAATCGCTGATCTGATTAGAGTATCGTTTCCTTGTCTGATTTGAGGTATGAGTTTGAGTCTTCTAAGACTCACCATCTCCCTAACCCGACAATAAAACACGTTTTTCTTTAAGCGAAACCCCTAATCCCACCCTTCAACCTACAGACCCAAACCCAAGCTATCAATAAATCACGGAGAATATTCGAATTTGGTGACTCACATTGACGTGCCGACTACCAATGCTAAAAGTGAATCCTCAATTTTGAAAAGAATAATTTAAAAAAGTATATTGGTGGGGCCACATGAACCAGCTCGATAGCATGATTTTATATGATAGTGTGTGAGGGCCCAACCGAAGACAGACGCGCAGAAGTCTGTAAAATGTTTAATTCCCTGTGTAGTTATATATGATGTTTTTTTTATATCTTTTTAGGGGGGCAGGGTACACGGACAGCTGTGATTCGTTGTATTACGACTCTTCAGTGTCGCTATAGACAATCCATTATCACATCCAATACTACGAGGCGGGATTGAAACCTTTGCTTCAGACCCGGAGGCCGGTATCCTACCGCTGGGTGACGGAACTTGACGGTCAGTAGGGCTGAATTTAAGCGATATAGTCATGTGTGTGTGTGTGTGTGTGTGTGTGTGTTTCTTCGTTTGTCGAGTGGATCCGACAGAATTTTAATGAAAATGTCAATTAGAAGGTGAAGGGAAAATGCATATACATATATATATATATATATATATATATATATATATATATATATATATATATATATATATATATGCTTTGTACACACTCACACACACACACACACACACACAAACGCACACACACACAAACGCACGCACACACACACACACACACCCATATATATATATATATATATATATATATATATGTGTGTGTGTGTGTGTGTGTGTGTGTGTGTGTGTGTGTGTACGCTTTATACACATATATAGTCTAGAAAGCTTTACAGCTTTAAACACTAAACATTAAAAAATCTTTTTAAAGTTTTTGGTATCACTTATATATCGTTATATATCATAGATATATAATTCAATTGAACAGCTTATGTCCGACGCATGGTGATAAAAAAGCCATCATTGTAACCATTGGTATCCGGCAAAATTATCACCACATTTATGACTAAATAATAGATATTCGTACTGACACTCAGTTTCCAGATTGTCATTTTTTCACCATAATGTAGAATAGGCATCATCCTTTCACACTACACACACACACACACACACACACACACATATATATATATATATATATATATATATATATATATATATAGACATATAGACATATAGACATATAGATAGATTGATAGATAGATAGATAGATAGATACAAGTGTCCATATTTATAAAGTTAGTTTTGTTTTATTTGAAGTAATTGGAAAAATGTCTTGGCATAAAATGAAACCGAGTCTTTCATAAATATATTAAACGGAAATGAGGAAACTTTTTTTTAAATTTCCAAAGTACGTCGTGTTTGTACCGGACGTCTATTTCCGCCTCATTGTCACCTGGTCCCTGATTGGTTAATTGATGCTGTCAGTACAATAAGATGGTAGACAGAAAGAGAAGAAGGACAACGGCGCCTCTGATAGAAAAAAAAACTTCATCTTTCCCACTCATCGTCAAATTTCATTTCCAATTCTGTCTGTCTTGTTCTTTCAAGACATTTATCCAACGCTTTTCGAAACACATTTTGCTTTAACGAAAAAAAAAGAGGCGAAAAGCGAAAATTGCGTTCAAGGCTTGCTTTGCAGCGTGCAGTCACAGAGGCAGCGCGAACCCTTCACCTTCCATCTATACCTTACCACCCCAACCTCGGACACCTTGGCTCAACATACCACCGTCGACATTTTGGGGATCTTGGAACGCTCAAAATCTTTCATATATCAATCAATGGTGATTCAAACCATTTTAGATTGAGAAATCTTTTTATAGGAATGTTCTTTCGGATCGCAGGGAAGGCCCGCACACACACACACACACACACACACACACACATATATATATATATGAAATGAATTACAAGAATGTATACCAGGTGAATGCTAACATTTCGTGCCTAACGCACTCATCAGTAACAGGCAGTATGTTTTCTACTTCTTTCCTCATTCTTAATCTTATTATCTGAGTTTTCACACAGCCATTATTATTATCATTATAATTATTATTATTATCATTACTACTAACACTACTACTACTACTTCTACTACTACTAATAATAATGATAATAATAATTGCATTTTCACAACAGTTTGGTGGTCGTTGCTGAAGACTGAGTGACAACAAGTCTCCTCAGATCTCCAGCACACCTTTCAACCACTTCACAGTCTGCGACAGATTTGTCGTTTGCAGTTTCACACCAGTTGCCTGGTTGTCGTCGCTGATGTCGTTGTCTTCACATATCTCTGCAGCATTGTGCCTTGAACTGTCTTGACCGAGTTTTTTTTTTTAAATTTAAAAGGTTTTCTTAGCTTTTAGGTCATCCGTGACGACGATGAGGTCGGACGTTTTATATTCCCATTACCTTCCTCAGTATTCGTGCAGACACCCATGATGCTGCAGTCGGCATAGTCTCAAACCTTCTTATCTCCAGGTTCTCCAGTCTCGTTTTTAGTGTCTTGGGCACAGTCCCGAATGCAACTACTATTATTGGTACTGCCATGACCTTCATGTTCTACACCTTCTTCAATTCCCTTGCAAAGCTTTGATTTTTAGTTTGCTCTTCACTCTTGTTCATATTTATACTTTGATTTGCAGACCTGTTCATTATTTGGCAGAGTCGTTGTCCCTTGTACTCGACACCCAGGGCTGGTCTTCTTGCTTGTGGCTTCCGCTTTCCAGGACTGTCCCCAGTTTGTGCTGATACCAGTTGTCAGCATGGTCAAATCCCAGGTTTCTGCTTAGTCCCCAGTGTTTAACTGTTGCTACCCTGTCGAGTCTGTTCCTGTACTCCTTCCAGGGTAGTTCATTACCTTCACTGGTTATGTGGTTTACAGTCTCAATCCAATCCCCACATTGGCGGCATTTGTTGCTTGTTTGGATTCTGTTGATCCTTGCCATGACATAGTTTGTCCTGATGCATTTGTTTTGGGCTGCCAAGATGACCAGTTCCGTTTCTCCCTTCTCCCTTCATGTTTAATTTGGGTAGCCATGTCCATGATTTTACGTTTGCAACATTTTGTATCTATCCTCCCTTGTGTAGTTTTTTCTGCTCCCATTTTTCTTTCCTTGTTGTCTGCTTTGCTACTCGCTCGTTTGTTACGCTAATGTCATTTGTTACCCTGCTTTAGGCGTTTTGCATCATATCCCTGTTGCTCGCTTGCACGTAATCCAGTTTGGCCTTTCAGACACTGTCTTCTTTGTTGATGTGTCCTCTGATACCTTCTTTCTGCTTCACATACTGTGTACTCGCACCATCGAGTAGATCCAGGTACATTACGATAAGCTTCCTCATTTGCCAGTCCATTGATTTGAGTACTTCTTTTGTCCACCCACGAATTGGGTCTGTGTATCTCACTATCTGTACTGAGCATCTGTTCATTTCTTTTATCAAATGTCTGCTATTTAGCCTAGTTTCTAATATCTTCCTGGGATATTCCCTTTTTTTTATTTTCTCTTTCGTTTCTTCCTGATTCATTGAGTAACATACAAGAACTCCTACGTTTTTATATTAGTCTCATGTGGTGATGCTCGGATCCTTTTTGTGTCAGGTAATTGGATTCCTTCTGCAGCTTAAAATCTTTCTCTGTGCATTGCCATTAGCGCGCATTTCATCGCTATATTTTTTTTCACTGTGTCGAACTACGTTCCAAGCTCAAGTAGTGATTTTAGTAGCGTCTGGATAATTTCAATTCTATCGTGGATTTCCAATTATTCCTAACTCACGCGACCCTTCACGATAGATTTGAGCACCTCGCAGTATTTTAATAGATAGTAGCCTTGCTTAGTGACGAGTTTGTTCCTCACTGAGTACACTACATTATTTTGTATCAGACTAAGCAGCAATTAGTTGGTACCAATAAATTAACAGTTCATACGTATTTTATAATTACACAAATCTACTGGCTACAATGCCTGTAAGAGGAATGTACAACGTCAATCCAAGAAGTAGAGAGAGGCTTTCTGTAAATCATTTGTTTTACATTGAGGTCAAAAGCCAACAAAAAGATTGAAAGACGTGGTTGAAATTACCGACTCTATTTTTAAATAAACAATTATATTCAACGATGTAAACAATTCACGTATTCGAGGCGCTACCCAAAGGTTGTTTGTGAACTTCGAACTGCTCATTCATCTGTTAAAGCTACCTAGTGTTTCTTGAGTTGCTGGACATTTTACATATCTCTCAAAACCATTTCACCTGTAAATAAAAAAAAAAAACGTCAATGTCTTTGAGGGTGGCATTTCACGCCTGAAGTTCTTTGAAATTTCTGGATAGCGTTTGGTATTAAGAATCATCAACCAAAAAAGTCACCAGAACTGTTCACATAGGTTTCTTCATTTTTAACTTGGTCTGGCCGGCTGTATGTGTATATATATATCATGCACAAAAGCTGCACCAATGGAGCTAGAGGGCTGAAAAATTAAGCATTCACTACTAAATTATATCTTTATTTTTCACCCGCAAACTGCTAATAGGTTTTTAGTGGTGCTCAATTTACAATGTACGTTTACGCTAAATGTATCACTTACTTAGAGTCAAGACTTTTTTCAATGATCACTGTCCAAGCAAAGGTGATAGAAATAACTTATTCATTGACCACCATTTCTTCCTTTCTTTTAATTGATCATCCCAAACATGACACGTTCCCTAAAAATATTGGTTGCATAACGCTTTTTTATTGTGTGACTAACCTGACCCGAATTTATTCAATTAGACTTACACTTAAAGCTACCATGAGAGGATTTTTAAGAATCTTAGTTCTGTCAGACATTGGCTTGGTTGAATTTGCTATCTTGAGGGATATCAGACCAACCTGTGATGCAAGCTCGAAGCAAATCAACTTTTATAAAACCTTTCCGTGCAACTTCTCCTTTACACAATCGGAAATCTGAAGGCCTCATGCCAGGGAAATGTCTTGGCCATGAGAGTAGCTTAAAATCATTTTAGATATGCTATTCTTGAGTTCATCTGACTGTGTGGCATGAAGGGCAATCTCCTAAAAGAGTAATGTTTTCTCCAAATGACCGTTCAAATTCTGCCAACCTGCAGCTTGAATAAGGAAGGCTCCCGAGAGGAATTTTATAATGCAGCGCAGAGGGCTTTTTTGGGCCCCACCCACATGCGCACACAGAGCTCAAATTTCCTTTTTTCGTCTCCTACAATGGTTCTACCAAGAAACCCTCAGCAACCCTCCATCTGGCCCCTATGCACTGCACCGGTTGCACACCTCTGAATTGATTATCTCTGCACACGAAAAAAAGCTTTGAATAAACAAGGCTCCCTGCACAATATACAAAGGTCTGGTGGGAATCTGCAAGCAGTTTAAACAAAGGTATTAGAGTTAATCTCCAGACACATATTCGTCTTCTGTTGGGAAAATGAGCAAAGGAAGACCTACCGGAAAAGATAACCACTTCCAAACTCAATAGGCCTAACCACTATCCAAATAGCTCAGCACTTTCCTCTCCTTTGCTAGAGAGATTCAACAATTGGTTTTATTCTATCTGCTCAGCTTTTCTAGAGCTGATATGGATACACTGCTGTATTTTGCCTTCTACAGGTTGCCTTGACCGAAACCCAGTGGTTTCCTTTCTTCCTCCTTATGTATTATCACAGCTCACAGCATGAAGTTCATTTTCCAGTTTTGCTACTTTCTGTCACTGGTTTTATTCTACATTTAGAAAAAAAATAAACAACACCCTTTTGAGTATGAGACATCGTGATGTGATTGTGTGGTCATTTCTCTTCAGTGTTTATGATAACTGTCAATGAAAATATCTTCATTAAATATTTCTTTCGATTATTCTGCATATTAATCAGCCTCTTCAATACAATTAATTGTGCATTTCTCTCCTTTTCTCAACCGATTTCTTCTCTTCGTCATTGTGTCTTTAAACACACAGTATGACGTTTGCCTTTAGCGACAGCCATATATTATATTATTCAGAAAGGCAGACAACGATTTTGGATAGACGGAAACTGAGGAAGAATTAATACTACAAAATTAATAGGTCGGAAAGGAAAGAAGAAGAATGTATTAGAGATAAAGGGAGTGAATACAGAGGTTGGTAAATACATCTGAAGATATGATAAAATTTATAAGTTATAATAGAATTGGATGGTGAACAGGAGAAAAAGGGAAAGGAAAGAAAAAACAGTTTTGTATAAAAATGAATCTACTCTAGTAGACGAAGAAGTGAGAAATATTCCTAAAGGAAATGAGGAAGAAAATAAAAAGTAATCATAAAAAAAGAGAAAAAAAGAAGAAGTGTGAAAGAAAAAAAGAAGCTGGAAGAGACACGGGAAAGATAAGAAAAAGAAAAGAAAAGAAAGAAAGAAAGGAGGAAGAACGGAAAATCAAATTGAATAGGAGGGGCTTATGAAAATGAGAAAATACACTTATGGAGGAAGAACTAGAACGAAGGAAGAACCGATGAAGGGAAGAAGAATGAAATAAACGAAGAAACAAAGAAAAAAAATGAAGATTAGAATCCAGAATGAATGGGAGAAAGAATAATGTAGGAAGAGAAAATGAATGAGTGTAGACAGAGAAAGAAAGAAAGGGGGAAACGGAAAAAAGAAAGAAATGAGAAGGAAAAAGGGAGAGGAAGAAAGGAAGGCTCGAATAAAAAAAAGAAAAGAAAGACTGCCAGACGAAACAGAAGTAAAGCCAATTTTCATAAAATTCTTAAATCTGTGATAATGTATTGCATTAAGCATTTTATGCCATTTGGGGATATTCTAGAATTCAACAGATTTCAAATAGATTTGACCCTCCTGAAAACGTCTGGGCAAATGCCTTCACTCGTGCAAGAGCCACAAAAATTGTTTGGCATTGGACTAGCATTGTTAATGCCTTTGCTGGTGTATGAAAATCCATTTGGGGCTGTGGATACTTTTTAGGTAAACGTCCTAAAAACTGTCATGTTATATCAACGTAGGAATATCATTCAAGTAACTCTTTTCTGAAATACATGAGATCACAGGCTTAATTTGTTAATCAAATACATCAAAATTTTCATTTACTCTCATGATGGCATACGTAGTATCGTGGCAAATTCTAGTGACGCAGACGGAAATGAAACAATAATCACTGTTGTATTTCACTGTTGTATTCCTGTTGTATTCACCGTTGTATTTCTGTTGTATTTCACTGTTGAATTTCACTGCAGTATTTCTGTTGTATTTCACTGTTGTATTTCTATAGTATTCACCGTTATGTTTCTGTTGTATTTCACAGTTGTATTTCTGCTGTATTTCACTATTGTATTTCTGTTGTATTTCACTGTTGCATTTCTGTTGTATTTCACTGTTGTATTTCTCTGTGGTATTTCTGTTGTATTTCTGTTGTATTTCACTGTTGCATTTCTGTCGTATTTCACTGTTGCATTTCTGTTGTATTTCACTGTTGTATTTCACTGTTGTATTTACTGATTACTTATGGAACCAGTGTACATCGTTGAGGTTTTGGTTTTTCTATTAGTTCCGACTTTTCCACGACTCCACTACAGTCCCTCTCAGCTTTAATACTTTTCTACCCAAAGAAACAAATTGTTTCTGCCTGTAAACGGAAGATTAAAGATTAAAGACTAAGTAGGTTTTGTAGTCAGTTATTTG
>OY735205.1:48039512-48049512 GCA_963457665.1 Thysanoteuthis rhombus | reverse complement strand
AAACAGAAAGGAAGAAAGAAAAAAATGGAAGAAAAGAGAAAGAAAAAAAATGGGAGAAAAGAGAAAGAAAGAAAGAAAAATACGGAAGAATAGAATTTTAAAAACAAGAGAATAGGTTGAGATGAAAAGGATGGGAAAAGAAGAAAGAGGAAGGAGGAATGAAAAATACAGAGAGAGAGAGAGAGAGAGAGAGAGAGAGAGAGAGAGAGAGAGAGAGAGAGAGATAGAGAGAGAGAGAGAGAGAAAGAGGAGAAAAATGTAATTTTGATGCAAATAATTAGAATAAAATAGACACAATAAAAAGGAGGAAGAGGAAAGAAATGGATAGAGACGGAAAAAGAAAGAAAAGATGGAAGATGAAAGAAAACTCGATTAGCGAGAAAAGATGACAAAAAAACAATAAAAGAATGAAAAGAATAAAGAAATAAGAGTTGATAGAAAGAAAAATTCAAAGCGAAGAATCTTCGCTTAAAGAATGAAAGAAAAGAAAAGAAAAATGACAAAAGAAAGAAGGAAAGATAAGAGAGAGGGAAAAGAAAGAGATAAAGAACATACGTAATGGCAAAATCAAACGAACAAACGAAAGAAAGAAAGAAAAAAAGGCAGATAGAAAGGAAAGAAAATAGAAAGAAAGAAAGAAAGAAGGAAGGAAAAAAATAACATTTATTTGTTTGTAAAAGAGAGAAATGTCGAGACAAAAGAGAGAAATAAAGGTTGAGAGAAAACAATGAAAGTAGCCTGAGGAAAATGAGAGAAAAAATAAATAAATAAATAAATAAATAAATAAAGAAAGAAAGAAAGAAAGAAAATTGGACAAAAAGAAGAAAATTCATAAAGAATAAGTATATGAATCGGAATGATAAGTGAAAGGGAGAAGAATGATAAGGGAAAGGGAGAAATAAAGAAATAAAGAAAGAAGAAAGAGAGTCGAGAGAGGAGTACGGAATGAAAAAAAAAATTGGGGGGAAAAGAAAGAAATGGAGATAGAGACAAAAAGGAATAAAATAAGTAAAGAACGAAAGAAAGAAAGAAAGAAAGAAAGAAAGAAAGAAAGAAAGACGAAACAGTTCAAGAAATTCTTATGAAACTGTAAGACCAGAAGGAAGAAAAAAAAAATTGAAGAGGGATACCAAATAAATAAATAAACCAGTTTCGTCAAAAAGAAGTGGGAAATCGTATAAAGAGATACGAACAAAAGAGAAGAGGATAAATCAAGGGAACAAATGACGAAATGGAGACAGAAGAAAAAGCAGACGGAATATTATTTTGAAGAAATCAAAAATCAAAATAAAATCAGTCCGTTTGGCGGGCCAGTGATGGACATTGTAGCGACGTTATTTAATGTTGCGGTCGTTTGTAAAAGACAGAGCGAGCAGCCTTCTGTCTGTCTTAGCAAGCATCTTTTTTGAATTCGTCCTTCTGTAGCTTTGAAGACGACACCGGCATTAGTATTACTCTAGGTGAAGTAGTCTTAGCTGCTACGGTAGGACCAAAAAATCACCATCATCTTGTATATTCACACCAGAAGCTTCCAGTGACCATCGTAGCTTGGAGGTGATGGGTGAAGATCAAGTGACAGTAAGTATCCCCAAATCCCAATCATTACCCCACTCAGTATTCAATCTATTTGCGATCTGAATGGTTTCGATTCTTTGTCGGGTTTCCATTTCTTCTATTCTTCTGGAAAGTATCTTTTGGATCGATCTAGGTTCCCTCATGGTAATGGGTATGACCGTTACAATTATGTTCCATGATTTTTGCCGCTCTTGGTAACATATTAATATTTCTCTTTTTACTTACGCTCCTTTGGTCAGCCGAAATGGCTACATCCTTTTGACGGACTTTTCCTTTTTCGGTTACAATAATCCATTCTAATCCCAAGAATTTATCAGATTATCGAACTCATTCTTTTATGTTTGCTTCTGTTGTTACCATAACGTTTCAACCGGAAGATCCAACAGCCTTCTTCAGATAGATTCGTGCACAGATGGATATGGAATCAATTAGACATAGAACGGAACAGATGGTGGTTAAGTGACAGAAGAAGTTTTATGACTAGCGTCAGTTGAGTGATCGAATGTATGTAAAAAGCAAGGATTTTTAAGGTAGACAGGCTACTTGGAAGATGACTGCTACACCTGCTGACCTTATCCGCCTACGATCTTTACTGTCACATCTTGCTGTATATAAAAACAGTAGCACAAGAATAACAAGTGTGTACTACAGGTTGTGCGAGTCTTGTGCATCGTAAATGTCCCACGAGTACTAAAAATTGCATATCCTCTGTGCTCTAAAACTCCTCCGAGAATTACATGTCCGAGATAATACGAGATTTGCGAGTTGGCCATCTCTAACAATGATAGCTTGACTAAATATCGAGCAAGAGAAACAATTTTTAGAATTCAAATTTCATAAGCGTGACAACTTTAGAGTTCCACTCTAAACTCTCAGTATCATACAGATATAACCTATTGGGAAAACGCCCGAAATTACAAACATAGTTTGACGACATGGGATTAACTTGTACCATTTAAAGCCCAGAAACGTTGGGAACATTACAGCTGACGACGTGGATATAATATCCCACATAAGACATGACAGTTCAACATATAACTGTTATTCAACAACATACAAATGGTCTCATCAAACACAGAAAACTAGAATTCGCCGACATAAGAATTTGGCGACTAAGAAAACTTAAAAAATTTATAATTTTTTAGCTTGTAAAGAACCGGTCTACTTTATTAAAAATATGATATTTCATAAATAGGTAGGGTGTAATAAAGTCTACATCTTCAACTGATTTTGATTTTTTAAATATGTAGATGGAGCGTTTCTCGTAGAGTCATTTTATGATTAGTGGACTCCATCTTATTATTGTTGCTTTTTAACAAAAAACTCACGGTCGATAAACAGAACGATCATTTGAGAAAACCATGCAAAGGCAGAAATCTAATAAAAAAGAAATATCGACAGGGCTAAAACTTGTATCCAGGATGCTGGGAGCCCATCTTTCATTTACGTTGCCTTAATCACATCGGTTACGGAAGTATCGATGATTGAGTGAGGTAGAAAGTTCAGGGTCATTCTGCTACCTCTTCACCTCTGAGTCTCAGTACTGTCTTAGTTTTACAACTTGGTAATGAAAAAACATAAGAATTTTCAAATGAAACATTTTCATAATTGCTGTGTTATCATGATCTCTCAAAGATCATTGTTGCCTTTCGTCACAACAGTCTGGGTCGATAAACTTTTTGATTGCAAAAGCGAAAGTTGTACGATGGGAAGCAAAGACGTAATTTCCAACGAGACTTATTTGTGCCGAATCATCGATGTTTCCGTGACCAAAATGGTTAAGGCGACAATCATGAAAGTTTGGTACCCAAGGTGCAGCGAAGCTGCTCTTCCATAATTCATTGACTTACCTTGGTAGTCACAAGAAAAAGCCGGCTGTTATCCACTGGCCAACCTTCATAGGTGCCACACACACACACACACACATACACAAATATATGTGTATATCCTTTGTGTGCATGCATGTGTGTATGTTTGCCTACCTTTCTATATGTCTCGTCCGTCCATTTCTGCCTCTCTCTGTACTCTTATATATCTAACAGTCACTATGTCCTATTCTGTTCATCTCTATGTAATTTCGTCTCAACAACACCATCACGAGCACTGCCTCAATATTTGACTGGTAACTGGCTGCCATTTTGGCCCTCGATAATGTCACGAAAAACGTGCCTACCTGCCAGGAACTGAGCGAGCAGAGAATTGTGATCGGTCGGGAGCTGGACGTGAATCTGTTCGTAACGACGGCCATGATGTATCCGGGCCTCCGGGCAACAGAGACGCCATTACAATTGAATAAAAGTAGCAGAGCAGGGAGGGGGAGCTTTCTTTCCTGCAATCTACCTTTATTTCAACTCCATACCTTCGCCCTTTTCTCTCTCTCTCTCTCTCTTTTTCTCTCTCTCTCTCTCATTTTTCCCGTCATCAATATCTCTCCAGTTTTTCAGTCTGCAATGTATACAATATTTTCCTTTTTTTGCCTTCGGGCTTGCTTATCTATCTATCTATCTATCTATCTATCTATCTATCTATCTATCTATCTATCTGTCTATCCATCTATCTCAGTTTATTTCCCTTTCATAGCTATCGACTCATATCTATCAATCTTACAGTACAACCTCATATATATATATATATATATATATATATATATATATATATATATATATATGACTAAATTCTCATTTCCATTCCTTACCTGCTCAAATTCGTAAAAGATGAATAAATGTCAGAACATGCTACTCTTTCTCTGAAAACGCCCCATACATCATGCATACACACAATCCGTTTTCTCACTTGATACTATTTCATTTCTATCTCTGAGAATTCCTCGATCTAGTTATTTAAATATACGTATGAAAAAATCTATATAAACATGTATATATACCCATATTTATATAGAACATATATATGTATTAACGCACACGCACACACACACACGTCCAGGTAGTCTAAGAAGTTCTACAACTCTGAACTTTGAACCCGTTAAAAAAACTTTTTCAAAACTTCTCTTGTGTCATTTATTCCCCAATATCTATTATTGTAATTAATTTATTTAATTTTCTTCAGTTATTTTGTATGTTTTACATATACTTTGTTATTATCTAATACAATGTGTAAATTTTCTCTTGTCGCTATCATCAGTTGTTCAACATGAAACAGTTTGGGGGATTTTAAAAACAACTCGCTGTTCGTGTCACTTCTATCAAGTATTCATTCGTGTGTGTGTGTGTGTGTGTGTGTGTGTATATATATATATATATATATATATACACACACACACACACACACACACACACATATATATATATATATATATATATATATATATATATATATATATATATATATATATATATATGTATAAACATACATATAACGTTTGAGTATTCTTTTTCTTTTTTGAAATTTTGCCTTTGGTTTATTTGTATTTCTGCTTTTTCTAGCAAAACAATAAATTATTCTATAGATTGTTTATGTTGACCCTACCTACCATCATGCCTACCTACGTACCTACGGTGTACACAACAGTGCCTATGCTCTCCTCTCGAATTTTTCCTCACTGTTCAGGTCATCAATGATACACACTATCGCTTCTCAAATACTTCTCCAAAAAATCATTGATTCATTAGTCACGGCTTACTGAACCATTCTCAGATCTAATAATGATTATATTGCCATAAAAACCTATGTACCACTCAATGGCTATCGATAAGTCAAGAATATGCCTCCAGGTTTATTTTGATGAGAATAACCGTCTTACTATTTTCCAGAATCTCGATCAGTCGAATAGTGAGAGCTTCTTATCAAATTTATCAAGGTAGACGAAGAGGTATATTTTTAGAAGGTGTATTGTCTTTTCTGAAATTCTTGGAAATTATGTAAAATGTTGCTTCAGAAACAATTCATGTCAGTCTATGTAGTGATGTGTCAATATAAAAAAATGTAAATCATATGATTCTGTTTATTATTGTAATATACTAATTACTTCGAATTTTATTTTAAAACTAGTTAACCAATGCTGTCAAAAATGACTACTGCATTTAAATCATTCCGCTAGAGCACTGATCTCAATTTTTTGTTCATCTTCAACCTGGATGGACCGTGATTTTTTATGCATTTGCAAATAAATGATTAAATGAGGGTGGCCACTGTCCAATTAGCATTTAATGGTCATCTCCCTGGACACATCTTACAGGCAAAAATATAGATGATCATCTTGCGTATTATAAAATTAGACTGCTAAGATGCATCGTGGAATACCCGTGACTCCTGACAATTAATACAATTCTATAATATTCTGGTCCAATTATCGGCCAGCTGGGTTCAGCTCATTTACAACCAATCAGTCATTCACTACTTTTAGCTTAGTACAGCAGGGTGCAAGTGCGTGACACCAAGTGAGGAAACCATCACTCAATAGGATTGGTCTGCTAAACTAGCTTGGTAACCATTAATCCTCGGCAAGGAGGACAAAACGAATTAACACTCACCAAGATCACTTCCAAAGTCTTCCTTGCGACCAAAACAAAATAATTGGATTGAATAAGTTTGCTTTGAGTCGGTCTTCCGAGCAGGGAGGTCCTGTGTATTTTGAAATTCAGCTTTTTACATACATCACTTCATATGTGTGGTCATTTTATCTCTACGCTTTTGCATTTTTACGTTTTTCATACTTCAAAGCATGTCCTTTCTCTCTCTCTCTCCTTCTGTTCCTCTGTTTTCCCCCTCTCTCTATCTCTTTCGATATCTCTCTCATTTCTTCTCACTTCCCTGGTTTTTCGATGTAGAATTGTTATATCTTTTCTTGGTTATTCCGTTTGTGTGTTTTTTTTCTTTTTGCTATTGTTTAAGCACTTCAACCATCGGTCTTTCTTTTTCCGACCTTTCCTGTCCTTCCTAGCCGCCATCTTTCTTTTTAGTATTTCGATTCCGTGGTTTCCATCAAACCCAAAATTACTTTGCCGAATCTCCGCACTGTCCTTCGTTTTACGTTCGTCCATCACGCTGTCTCGTTACCATTATCATTTTTTGCTTGTTTTACCCCACTTTTACTTTTGACATTGAAATATTTTCCTTTTCAGACATTTTTTTTTTTTACTCCATTTAATTCCTTGAACCAACGCACATCCATTTTTTTTCTTCATTTTTATCATCTCTTGGAATTTTCGAGGTTTGGTGAGAACTCTTTCCCCTTTTCTTGTCTGAATTTTGTTAGACGGGTTGTATTAATCATTGTGCATAATATGGACCATTTTCCTCGTCTATACTTTCATTTATTCACAACGTTTCTGTCGTTTACCCTCCAGCCTTTCGTCCTGTATTCTTTGTTCTAGAATGTAGAATCACTCCCAAGAACTTGAACTAGACGCGTCATATCCGTTATTTCTATATCTCTCTCTTTTAATCTCTCTTTTGTTCCGTTTCGTAAACCCCTCCGCTCTCACTCTTTTGATCTTTCTTTCTCTCTCTCTCTCTCTCTCAGTGCTACTTTTTTTCTTTTTATTCTTGCCCACTCTTTGTATCAATTGTTCTTTCTTCATCCGTTTTCTTACGATATTTAGTGAGCTTAATACGGTACGATGACAAACGAGAAGAAATAAAGAAGATCGTGTTACGCCAATCCTCCAAGTGGAGGTATCCTTACCCCTTTGAACATCAACGTTTGAATCTTTGGCCCTGCCTGGGCTTAAACATCGGCCTATACCACTGATAACAGATACGATACTATTTCAGACACAAGGCCATCACCCTCTCTTTTAGCACTGCTTGCGAAGTTTGTTTGTCTGTCCGTCCACACGATATATCCAAACGTACTCAACAAATTTCGATGATATTTTGTAGAGGTGTGGACAATGGCATAAGGAAGAATTGATTGATTTTGGGTTGGATCCAGGAATATTTTTCTATTCAGAGATATTCTTCACTTTTTTTTTCTTCATATATTCATGTATATGCTCACATCCAATCACATAATGCCTTTAAAAGTTGTCAATGGATTCCAATGAAATTTCGTTGAAGGGTAAGCAATACGGAATAAGTGATTAAATATTGGGGCGAGTTCATACACAATTGCTTCCCCTGACAACGGCGTTCGTAGAGAAAGTTTTTATTGATGCAACTCTTATCCTTTTCCTCTGGGCTCCTACTTAGAGATGTTTAGAAATATTTAGTAAGACGAGCACAAGGCCATATGGAGGAGGTTATGTCATGATGAAGTCAGGTATGACTCGTTTATCTTTAAAATCAGTATGCAAAACCCGGCCCAAGCTGACACCGGTGGTAAATACGCACGTATTCCAGCCACTAAGCAGGTCATATTTGAAAGTAATTTCTTTTGGCTTTCTATTAATCTATTACAGTTTGGCACTTTTGTTGTCCTTCTCGATCTCTTTTGTCCATACTCTTTCTATATCTTGTTCTCTTCTTTCTTTGTCTGTCTGTTCCCCTGTCTTCCACTCCCTCTTTCGTATCTCTTACTTTTATCTCCTTTCTCATTTTCTTCTACCCTCTCTCTTTCTATATCTTTTGAAATTTCTCATACTCTCCCCCTATCTCTCTCTCTCTCATTTCTCTCTCTTATCTTCTTTATCGTTCTCTTTTACTCTTTTATCTCCCCTCTCTCCATGTATTATTTCTCTCTCTCTCTCCCTTCATGCCCTCTCTCTCTCATATCTCTTACTCTTTTTTCTCACTTTTCCTGTCCTCTTTCTCCCTATTTCTTTTTTTTCGCTCCATTTCTCATTTTCTTCATCATCGTCCTCATTTTGTTGATGTCACTCTCATTCTATATCAACTGTTGTATCTCTTATTTCTATTCTTTCTCCTATTTTATTTTGTTCAAGTTGATTTTCTCGCATTTCAAGTCTTTCTTTGTTTCTGCATTCTAATTCTATGTTAAATATCTTCTCAGCCTCATATTGTCGAATTTCTGAGGTTTATCCTTCGTAAATCGACTGTCAAGTCAGCTTCAAGAGATCCATTGATAGATAGATAGATATGAACAGACTGCAATTGATAGATAGATAGATACATTGATGGAACAGTATATTATCTAATTTATTAGTCATTTGTCAGTCAGTGTCCGTTCAATGTGTGCATATTTCTATGTTTGTGCATGTATATGTGAGTGAGTACATTTGTGTTCGTGTGCGTATGTGTGTATACACTCATACACATGCAAAAATGCACAAATACACTCACACACACATCGCGTGGTCACAGACTGCCAAATGACTAAAAAATTAGCGAATATAATACTTTTCCATCTATCTATCTCAGTCTTTTCATATCTATCTATCTATCTATCTATCTAACATATCAATCTGTCCATATCTATCTATCAATCTATCTATCTAGTTGGCCAGCTATCTCAATTAATTCTTATCTACCTATCTACCTGTCTGTTTACGTTCACCTGCTCGTATCTATCAAGCCAGGTCCCTCCTCATCTATCTGTCTATCTATCTATCAATTAAAGTGTCCATCTTTTATTCGCATTCTACTTCACCTTGCACAGTCTTCTCTCTCTTCTTTTGAATTCATTTTCTTGTCTTCTATTTCATCTTTTTCTCATTTCCTTGCCTCGTCCAATATTCTTTTGAGTCTTCAGCCTTTTATCCGCTACGCCATTTCCCCCCGGCTTCCTCGTACCCCTGACAATCTACCTCCATATTGCTTCAACCCCTCCCCCCCTCCTCCAGCCCACCGGACACCCTTTCCCCATTCCCCACATCAAACCTTTTACTTACCAATCCTCCATTGCAAGAAGCACCAATCAGAACCTAATGCAATTTCTAAATTTCCCTTAGTCTAATTCACCTTTTTATCTGTAGCCACTTTCATTCCCGCCTCTTTTCCTTCTGTTCACGATCTTCTTCGTCGCCATATTTTTTTTTTTCTCTCTTCTGGTTAGTATGACTGGCCGACTGTTTCTCGAATAAGCGTTATGATCAAGCCACACCGCCATCTTAGCATACCACTTTCTTCATTTTCTCCCTTTTATCTCTTTTCTTCCCCCTCCTTCCCTCTCTCTGTTTCTCACTCACTTCTCTCCTCTTAAATAGTCTCCAAGATTATGGCTAGTCCGTGCCGGTATGAAGGCGTTTTTATATTTCTCCATCTCGCTCGAGAGATCTTTTATTTCGTTTCGCACGATACCCTTTTCCCCTCGCTTCTTTCATTATTCTTTTATTTCTATTTTTTTTTTTTTGTTCTTTCTTGGTTATTCAATCACTCACTTATGTACTTCGTTCAGTTATTACCTTTTTGTTATTTGGTCTTGCATTTCTCTCCAAAAATCATGTTTTGCGTTTAAACCCAGTTTTTCTCTCTCTAATTCACTATTTCGTTCCCGCTCTTCATTCATTCTTCGTTTATGTTGATTTTTTTTTCATTCCTGGGTTCTCACATTCTCTTTCTTCCACAT
>OY735205.1:48032012-48037012 GCA_963457665.1 Thysanoteuthis rhombus | reverse complement strand
TATATATGTATATATATATATATATATATATATATATATATATATATATATATATATATATGCACATAGCTGTTCAAAGTCGAGTTAAAGTGCATCCATTCTTGATAACCAGATATAATTCCATAAGTCTAAAAAATCATAAACTAGAACACCATAGATTGCATTTTTTGTGGTTTGCAGCCAATCAAGGTATTTATTCAAAGTCTCAAATAATTTATACACATTACATTTATATTTTATAATTCATACACATTACAATTGTTTTGGCTTTGCAAATCAACCGACTAATAATTGTGATACGTATTATTGCTTAAAATAGAAATTACGTACACTTTCTGTAATACGATCGACCATTTTTATGTGAGTTAGTGGCTCGAAATGTCTCCTGTGGCCCGCTAGATCAAAAAGGCTCATGCCTGAATCAAAGTATGCAATTTCATGTAATCGTCCATCACTTTGTTATACTTATTTATATCCACTCCAACAAATGATTAACTTCAAAAAGGTGGTTAAAAAAATGCAATTTATTCCCTGTAATTCGAATTGATAACACCAAACAAACATTATAAGGAAAACGTGACGAGGCAGCGGATAGCGATCCAGAAAGCGGACTTTGCAGATTCTTTGAAATGTAAAGGGGACGTTGAGTTAGATGGCTGAAATTGCAAGAGAATTACTTTGTAGGATACACGATTGCCCTTGGTTGGCTATTTTTTGTTTATATTTAATATTGACTTTTCCGACGGACCCGTATACTCGTTCATATATTTATATCTTGCGCACAGAAACACACTCACAAACACTCACAAATACACAAAAACACGCTCATAGGTACGCACGAGCGGCAGCACAAATACATACGGTGTTAAATTCATATCTTTCACGCACACACACGCACAATGTATTTACATACGTTCATATTTTACACAAACTTGCTCAAAGGTATACATACGTTCATACATTTATATCTAACAATCACACGTATATGTATATATATATATATATATATATATATATATATATACATACTAATATATATATATATATATATATATATATATATATATATATATATATATATATATATATATATTACTTTAATTAGTACCATTTTCTTAATTTTTCCTGTCTGCAGACCTTGGCAATCCAAAGTCAAATGCCGCGATCCCGTCTGAATTTTTAATTTGTCAAATTCATTCCTAGCTTCTTATATTCATATATTTAGGCTATTTTTTTAAATCACTTTCTCTATATTTTACTTTATCACTTTACTCCATAGTCAATTAATCTTTTCTCCTATTTTATCATGTTCTTGATAAACACGGCGATCATGTGTCTGCCTCGTTGCATATTTCACAGCCATGTCAAGGGTGGTTGTTCGATCTCAGGTAAAAAAGTCAGCATTCTGAATGCTGATTTTCAAGGTGATTCAAACCTCACCTAACTTGAAATTTTAGTACCGTACATTCTTTTTAATAACAGTTTCACTGATTTGGCCTCAGGCCAAACTAAGCAAAACTTATCATTATTCATACCTTCTTCCAGAGCTCAGGGGAGTTAACTCTTCACTGTTTGTCTGTCCGTCCTGTCACGTTAAGTGAAACCGATAGGTAGAATTTTATTTTGTAATCACGCCTGTCAGGTAAGTGGTTCTCTTACCAACTGAGCTAAATTGGCAAGTCTGATATATCTGCGAAAATTCATGTTAAAAATACGCAGGGGCTTATTTTATTTTAATAAATACATTTACACTTTTGTAAATTTTTGTAAATTCATTATTTATACAATACAAATTTTCAGTAACCATCTTCAAGAGATCAGGAGATGTCTGTATTTGTGTCTCGGAGAATCAGGTTAATGATAGGAAGGGCCTTTGAAAGGTGCGGTCAAAATGAAAATGGTCAGTTTTCACCGCTCACTGATACGTCTTATGATAGTGAAATGAGTAAAGATCTTTTTCAAAGGTTCATTACAGATATTACATTGTTTCACATAAAAAAACGATTTTCAAATGAAACAGAATGTCCAACCTGGAATGAACAATCGTAGAAAAATATTTACTCATTTTATAACTGCTCTCCTGAGGGTATTGAACACTTAAAAAAAAACTGGGATCTACTTGATATATCAATATATGTATACACACGTTTGTGGATATATTTTAATATTGTTCTCTCTCTCTCTCTCTCTCTCTATATATATATATATATATATATATATATGTATATATATATATATATATATATATATATATATATGTGTGTGTGTGTGTCTGTGTGTATGTGTGTGTGTCTGTGTGTGCACATATATATATAAATTCGTCTGTGTGTCCATCTGTTCCACTTGGTTGGTTACAGTTTTGCATGTAGGAAACTGAAATTTTACATTGCGTTAAATCTCATCACAGCGGGGGATATTGGACGTTGGCTTTTTAAAGGTTGTACAGGATGAATCAATTTTCAGTGGTACTATAAAACTAAATTGAAACTGTGACTAAGAAAAATATATCTGTTCATTGAAACAGTCATAGAATTTATGTAAACATATTTCTTCTCTAAATTACGTATGGACTTTGTTTTGCTTTTTTTAAGGAAAAGATTTATTAGCATTTTTCTTCTTAATGAAAGCGGTAATGATATTCATTCTACATTCTGCTTATCTCAATTTATACATTTTTTTTTAAATCCATGTTTCTGATATATTCTTGCATGCATATTGATATCTGCATCTTTCCCAATGGGTATGCAAACTCCCATACAGAAACAGGTGGAAGAAAACAGGTGAATAATGTGCATGTAATGTTTGGGTTATTTCAAACGAGCGTCCAATGTTTCTAACTGTTCGTATAACGTTTTTCAGACAAAAAAAAACAAAACAAAAAAAAAACAGCTAAGTGATCCTGTTTTAATGCTTTCGTTAAAATCTTTTATGCTTTTCATCCTCGAGAGAGAAAGAAACACGGGATATCATTTAGGCTCTCTCTTGACGAATCAGCAGTCACTAACGGTAAAAGTCATGCCTTGCTTTTATGTAAACATACGTACTACTAATACGGTACATGTCTCATCTGAAAACGGCCATAATTCTAATTCGGCCACGTTTTTGATCATAACTAAGTAATTAACATTCATAGTAAACGGGAAGATTAAGTTATAAGTCAATATATATTGTGCCCAATTAATTAAATTTCACCCTATTGATAATATCAGATATTTCTATTTAGGTTTTATATTTTAGTCATATTTTTCTATTTGTTAAATGTTTTTAATCAATTTCGCTCATAAAAATGTCACGTTTCAATTATATTCTTTCTCTTTTGGAAAATTATATTTTCTCAAAGTTTTTGAACTAATTTTACATATAAAAAAGACACGTGCAATAATGAAAGATTTGAAAGACAAATGCTATCCTTCACAATTCGCTGTTCAGATTATTTTATCAAATTATGTTTTTACATCTAGACATCAGGTATTACTATTTAGGTTTCTTTTCTTAATTATTTTTTCAACTTTCACGCTTGTTAGCAAGGGCACTGGATGATAGGTTTTTGAATGTCCTCCACCTGACAGATGCCTAAACTGGCTGTTGTGATCTGCCACCTCTTTTAGGGAGTATTCCAACAGTATGGCTGGCCCGGGCTTTTGAAGATCAGCTCCTGGACACCCAATACTATGGCAGCCTGTGCTGATTGAAGAGCAAGTATAATAGGAACATGTGCATTTAATGATTTGTCTTTTCCTAAGATTCAAACAAGATACTGATATTAATGGTAATTTCCCGCCTTTTAGATGAGCAAAAATTTTTAGTTGCGATGACTGTCACTTCGTAGCAATATGATGAATCTTGTGTGCACAGGGAGATACTGACTATCTGACTAACAGGTTGATATACACCTACCATCTTTCGTTCCCTATCCCTCCTTCCATATATAGCTGGACGTGCAATCAACAGAACTCGGACATCTATGGTTTGACTTTCAGGCTGGTTCCAACTAGATACTGATAGGTTTTTAAATTGAGATGCTTTCACTCTTTCGTCGATATACATGCGTCTTTGATACAAGACCAGCCGGTATCTCCATGTACACACGAGCAGGCCATTATTCGCTCGAGATTCATCATATTGCTGCGCATTGAGTAATTCTCTGCTATGTTCCTTTGTTGGTGTAGACTGTATGTCCTTCGTTATTGTTATGTTTCCCATAAGCTGCGACGCCTCGAATGGCTGAGTAAAGTACTTCGATTGATCAGACATCTTGGAGCCTCTCAAAAGCACCACAGGATTGTGTCAACTTCAGAGCCCGTCACATAGGCGCACCCGGTGCTGCTTTTCATGAAGGCAGCATCCAATTAAAAGAGGGTTTGAGCAGTACGGGTTTTATTAATGGTCCGGGATGGTGAGAAACCCGATGATATCTATCTTATTTTAATTTGAAGGGTATTTTACAAGGACATAAATGTATCACTCTGGTACAAATGTTTAGAGCCAACTCTGATAAAAATATTGTTTTCAAAAATTGAATAATTTCGACGGGTCTGATTAGTTTACTCAACAGAAACCATCACGTAGCCAATGTTGTATTGGGGGTGATGAATAAAAAAATGTGAAAAGCGGTGATCATTAATAATTTACTCCTCTTGCCTTTTGTTGGGGGGTGATCAGTAAAAGAGTCCAAATTTTCAAAAAAAAAACAACAAAAAAAACAAAACATACCGGATATAAAATAAGTGATCAGTTTAGTATCAAGTATCAACTTACATTGTAAACTGAGCTTCAAATGGAAACCAATTTTTTTTTTTGGGGGGGGGATAAAAAAAACAAAAAATAGTGAGGAGAAAAATGTTAAAATTTTTAGTCCTCTTCAGCTTCACTGTGGCAGTCTGTATACATTAATAGCCACCCAACTAGAAAGACAGTTAGACTGTCTTAAAAACTGGAAAGTTGATGGTTTTTATGATAGTTTTTTGTCGATGATTACTAATGTTTAATCTGTAACAACC
>OY735205.1:48012012-48027012 GCA_963457665.1 Thysanoteuthis rhombus | reverse complement strand
ATTCTTCAGATGACGCATTAAACAGTTATTATTGTCTCTCTAGTTTTATTCCATCTTATGATGCAGAGTGGTTTAAGCAACGTCCATGAAATACGGGCAGCCCCGATGTGTATGATGCGGTTTAATGACGCTACTTCTTCATTTCCAATTTGGCGTTGTTTGCTCTGGTAGCGGAAGTTGTATCGATCCAGACTGTTGCCATAAAACGTAGCAATAATAAAATGGAGTAAAATAAGTAATAAAATAGTAATAGCTGTTTTATGTGATGTTACGGGTGGAGTTTTTGAAACAAATACATCAAAACTTTATTCTACTCTAAAGATTATGGACCAATTCGCTAGTGAAGTTAGATCAATTCTCACTAGGTGTTCTACTACTGTGGCTTTATATCAGGCTAACCTTGGACTGCCTGGCAGCAGTTAGTAATTGTTAACAAGTATCGTTGACTGTTTATAACGTTGCAGCGTTCGATCCCCTCTGTCTGCCATATACACTGCGTTTCAACAATATATGCAGAATAAATAACAGGTTAATAGTCATGAAACTAATGGCCTTAGAGTTAAAACTGATGGCCGTCAGATTTCGGTCTAACATACGGTTTGCGTTTATGCGATATATCATAAAATCAAAGATATTATTATATAGAATTACGCTCATTCCTCAAGATATAAAATATGATCATTTGAAGCCTTCCAATTTATGTGCAACCATCTCAAAAGTATCAATTTGAAGCAATAAAAGGATAAACCCCGAATGAATATGAATAAACAACAATAATTTATTCAAAGAAATGATTAATACAAAGCAAACTCTAACAATTTCGTTTAATAATACTGTACAAAAAGCAATATTATTTGCTGGCGTAATTTCCATTTTTTCAATGACTTCAAGCAGCCCACTGTCCATAGAAGTAAAATTCAGAATTCTATCTGGGGTGATAGATTCATTCTTGGATCGCAACTGCATGCCATCCGCTTAAAGGCGCTTTTGAAGTTGCTCTAAATATTTTTGATAGAGTTCGGATATAGAAAACATGAACACCACTCCATAATTCAGCCGAATTAAGCCAAGTATTCAACGGTTGAAAGAAAGACATTAAGCGACAGTCTTGCTGGTTGGATATCAAGGAATAATGAGTGAAAGATTGAAACTGGTAGAGATGATGAGATGTAAAAATTGCAATATATATACGATAATTGTAGAGACATTTTATCAAGAAACATATTTCGTCCGGCACCGAAATTAACCGAGTAGCAAATCGAACAGCCGACCACGTAAATGAATAGAAAGATGAGTGCTGCGCGGGACTCGAACCCGTATCCACCGGGAAGCAGTCTTAACGTGACTCAGCTTCACTTACGTGGTCGGTTGTTTGATTTCTTTCTCAGTTAAAATTAGTCACCAAATAAAATATCTGTACAATTATCTATTCTGTCAGACATAAGCTATATATATATATATATGTGTGTGTGTGTGTGCGTGTGAGTATGCGTGCGTTCGTGTACATGTTTGTGCATACATAATTATTTACTAAACTTAGCTCAGTACTCAATAATAGTAATCTGCGAGAGTACACACATACATATATACACACACACACATGCATGTGCACGTGCACACACATAAACTCAAATGCACACTCACATATATATTTGTGAATCAATGAGTCCACTGCCTGGCACTTAGTTATTAGCTGAATTTTGATCTGAAATATTCACCGGATAATGTTTGATTTATGTGAATAGTATTCACCACCGAATTTAGTTAATTCGAAAGGAAAGAGATCATTTTGAAAAATAAATATTTGTTGCATAAAATAAAGCCCTTTTAATTATTGGATTTTGGACTTGGTGCTGTAGCTATCTATATAAACGTGTATACAGCCAAATTGCGTTAGATTCGCCGGTTTTCATAAGCTCGCCGAAGTTAATCAACGTTGAGCCAGGTCTTTACCAAGATGAGTGGCCGGGTGGCCGGGTGGCTGAAGATTCCCGTTACCGTACGCAGCAACAAGATTGTTCTGCGACTGTCTCAGCTTACGCTCTGCCACCGATTAACAAAGCATCTTGCTAATCTGGGACCGGACTGTGCACTTGGTCCTTTCTCAGACACACGTTGCTTCTTGGAGGACACATAACAGTGTGCCCTCTTAGGAGCCACCACACTCGTATCGAGTGTCAGCACACACACACACACACGCACACATTATTAGTATACCAGCGTGTCAGATGTTCTTTCGTTCTTTTTTAGGTGAGAAGAAATCAAGTGAAGAATCACACTAGGATGGCAAGCCTTTGGCAGAGCAAGTTCAACCTTCAAAAATAAGAAGATCCCATTAACCCTAAAGAGAAGGGTGTATAACCAATGCATCCTCCAAATAGTCACTTATGGAGCTGAAACATGGAACCCAACCAAAAGACAGATATGCAAACTGAGAACCATGCAATGTGCACATAAAAGAATTATGCTGGGCTTCACATGGAAAGACCACAAGACAGCACAGTACATCTGAGAAAAGACAAGTCAGGGACATCATAGAATCCATTATAAATCTCAAATGGTGGTGGGCTGGCCATATTGCAAGAATGGTGGACAATCGATGGACATCACGATTCACAACATGGACCCCCCGAGATCACATGCGCAACCGACAGAATATTAGATGGAGAGACGAGCTAGACGAGTTCAGAAAGTACTGGCTCCGTGACGCCCATGATAGAGAAGTGTGGCAAATCCTGGGGAAGGTCTATGTCCAACGACGGACGTTAAAAGACTGATGATAATGATGATAAATCATAGATGTCATTGAACCATATCCCTTTGTTCCTCAAGCCAAACACTTTAGACAGTAATCCATCACCTCCACCGGTAGGAGCACAGAAACAAATACAAATTGAACAGCTGAGGGAAATGAGTAATGAAAATTGTAAATTACCCCATCGGATCAGGTGCCTTAAGCTTAGTGCATCCCTAAGTCTTATGACGCCCTCGGCAAGGAGGGTGTGGCGATCAGTTGCTAAGCAGTGGGCTTTTAAAGTAAATATTACACCGTCTCCGTCGTCGTCTCAGACAATCATCGTCATTATTGTGTTCAACGCGGATTGGTCAAGCAACGCCCTAAGTGCGACGAAGCAAGTGGATACGAGTGTCCATTGATAGCCCATAAAAACATCCTTTATTATCGGAATTAGTGCCAGTGAATGGACGGACAGTGAAGCGTACACTCAAGACATCTTCATTTTATATCTACACCAAATACAGTCGATAACGAGTAAGGTACGCGGATATAATTTCCCGAGATCAGGCGTCCGTAAAAAATAATGTATCAAAGTACTCGCAGTTCAAAATAGATTCTTGATCCCTCAGTGTTATAAAAAAAACAAAACAAACTTGACCCGTACTTTTATTTGGTCAAAATAAAGCTTGGCTCAAGATTGGAAATCGGGGAACGCTCTTCATGATACGAACTCACTAGAAATGGCTTTTCAGCTCGTAATTATTCCGCAAGTAGTCGTGTTTGAAAATTTTAGCGCCAACACCTTTTCTCTTACGTGTGTAGACCAAGAATAGAATATAGAGATTCTCCTGAGATTGAATAGCATCGCTTGAAAACAGGTTTTTGTCACAGCAATATGCAGAGGAGAAAATGAAGACAAGGCGGATATCTTTAAAAGGGGGATTCACGTTGTTAGGCGCTCAACAGGTGAATTAACGTCCTTTGGCAATGAACGTATCAAACAAGATATTTAGAATAGTGCAGTTTTGATTGGTGCAGTTGTTGATATAGTTCGTTTAAGGTGATGGTTTTCCAATTAATGCAAGTAAGTATAAGACCTTGAACACTACGGTTTTGAACATATCGGGAAATTTTAGAACAGATTAACCGCATTAATCAAGGTATATTTGTACCAGGATATTCTTTTGTATAAGAAATGCTCTCTGTTTATCTCTATCTCTTTTATTCGGATAAATTTATCAACACACATTTTCATATTTGCGCGGGGGTCGTTTGGGATCTACTTATTTGGTTGGTATTGCTTTTATTTTGTCTATCTATCCAGGCCTACCACGATATCCTTCCTGAGCCAACATCGTCGCACCCAATATTCATTTTCACGCTTCTCAAATATTCCTTTCAGTTCGTCTCAACAAAGGCTTCTCGTAACGCAACTCAAATAAGATAAAAACCAAATCAAAAATCCTTTACTCTCCCATTCTTTATATTTGAAGAGATCCCCGGTGTTTGGGGAGCTAGGATTGGGGATGGGGAAGGACAAACATGGAACAAAGAACAAGGAAATCCAGAGACCCCGCTACCCGTAACTCACCCGCTACCGTCTAACTTGGCTCTTTCTCACCAAAAAATCTCCGCTCATTTGTCAAAGGCAAATGCTACCCCGGTTCGTACGGCTTCATTATGTCAGAAAATTTACTTCAACCGCCCCCTCTCTGATCCACCACCGCCAACTAACCCCGTCTGCCCGCAACGATGGGTTTTGTCGGCCGTATTCAGCCCTAATCTGCCTCTTATTCGCGCATCCGTTATCAGAAAACAAATATTTGGCCTTCTACTTCCCACCGCCGACTCTGTCAGAGCGCTACCCTCTCCCATCTAATGTGAACCTCAGCAACGCCCTCCGACCCCGTCCACCGCTCTGCCTGTCGTCCGTGTGATAAGGAGCATTGTGCCCCCATGCGACCCGTGACAAATATTGACGAAAGTGCCGCCATCTTGCTTTTCACCCTCCAACCCTGTGGACGCAGTGTTTTCGTTGAGATCTTCATCTTCTCCTTCTTTTTCTTCCTCTTCTTTTTCTCCTTTTCCTTCTCCTTTTCTTCTTCTTCTTCTTCTTCTTCTTCTTCTTCTTCTTCTTCTTCTTCTTCTTCTTCTTCTTCTTTTCATCGCTGTTGATAGTCGTTATCTCTGTCTCTTCTTCTTTTCTCCTCCGTTTATCTCCCTCCTCGCTTCTCCACCCCCACCGCTTCTCTTCTTGTTTGTTCTCTGTAAATCACTTTCAAATTGACTTTCATCTCACTTGACAAATTTATCTATCTGATTATTTTCTTTGTCGTCCTCTGACTGCACGGAGATATTTCGCACCAACCACGAACGACGACGACACTGCCCGCAATGATATTAGAAATGCGTTTTTTGTTGTTGTTGTTGTTGTTAATTTGTTGGTCCTTTACTCCCCCTTCTACCCCTCTCTCTCTCTTGTGCTCTTGCGCGCCCTCCCTTTTGCTCGTTCTTTCCCTTTCTTCTTTTTTACTCTCTTCTCATTTTTTTTTTTAAATGCAAACGGATTGGAGTGTTTGCCTTGCTGTGTAAATATATATGCATAAGTGAGAACGCTTGTGTGTGAGTGCATTTTCATTTGCATATTTATGTGATTACTCTGTTTACCTGAGAGAGAGAGAGAGAGAGAGAGAGAGAGAGAGAGAGAGAGAGAGAGAGAAGGAGAGAGAGAGAGAGAGGGAGGCAAAAAGAGTTAATGGGTGGAAGAGAAGGGGGAGAATGAGAGAGAGAGAGAGAGAGAGAGAGAGAGCTCTGGAGAATATGTACGAATGTGTATGCGTGAGATAAACCGAGAGAGAAACAGAGGTATAGAGAGATATTGAGATATTGAGAGAGAGAGAGAGAGAGAGAGAGAGAGAGAGAGAGACAGACAGACAGACAGACAGACAGACAGACAGACAGACAGAGCTCTGGAGAATATGCATGGGTGTGTATGTGTGAGATAAACCGAGAGAGAAACAGAGAGAGAGAGAGAGAGTATGCATATGAGCTTAGCCAGGTGTCTGCTCCGTGATTCTAATAGTTATGTACTCCAAAGGAGTGATAGGGACAGGTAGGGTAGTGACGACATGCGTCCTGAGAAAATGGACGATCTGGGAGCTTCGTCTAATCAATTGTTAGCTATGAGAAGTGTATTACTATTAATCGTGGGCGACCAAATTTGGGCTATCAATGTTCCATAACGTGTTGGTAATCGAGCCCAGGTCAAGGCCAGGATTCAAATACTGATGATGTTCGAAGCAGGAACACTCTCCCCACTTGGAAGATTGGCGTTATATGATCTTTACATCATTTCCCTTTATTGAGCCCTAGCTCAGTTTGATAAAATGTTGGAACGCTTTTAAAAATGTTTTGATTGTTTTTCCTTATTTCTGCGGAACTTCACTTCTTATAAATGCAGACATTTTGAAGTGTCTGCTCAGTTGTGTAAACATGAATGTATACATACGAACTTATGTGCCCAATTGCTATTGCATATCCCATCAACTACTTTGTTAAATTTTGAGAGAGGGACGGTGGAAGCGAGTAGGGGAAAGAAAGAGAGAGAGAGAGAGAGAGGATGTGAGAGCTAGAGGGAGAGAAAGAAATGGAGAGACAGAGAGGGAGAGAAAGAAAGAGGGAGTAGTGTGAGAGGAAAAAAGGAGAAGAATGATAGAGTATCTTTGTACTGACAATGCTCCTATTTTGCACAAGATACAATCCGAAAAAATAGACATTATAGGAGCTTTGTCCAATCTAGGAATAATAACATGTGAAACTCCGACTTCATCTGCTCCTATTTTGGAATAGTATCGTCCAAAGTAGGAGAGGGCGAATAAGGAGTGTCACCTGTATAAATGTTCCCTGGGTGAAGTATTTCCCTGGAAGTCAATTTTTTGAGCCAAAGAAAAGAGAAAAACACTGATATTCTACCTAGGTAAGCCCTTCGTGCTTGACGTAACACAATCTTCTTTGAATCATTATTTTTCATTTGGTCCTGTATTTCAATAAGCCCAACTTAATAAATTAACAGAAACTTGATTTTGCATTTTTTTCTACTTTTAATATCTCTAGCTTTCTTAGTTATCCCCTCTCCCTTTCTTTCACCCTCTACTTCTTTTTGACTCTCCCCCATCTTCTCTCTCTTTTCACCTCTTGCTCATTCCCCTTCTCACTCTTCTTTACTCCTTTCTCTCTCATTCAAAGTCTATTCTCTCTTCAAGTATTATATTCATGTATACTTGCAGACGTTTCAATCTCCCAATTGGACATGTACGCAACTATTTTGTTTACCGTCGGGTGCGAGTAAGAATGTTGTCCCTGTCCCGGTGTTGTGAGAGTTACCGGTGTCTCAAAGATCGACGTTGAAGCCAGAGCAAAAGCTAAAAATCGAAAGCTGGTTTTCAAGGCAGGCACACGAGCATTCTCCTTTCACCTTTATGACTAGAATGATTTTGCCTTTTTTTCGTTTGTCTTTAATATTAGTTTGTACGTGCCTTGTATGTGGGTTTAATTTCATACACATATCATTACCTGTGTGTGTTCTTGTCTTTGATTGCATTTAGGAGTCTTGTCCGTGCCTTTATTCACGTGCGTCTGTTTACCTGAGTGACTTGGCTTACCTTTATCTATTTGTATATCTCCTTTGTCTCCATCTTCAATACGCACCTGTTTTGTACACACATACACGCAGACACACACACACACACACACAGACATATATATATTTATATATATATATATATATATATATATATATATATATATATATATATATATAAGTGTCTTTGTATTCTTGTGTCTTCTTCTGTGTGCCTGTGTTCGCTTTCCAGGCCTTTTGTATTTGCCTTTCTTTTATTCATCTTTGCGTGAATGTTTGTCTGTCTGTCCATCTGTACCCGTCGGTGAGTATGCACGTTGATATGTATCTGAGTGCAGTCTGGCACAGTTATCAACTGAATTTAGGTCTGAAATTTTCACAGTATAATGTTCGATCTATGTGATTAATGGAGAAGCATTGGGTCGGACGCACTGACAAGGAAGGAGATTATGTCGAAAAAAGTATTTGTTGCGTAAAATAAATGATTTTTTTTCATTATTAGGTTATGGACTTATTGATATACCTACGTACTTGATGAGCCTACATATATGTGTTTATGAGAGAGAGAGAAAGAGAGAGAGTGGGTGTAATGGTATGTCTGCGTATGTATGTGTCCATGTGTGTGTGTGTGCGTGTGATTGCTTTGGTAGGAATGTGTATATTTGTTTGAATTGTAGACATTTAGACTCATCTCAGTGGAGTACAAAGGAAGGAGAAGTCGGAGTAAGAAGATTGTATTGTGTTGTGCAAATCTTCCTATTGGGTAGGGCCTGTCCGGATTAACAGTATCTGAAAAGCTTTTGCCAGTTTTTCAGGTGTGTGTGTCTTTGTGTATTTTTGTGTTGATTGTTAAATATTTACCAAGCTGAACTAGGTCTGGCACGATGTACGAGATAAGTCAAAAGGCCTTAGTTGTGGGAGACTCAGGAGGAACTTGACTCAATATTTACTAAACTCAACTTAATACAGCACAAAGATCGAACTCACTAAGCTAATAATGCTCTGTAAGACTAGCTTTCTAACTCTTGCTCCATAGCAAGGAGGTTATGATATTTACCAAGCGTAGATCAGTCTGGCACAAGGCAAGAAACATTGGGCTCCTTGATGATCAAACTCACTACTGTAATAATGATCTGCAATACCAACTTGCTAAACATTATCCTACGCTGAGACACTTTTCTGTCCATACATACTTACAAATGTTAGCTTGATCTGGCATATGGCAGCACATGTCACTCTGTGAGGATCGAAATCATTACCCTGTGAGACATGCTTACTAACCAATGCTGCACGCTTTGAAAGGACTGAACTTGATAGCAATGGCTTTTGAGATGAACCTGCCAGATCAATCTATTGCTGGCACCTTTATTTTCTCCTTTATTTTGTTTATTTTCGTGAGTCTGTTTTCTTTTCAATCTATTTGTATCAGAAACCGTCGACCAAAACTGTCAACACAGCTTTCTTCAGTTTTTTAGTTGGGCTGTCTGACTGGGTGGCAATCCAAATATTTTGCTCACATTCGGCAACTAAAGGTCTGGAAACTTAAACATTCACTCCTTTTTAAATAAAGAAAAACATTTTCTCTCTTTCTGAAAATTCCCCCATAATAGGTTTTTAGTGTGTATTTGTGTGTGTGTGTGGGGGGGGTCAATTTACAATGCAAGTTTTAGCTAAATTGATACTTTAGTGTGCACCTAATAGCTTTCACGATTGTTTTCCTTAAAATTCGTATTTTGTCAGTGATCACCGTCCGACAAAGGCAAGCAAAGTACCTTATTCATTGATCACCCCCTTTTTCAATTTTTTAATCGGTGATCCCCAACACGACATGCTGCCATAAGACGTTGGTCATGCAAGTTTCTATCGAGTGACTAACCTGACATGTTGTCTTTTCAATTTATTTTCTATTGTTTTTATTGACTTTATCTGAGGTTCTGTTGACCTATCTTTCTGTCTTAGTTGCATGAATGTGTTGACGTCCTTTTTTTTTTTTACTTCTGATCGCCTATGACTTGTTTGCTTAATGTGCATGCGTCTATTTGCCGTCGAATCTGTGCCTCTTTCCACTTGCCTCTCCAAATGGTACCGTTGCTTTGACTCTTACAGTGTGTTGGACCATGCGCAAGACTGGGGGATGAGTGGTTGCAAGGGTTATCGACTCGAAAAGTGGAATCGGCGAACCGAGTTCGAAGCACAACTTAGTCTGCTTGTGTTCTCTTTGCACTGATGTTGCAGGGAAGGTCCGAAAGCTAGCTATTTTGAAAATGTATGATCGTGAATAGTGACTCTCTCTCTCTCTCTGTGTATATATATATATATATATATATATATATATATATATATATATATATATATAAATGATCTTGTGATTAATGTATCATTTAATAACGTAAATCGAATAAACAATTAAAGAAATTAGGGATGCTGAAAGGGTAACTGTTTTAATTATATTTGGGCCTTTAGCATCATCGGGGGCAGTTTAGCTCAGTGGTAAGGGTAACGCTTGAAGTGGCTACCCGATAGGTCGCAGGTTCGATCCTTGCAGCAGCCTCATTTTCTGTTATAGTTTATTCTATTTACGCCATCCATACCAAATGGAACATTCACCGTGTAATAACGAGATATCATTTCGTTTAGGAGTTTCTGTATAATATGATGCAATCTATAATTATATGTCTGTGTCAATATCAGTTTTTTCGTGTTTGTTTGAAAAAACTTTTGTGTGTGTGCGTGTGTATGAGAGAGAGAGAGAGAGAGAGAGAGAGACGAAGAGAGGGGGACTGAGAGTGGGAGGAGGACACATTCAAAAAAACAACAAAGAAAGACCTTTGAGAAGAGACATTTAAGAAGTCGACAAAGAAGACGACGAACAAGAAACATTGAAAAAGACAGAGAGGGACATTTAAGAGACAACCAATAAAAGGGGACATTTAAGAAGACGACAAAGCAGCAGAACCAAAGGGAGATGCATCCAAATAGACAGAGGATAAATAGGTTTCCTATACAGAAGAACGACTATCGAATACATGCATGTATGCTTCAGAGACAGACAGACAGACAGACAGACAAACAGACAGACAAAGGAAATGAGTATAAGTATTACAGTACAGGTGTGCATGTGGAGAGATAGAGATGGATAGATAGATAGGTTGATGGAGAGACAGAGACAGAGACAGAGAGAGAAAAAGACATTGACAAAAAGGTGTGCAAATTTGCACGTTGGCCAATATGTTTACACTCAAACCGAACGTACTTCTCTCTAAATAACTTGGCGTGCATATCTTGCTCGTTTAAGCTTAGTTTTTGCCCATCAGTTTAAAAAAAAATCGACGATATTCGCTTTCTTTTCCTTTTTCATCCTTTCATTTCTTTTTTTCCTTCTCCTTTCCTCCTTTCAATAGAGTGTAATTAAATTTGATGTGAATATGTCTGCGTCCTCACAGGCGGATGGCGGTGTTTACCGTTCTCGGCCTGATCGCCCTGGCGCAAGTGACATGCGTGTATTCAAATAAATCCAATACGATTTGTTCTGTTCTTTCTCTATGGACAAGCAAGGAAAGCCTTGTTGCGAGCGAGGAATTTGTTAACACGCAGCAATATGCGCGCGCATGCGCTCCGGTTTAAAAGAGAGAAAATAGCCTAGTGTGTGCGTATGTGTGTCTGTGTGCGTATGTGTATGTACGTGTGAGAAGGGGAATTAAACGACAGTACGGAGTGAAAGGAAAAGTGGGGGTTGGTGCTGAAACAATAAGCATAGTTGTCGATATATAAGACGCACATTTCCCAAACCTCCGAAAACAACAATCTGATATTACAAGGTGAGCATCAAGTCCTTCCTTGGTCATGAACAACATCTTGAAAACTTTGCTAGAGTGGAACATAAACGTTGTGGTATTACATCCATAATGAAACTTCGAAGTTAGGGATGAGAGATGATCTAGCGACGGTGACTGAGGAGATAATAACATAGCTGTCATGATCGAAGACGCAAAACTTGGCAAGGTAGACCGCTACATCTACCTAGGACAACGAATCTCCTTGAGATCCTCAAAGAAGAGGGAAGAATCACTCTAGGATGGCAAGCCTTCGACAGAGCAAACTTTGAGAAACCAGACAATCCCAATAATCCTGAAAAGAAGAGTATGCAACCAATGCATCCTCCCGATAGTCACTTATGGAGCTGAAACACGGAACCTAACCAAGAGATAGACCCGAAAACCGAGGAGCATGCAACGCACACATGAAGGAAACATGCTCAGCTTCACATGGAGAGATCACAAGACAGCACAGTATATCAGGAAGAAAATGGGAGTCCGAGACATCTTAGAATCTATTAAAAAACTTAAAAGACTTAAATGGCAATAGACAGGCCTTGTTGCAGAGATCACATGCGAAACCGAAGCCGACAGAATACAAGATGGAGAGATGAACAAGACAAATTCAGAAAATACTGGCTCCATAGAGAATTGTGTCGGATCCTGGGGAAGGTATGTGTCATACGACAGACGGTAAAAGACTGATGATAATGATGAGTGAGGAGATGATGAAGGGCACATTGCATGAAAAGGGGTATTGCATAGATGTACCCCCGCCAATAAATAGTGTAAATGTTGAAGTTCACAAATAATAGAAAAAGTCTTTTTACGCTGAGGTTTAATTTGCAATGTATCATATGGTCGTACCTGGCGTAGGTTTTGTGTAATACATGTTAGAAATCAAGGAAAGACCCTCTGCTCACCCTATATATTAAATAGTATACGTTTCAAATCTCAGATCTACCCGCTAGTTTAAAAAAAAATATTTTCAATGCTTTCAAAATGGGGTCTTTTAATGTGATTTCCAGTGGGATCAAGTTTGATGAATATTGTGGATAGGGAACGAGGGCTACAAATACGGTTGAACCCGAAAGGCAGCTCTTCTGCGATTGTGTCTTTGTTTTCTCTCTGGTCTTTGCAGCAACATATCTCACGTTCAAATTTTTGGTTAAAATACTTCAACTAAAACCTTAAATTACACCTACATCTGCAACTTCTCCAACAGTCAGACGCCGATTAGAACGAATGATTTTACGAACTTAGCTACCGATTTCGTCGGTTTCTGAAGACCTGTTTGTTCTTTTGTCATCTTTGACTGAAGTGCTGCCTTCTATGAAGTGCTTAAACCACTCAAAGCACGTGGTTCGACGCAGTTCACCATCTTCAAGGGCCATTTTCAAAAGTTTATAAGTTTCCTTTGCTGTTTTTCAAAGTTTGAAACAAAACTTTGTACAGACTCTCTGATCTTCAATTCGGTCCATCTATGATATATCTGGAATAGGGAATATCTAAGTACGAAAATCCTAAAAGAATTCGGAACCATTGAGATATTTAAATGAACATTCAGTTCTCAAATGTTACTTACATGATATTATATATATCTTTTTTTTTTTTGGACTTCACCGATACAGATTTTGAGAGACACACGCAGTCAAGGTATTTTTAAAAAATCAAAATCACCATATTGTTAGATAGATAGAAATACAGATGGATAGATAAAGTGAGTGAGAGAGAGAGAGAGAGAGAGAGAGAGAGAGAGAATAGAGAAGGAATACAGAAAAATATAATGGTTTGCTTTTTGAATAACTTTCTGCCGCCCATCATTACAGACAACAATGGTGGACATTATTTGTCTTTATTCGGACCGTTGAGATGCTGACCGATTCTTTTAGGAATGTCTCAAGATGGCCACCAAATAGCATTTTCTGGTTCCAGACTTCTTCATGAAAGATTCCATCTCCATCTAAACATTGACAATTATCAATCCAATATGTCCACCGATTCATCTTGATGTCAACTCAATGATTTGATGTCGATTGCATTATTTGCCAATTTGAACTCATAAAAATCATAAAGTACTCGAAGGGCCTGTCCGTCCATTAGGTAAACCTTGGCGGTCGCCAAGGGCACACTCCAAACAGAAAAAAATAGTTGTTTGAATACAAATGGGCTCAAATTTACAGGTCTTGCCCATGGGTGTATGAAACCCTTGCGCAAAATGCATATCTCGCCTTGACTCAGTTTTAGTGATTTAGAAGTCGTATGAGTTCACAGTCGCTGTATTTATTGACTCATCAACTTTAGTATGAGGCGAAGAGTATTATTTATCCATTGCAAGATGAAAACCCTTATCCATTGCAAAATAAGCTGTTGCAAGTTATCCATTGCAAGATAGAAGCAATGGTAAAAGCTCTAACTCACATATAGAACTGAGTTGCCATCAATTACAATAAAACGATATTTTCATCAAGTATAGAACTGCGATGAATGAAATTTCCACCATTTGCAATTAGTGGTTAGGATTTTAAGAGTAGAAAATTCTGTCAAACTTCAGTTCAAGTCTAGAATTGACTTCGTTTTTCTTCTGTAACAAGAACAAAAACAACCTCACCAGGGGAGTTAACTCTTCACAGTCACGTTAAGTCTAATTGATAATGTAAAATTGACATTTTCTTATCATGATTAGAAAAAACAACCAATTGGTAGCAGGGTCTCTCACATACAAGGCCAAACTAACAAGTTCTATATCTCTTCAAATTTATCATGCGTACCATCTAAAGATTGCTGTAATCATCATCGATCCGAATGGAAGTAAAGGTGTTTGACCCTACAGCAGCCAGGCTTGTCTCTCTTTCATCTTTTACTGGCAGGTGATTTCTTTCCCTCCTTTTCTTTTTCCTCTCGTCCATTCTCTTTTTTCTCGTTCATTCTTCGTATCCCTTGTAATTATTTTCTATTTTCTCCTTTAGTTGATTTTTCTTTTCTCCTACTTCTTTTTCATCGTTCATTTTTCTTTCTTCTTTCCTCATTTCCAATTTTTTTCCCTTTTTCTTGTCCTCGTTTCTCTAACCACTTTCCATTTTCTTTTTCTTCGTTCTTCTTCTTCTTCTTCTTCTTCTTCTTCTTCTTCACATTCTCCAGATTTTTCGAATTATTTTCTTCATAATTCTTATCATTATCCATCGCTCCGTCCATTGTACTATATTTTTAGACGTCATCTTCTTTCCTATCTTTCTTTCACTTTCTCTTTCACTTTTTCTCTTTCAATTACCAAATCATGTTATTCTTCGTTTTCACTTTTCATCTGTGAAGTTGTGTAAATAGAAATAAAATCATCAGTAATATTTTCGCAAAACAAAATTCATAGCTTAAGGTCCTTTTCCTGTGGAACCCATTTTCTTAAATTTCAATTTATTCCTGTAAATATACTTACTCAATTCAAATCGTAATTTCGAGTATCGTAGGTACATCAATATATCCGTCGCCTAATGATGAAATAAATGTTCATTCTACACGTCACATATCATCTTTTGCGCATAATCTCCTTCCTTGTCAATGCACTTAATTCACATGGATCCAACGTTATACAGTGGAAATTTCAAATAAAAATTCAACTAGTAACCATGTGTCAAGTCGTGAACTTACAGATGCACACTCGTATATATGTACATAAATATGTACATGGTTCAGTCTGGTACAAGGCCAGAATAAAGCAGCCCCAGAAAGTCAGCCATCGACCTGTTTCAAGTGCCCTTTCTATGTTATAATAAAATTCTTTTATGAATGAGTTAATGAAGCCATATATGAAT
>OY735205.1:47959512-48007012 GCA_963457665.1 Thysanoteuthis rhombus | reverse complement strand
TTCAACCTGTCATTCTCATCAACATTCTCTCGGATCATTTCACATCCACAATATATATATATATATATATATATATATATATATATATATATATATATATATATATATATATATATATATATATATATATATATATGCATTCAGATCGTACGGAGACTTATGAGCATTTCAATATTTATGAACAGATAAATAGGCACACGCACGTACGCACACACACAAACACACACACACACACACACACACATATATATATATATATACATGTTAGTTCTTTTTAGGTTTGTTTAGTTGAGGGGATGTTACTCTGTCAATAGCATAGTGTCAACAACAAATACAACGTTGGATATTACTACTGAGCACAATCCCACAAATCTCTCCCCCTACAGAATTAATTATGATTATTGTTGAATACAAAAAATCATTGCAAAATAATGTCAAGTAATTATATTCTTCAGATGACTGAATGCCAAAAGCTGGTGACTGATAATAACAAAAGTTTTGCTAACGTTGCGTCTATGTTTGAAACCATTACTGTTCCTATTTTTTCCAAGTTTCAAGTAATTCACCGAAAAAGCAAAAGTGTTATTTGTTTTACTATAATTACTGGGCACCATCTTGCGCAAAATGTTTGAGAAATCTTAGATGTATCTATGAAATTCACTCAGATCCTTATTGCTGATGCAATTAGTCAATTAAAGTACGTCTTTTACATGCTATAAAGATATTCAGGCGATTGTTTCTCTTTCCTTGTTAGTTTTGTACATTGGTTTGAAGACCAGCCTTGGTGCAAATTCCAACCCTGACTCGACCACCCACACTGGCTCCAATGCCAACATTGGCTCGTACACAACATTGGCTCGGACATTGGCTCAAATACTGACCTTGACTGGAACACCAGTATCAACTCGAACACCAATCTCAGTTGAACAACGACCTCACCGAAAAAGCCATCATTGGTTAGAACTACGACATTGAACAAAACATCAACATTGGCTCGAAAACAGACCGTTGGGGGGCGCCCGTATCAAATTCATTTATATTTTTGTATTTCTACAATGAGACATTGAATCTAGCATTTCCTTTGGGGTATTTTGTATTTGTCGTTGATTTAAAATATTCTACTCAGTTTGGGGGTTTCGAAAATTGATTTAAATGAAAGTAAATCAAACCCAATCGCAAACAAGATATATATATATATATATATATTTGTATATTTGTATACATATATATATTTGTATATTTGTATATATATATATATGTATATATTTGTGGGGGGCGTGTTTGTGTGTGTGTGCCTAGAAAGTTCAGTTGTTTGCAGTGACTGAGTTTCATACCGATAGTGCATTCGTCAGACCGTCTATTTATATATGCTCTATCCCCGATATCAAGCAACTTTCATGCATAGATAACTGGACCGTCAAAGAGAGATAATAACAATACACACACATATATATATGTGTGTGTGTGTGTGTGTGTGTGTGTGTGTGTGTGTGCATGTGTGTGTGTGTGTGTGTGTGTGTATGTGTGCGTGTATGAGAGAGTTTGTTTTTGCGTATGCTCGTGTGCGCATATGTATATATATATTTTGACCTTCCTCGCTGATAGCAGCTGCTGGAATAAATGGCAGGAAAAGCATGTGAACGACGGGCGTGTTTAAATTAACAACTTCATTCCACAGACACATATGCAAAGGAAAGATAAATACCCGGCGTAAGTTATTGGTTTGGAATCTCCTGTCTCCCCATTCATCATTGTTCTAGACACACATTGTCAGCAATAGCAGAAAAGGTTCCTTGCGTATATTCCATCGTTGGATGCCGGGAAGGGACCAATGATAATAACGGCGCTGGCTGGCCGGACACTCTATAGAAAATCGTCACGTGACCAACATCTTTTGGTTGTATGCGATGTTTGGGTGGGGGGTGACCAATTAAAAGATTGGGAAAAGGGCTGATTAATCATTAAATAACTTCTCCCGTCTTTTGTTTGGCAATGGTTATTGACTATGTATGAATTAAAAAGAACAAAAACCAAAATAAACAAAAAGTAAAAAACAAAAAGAAAAAAACAAGCATGAATGCTGTCGGACCCAAACTAAATGAATAATTTAGCATAAACCTTCATTGCAAATTGAATCCACCCACCCGTAAGAAAAAAAAACTATTTAAGTGGGGTATTAAAAAATGATTTTTGGGGAGGGGGGAGGGGACATTATGAGGAATAAGTGTTTACATTTCCAACCTTCTGGCTCCATCTGTGCGGTCTGCACGTGTGATACATACATGAATAGCCAGCCAATTAGCCAGAATAACTTGAAAACTGAAGAAACCTTTGTTGATGCTGACAGTTTTGGTTGACGCTATCAAATAACGATACGAACGTTGGATGAAAACGGAAGAAGACGACCACGAAATGAAAAGGATAGTTGGCGAATAATTCGAAAAATTAAAGGGTTTATATTGACAAAAAAAAAGTGTTTTGATTATTTGGGCTGATTTTTCATCCATTTCTGGTTGCTAAAATAAAAAAAAATGGAAACCATTTCTCTTCACCACATATCATTTTCCAAGAAAGCACAAATTATAGATTTTCACATTATTTTGCATTATACCTATGGATGCATTGAGAAAATTGTTTTTATTATTTGATTTGTTTTTAGCTGCTGATGTAAAAAAATGTGAATATAATTGTCTATCATGTAATATTTTTGCACGATATACGTTATTCAACTCTTGGTTTTCGTATAGTGTCGTATTATAAATGTGGATAATTTATTTCGATGACAAATTGTTTGAATTCAGTATTTTCTAATATTAAATTCCATGTTTGGAACTCCAGTTATTTTATTAATACACCTGAATATCGATGGATTTTGATATTGGAAAGTACTAAATTTGAACATGGCCATTGAAATAAGTTATACACATTTATATTACGAAATTATACGAAAACCTTTAATTGAAAAGTAAAAGAAAAGATTTTGTGAGAAAGTATTATATGATGAATAAAAATGGTTCCCATTTCTCTATTCAGCGCTCCAAAAGAAATAAAAAGCATCGTAAATGATCAGAACAATTTTTCAATATATCCGTATGTATAGTGTAAAATTATGCAAGAACCTATAATTTGCTACTAATAAACATGTTTCCTGAAAAATGATATGTGATGAAGAGAAATTATGTTTATTTTTGTACCCAGCGACTCAAGATACACAAAATCATCCGAAGTAACCAAAGCACTGACCTTAATATTGCAGATCTGTATCGTCAAGACTTTGCCTGGAATGTATAAAACTTGAAGGTTAGAACAATGGTTTCAAAACTGGGGTCTGTGGATCCCTGGGGTTCCGTCATGTAGTGTTCCCTCTAAACATGACATAGCAAATCTAGTGACAGTATTACACTTATTGGAAAACATAATTATTGTACGCAAAACTTTACCGTATATCAAAATTTGATTGAATGAATTCTACTTAAAATAAACAGGGTTTTTAAAGGTGAAAAAATTTGCTTATTATTGTTATTCATAAATCACAGTCTAAAAACTAAATGCTAAAAAAGGGGTCTGTCATTGTACATGATTTATAGAAGGGGTCCTCCAATTTTCAAAGTTTCAAAACCACTTGTCCATATCAGTTGGTGATATTGAATGTATCAGAAATTGGGAGAGGAATAGTGACTGTCCTGACAGCTGTTGTGCAGGGATCTGCAAGGATACTGAGAAAGGTGCGGAAATTTGAGACGACTTGCTGTCACTCAGTTTCCAGCGATAACTACCTGGTTCCTTCCTTCCGTTTCTTCTTTCTTTTCATTTCTTTCCTTCCCGACTTTTATTCTTTTTTCCTCCTTTTCTTCCCTTCTTTTCTCTCTCTCTTCTTTCTTTACTTTGTATCTGCCTTCCTTCTTTTTGTTCTTTATTTCCTTTTCTTGCTTCTTCTTTTTTCTTTCCTTTCTTTCTTTCTTCCATTCTTTCATTCTTCTTTCTCGCATTCTTTTCCACTTTCTTTCTTCCTTTACAACTTTTTTCTCTACCTCTAATTCAATCCGACCAGGTTCTCTTCCTCAATCCCGTGTTTCTCTGTCGACCCCCCCAAACCCTTTACCCCCCCTCAAGTGTCCACATGTCTCTGATCACAGCCTCTCCTGATTTAACCCGCGCTTTCCGGTATTGACAGGAAACTATTCAGAGATGGATCAACCTGGACAATTAGTATTAAGCGTCTATCCTTAGAGACCACAGTAATGTTACCATAGCGACTTATATGCCATCAATTTCACCCCACTTCTCTTGATACCTTTCTAGTTATCCAAAGTCAATGTCTAGGTTATATATATATATATATATATATATATATATATATATATATATATATATATATATATATATATATATATATATATATACATACATATATATATATATATATATATATATATATATATATATATATATATATATATATATACGTGTATGTGTGTGTATGAGTGTGTGTGTGTGTGTGTGTGTATAAAGATATAAAGGTATAATTTTGACTCACTGCCTTAAGTGATTATAGATTTGCTAGTTGCTAATTCGAAGCGTGGTTGAAGTCCAGATTTAGAGCAGGCATTGAATGTCGAATTTCTGGGAAGTATCATAGACCGTTGTTTCATAGAAATATTGCCACTATTAATGGACAACTAAATAGGGGGTTTTGGAAGGAATTTTCAAGGTTTCAAATGTCTTCATTAACCTAAAATCTTTCCATCTATATATACATATATATATATATACAGAGAGAGAAAGAGACCATGATGTTGATTCTAGGATGTATAGTTCAAATTATAAGGGCGTTTGCATGAACTGGGCGTCCATTTTGAAAAAGAAACCCTTCAACAACGACCAACAAGAGGCATAGCTGCGTAGGATATATATATATATATATATATATATATATATATATATATATATATATATATATATATATATATATATACACACACACATATATATATATGTATATATATATATATATATATATATATATATATATATATATATATATAGATATATATCAAGTTTCATGCTTTTTACCCAAAGTGCATTATCTTTGGCTTATCCGCACAACTATGTATATTATTCTGAAAAAACATGACTTGGCGCCATGTCTTGACAAAACAAATAATTACCACAAACAGACCTAAGATGAAGAGATCAGATAAAGGTATTAGAAGCAGATCAAGAGTTAGTGTAATTGTCTTGCAAGCCATGAATACTGGATTCGATCATTACGTCGTGTGATGTGTTTACGCTCTAAAGCCAAGGTTGTACGATCCAGAAAATATCTATGTATGTATGTATGTAGGTAGGTAGGTAGGTAGATAGATAGATAGATAGATAGATAGATAGATAGATAGATAGATAGATAGATAGATAGATAGACTGATGGTCTGTCGAGAAAAGATCACATTATTAGATTTTATGATTGGACCTATCATCGCATCTAGGTTCCATGTAGGAGAGCAACCAGTAAGAATGTACAGCTACCAAAAACGTAGTAATAAAGACGAGGGAACTAATGCAGAAAAATCGTACTGAAAATCATAGCTTTTAATTAAGCTCGAACAGCAATCATCATTCTTGCAAATACGTACAGTTTTACGTCTAGCAGTAGGTAAAAACCGTTAGTACAGATTGAACCCATTAACAACGGCTCGCGAGAACAGCACCCTGACCATCGCTCTCTTGCAGAAAGGATAAAAAACAAATGACAGAATAACAAAAATGATGAGAAAAAGAACAGAAGAATAATAGAATAACAAAAGTGAAGTCAATGGGAATAAGACCGGAATACAGAAAAGGGAAAGGGATGGAGCAGGGATAAGGGTAGAATTACAGAATAATAAAAGTGATGGCAAAGGGATTAAGTGAAAATAAACAGAATAACAAAAAAAGGCTAAAAAAAGAATGAGAGAAGATTAAAAGAATAATAAAATGGCTGACAAAGGGAACAAGAGAAGAATTACAGAATAATAAAGGAATAAGCTAATAGCACAAGAATGAAAGGATTTACAAAAGGAATAATTGCAACACGAGAATGATGATAAGAGAATGAAAGGAATACGAGAATTATAATAAAAAATGATAAATTGAAACGTAAGAGTAAAAGTAGAGAGTAGGAACCAAGAGACGAGCGTCAGATGGGATTAAAGGATTGGTTTCTTGATCTATCGCTTGATAGAAGGGAGGAAAAAGGAAAGATGGTGGATAAGAGCAGGAAAATCTGATAGATGTTGTAAAAAAAGAAAAAGAGAAACAGGTTTTGTTAGTCATTCAATAGAAACCACCACATGACCAACATGTTTTGGCTGCATGCTGCATTGGGGGTGATCAATTTAGAAAAATTGGAAAAAAAAGGTACTTAATGAATAAATTACTTCTGTCAGCTTTTATTGAATAGTGATCACAAAAAAGTCCGAATTTACAAAAAATATTATAAATAGACCCCCCCCCATCCAAGAGAAAAATAACAAAAAAACAAAACATAAACACACGTTGTAAATTGAATCCTGCTCTAAAAACCTATTCCAGGGTGGAATTTAGTAAAAAGTCTTCTTGCGATGATAAGGAGTAAATATTTAGATTTTCATCCCTCTAGCCTTTTTAATGCTATCTGTATGCGTGAGGCATACATAGATGGATAGCCTGACAGACAGACACACTGAAGTAACCTATGTTGACAATTTGGTTGGCAATTTTTGGTTAACAGTTTCTAAAAGAAAGAAAGAAAGAAAAAAAGAAAGAAAGAAAGAAAGAAAGAAAGAAAGAAAGAAGCAAATGATGTATGAAAAAATGGAAAGAAAGGGAAGTAATGTAAAAGAGGCTCAAGGATGTAATGTGGTAAACTGGGAGAAATGTGAAATCAGAAAAACAATGAAGGGGGAATGGAAATGTCAAGAAGGCATAAAATATTCATGAAGATTAAATAACCATAGAGGCAAAAATTGAAGAATAAATATGGTCAGAATAAATTTTGTTTATGACATCACTGATGTTTTCTACTGGAAAACATCAAAAATAGAGTAAAAAAAACATCTAGAAACATCTAGATTCTGGAAAATCGGGATTAAGACGAGATATGGACGTGATGTAATGAATAGAAACCAGGAAAGAAAGAAAGAAAGACGAAATGAAGACAAAACGACAGTCAAAGAGAGAAGAACAGAGATAAAAAAAATTCTGAAGAATGGATCGATGGTGCAAGGTCTATCTTTTTAGTCACACACACTCACACTTTCACGCACTGACACGCACACATTTGTGTGTGTGCACACGCATATGTATACGCGTGTGTGTGTGTGTGAAAAGAAATAACTGCTTTTAGCTTATTTGATGTTTTGTTTTTAGTCAGAGAAAAAAAAAATAGTCACCGAAACAAAACCTGTGAACGTCACTCAAAGCCATTAAACTGATTTGATTTAGGCAAATAAGCTTTCAGGGCCGCTTAAGTTCGCTGCCGTTTGACGGGTCACGTGGCTGGTTTGGAATGTGCACGATTTTACAGTTCGAAATTACCAAAATATGTTTCTCGTTTGACTTTCATTCGAAAAATATTTTCACTTCTTTATTTGTTTGAAAGTAATTCTTGATAAAACACAACACCATTTTTCAGAGGAAGACCATGGGAGAATTCATTGAATGAGATCTTCCATTTAGTGCTTAGATTATAACAGCATCATTTTCTTTTCAAGTATTTTCATCAATAATATCGATTAATAACACCATGCAATGCAGTTTTTGTTCCTGGGTTGTGAGTGTTATTTTCTGATTGCTTATGTGTAGATTGTATTGGAAAAGGTTGTGATTCTCTTCAAACTTTGCTTTTGTGGCCAGGATAGTGATATTCATATGTAATTGTTTTTCTTGTTTTATGTGTTTAAAGATGTGCAAATTCGCCCGTTGTCTTACTATGGATTTTCATTAATCATTGTGACGATTGCAAAAGCACAGTCGGAAGGGAATAATTAATATTTTCTTTACTTTTTCGTCAAAATCAATCATCAAATAAAGTTTATTATCCAGGAACAAGGAATGAAAAAAAAAAAGAGTTACATAAACCAATCAAAACAGCAGAACAATCGTATTTACCGGCCTATAAGACGCACCTGGTATTATATTGTACTTTTTTCGCACCATTTCTCCCCTAGCAGAATCTGACTATAACGCTGAGTCTAATATATCGATATTATAGCTTAGAAGTTGAACACAAAAATTCGAATTGGAGTGTTAAACTGTAGCGAAGTTGATGCACAATTAACTGAAATAGTATATAATTCAGATCAGGGGACATTGTCGGATAGGTTGACAAAACAGATTCAATCGTAAGCGAGGTACCGTATTTGAAGGTTATTATGAGACAGGTCTGGTTATTGATAATAAAAAAAAGATGACCTTCACGTGATCAATCAAATATCGTCAAAAACGGGTGATCGATGAATAGGTTACTTCTGTCGCCTTTGCCTTAAATGTCTTCAAAAGAGTAAACAATCAAAAATACCTTCAGCAGCCTCATTTTCTTTGATTTTCTTTATTTTATTTACGTTCACCGTATAATGACGGGAGATGATTCCAAATACGAATTTCAATATGATAGGATACAATCTATACCCATATATATATATATATATATATATATATATATATATATATATATATATATATATATATGTATGTATTGTATATGCTATCTAGGCCAAATGGTACATTCATCGTGTATTAACGGGAGATCACTTAAAATAAATTTCAGTATAATAAGTGCAATTTATATTCATGTATATATATATTCTGTTCACGCTGTCTAGGCCAAATGATACATTCACCGTGTATTAACAGGAGGTCATTTCAAATAGAGTTTCAAAGTAATATAACGCATTTATAATATTATATATATATATATATATGTATATATATATATATATATATATATATATATATATATATATATATGTATATATATATATATATACATATGACAACACACAATAGACACACACACGCATGGCACTCAAATATATATTCATAGAGAGTAAGAATGAGACTATAGTTGAGATTGATAGGAGTGATAGACGGTTGGTGAGGGAGCAGCTCAGATGCTTTTTTTGAAAGCCCAAGCGGTAACCAAGACCTGAAGATCGATAGCTACACTCCCCATTGTATCTCTCTCGACAATATCAGAATCTCCATCGTGATTGCTACCGCCATCTTTCATCTTTACTCCCTTGTTGCCCGGATGTGTGCAGCATTCCTTTCCCAGGTCACCATTTAATCGCAATCATCCTGACAAGTATCGATCCGACCGTCGAAATCAATGAATAAGGCAGACAGCGGTTCGATCTGACGGCAGTGATTAAATGTGGATAAGTCAGTCACAAGGAGAAAAAAAACGTTCAATGCTTGAAGAAGTGTGGAAGAGTGAGAAGGAAACGAAAGAAGAAAAATATAGATTTACAGAGAGAGAGAGAGAGAGAGAGAGAGGTGGGATTCGAGACCTTTGCGGGCAAGACAGCACAAGGGAGCTAAACTAGCGAAAAGATAAAGAAATAGATAGATCAATAGATAGATAGATAGATGAAAAGTTGACTAAAAATGTCTATGTTCACAGACTTTAATCAAGCTTGTATTAATGATTACAACGGCTCAAACTCACAAACCCACAATGTATTGAGCACTTTACGAAATAAACCCATCACACATCGGATATATTATATTGCATTCCTGATTTCTTTTATATCTTTTATATATATATATATATATATATATATATATATATATACATACGTGTGTGTGTGTGTGTGTGTGTGTGTGTATGTAGCGCATTGGGTATTTCTGTCAAATTATGCATGAGTTTCTTAATTATATGATTGTCTGCATTGAGAAACTAATAGAGCAGATATAGACAGTGAATGAACAATTTAGGAATCTGGACATATGTCAATTCTCTGGTCCTCCGCTTCACTGTCAGGGTGTCCAAGTCGATGATTAAGAGCGATGCAAGTGACACTGAAGAAAAAATTGAAAAAGTTTCTTGTGTTTAGTCTTTAGAGCTGTAAAAGCTATATATTAAAATCATAACTGGATGTTTGGTGGTGTTTGATCAACACTGCTTGGGTATGATGTTAATACAACTGTTTTGTTTTTAAATCCCCGAAGCCGTTACGTGGTAAACAACTGGTGATCCCAACTAGAGAAAATTTGCACGTAGTATCATAATATCAAAGTATGGGTAAAACAAAAAGAAAAACACTGAAAAAGGTGGCATAAATGACATTAACAGATATTGGGAAATAAGTGACTAAAGTGACACAAAAAAAATTTTTTTTTAATGTCAAGTGTTTACTTTATAAAGCTTTCAAGATGATATATATGTGTGTATATATATATATATATATATATATATATATATATATATATATATGTATATATATATATATATGCCCTCCAAAATGAACATTTATTATGTATGTATTGGCAAGTCATTCTATTAGGCAAATCATTTTTAATAATTCAAGTATCCTGGTATTATGTTTTTTACCTAGCTCCCTCGATGCTGTTTTTTCTTTTCTTCTAATTCTTAGCGTCCGTCAATTCAGTGATGTATTATTCATCGTTATGTCATAACAGCCCATCTCATTTCGATACAACACTTTAATTGTTTTTATAGCTATGTTAATCTATTTCACATTCACCAATCTTTTATAACATTTAGATTTATGACAGGACAAAACAGAGGCACAAACAACCATACATTTATACAATTAAACATTCTAATTTTCATATATATGTATGTGTATCTATATCTATATCTATCTATCTATCTATCTATCTATCGATCTATCTATCTATCTATCTATATATATATATATATATATATATATATATATATATACAAACATATATATGTTTGCATATATTTGTGTGTGTATGTATAATCTATCTTAAACAAACAATGTTGCTTCTAGCACGATTCATTTTCATTCACGAATGCTATTTAATATTTTATACGATATTTCATTCTTCATACTCGCATAAAAGCTACCTTGAGCGACTGTAAAGCTCGATGTCAAGCCATTTCCTATTTATTGGATTTATGTTATAATTACTATCAAATGTAAATAGATAAAACAATTCTTTAATTGGTCGAGTAATCTCCCTTGAGGAATTTGATCATTATGATATTGATTATAGGGATGAGCGTGAAGGAAGACCCCATACTATCATTAATGAATCGCAAATTGGACCGTAAATTGCTTTATTCTACAAGTTATATCATTTTAACTGTATTGCGCAAGCAAAATCCCGTTAGGTACAGACATACATACAAACAAACAAACAATTTCCTAAAAAAAACACGAGAAAATTTCCTAAACAATTTCCTAAAACCCACAAAAGGAAAAAGAAAAAAAAATTGACAAAATGGTGGAAGGTGCGAACAAAGAACAAATAACCGATAGATGCAAATTACGAGATCTGTTCTGTAGCAATTAAAAGAGGAAATGGAGTTTATGGATTATTTCTATTCAAACAGCAGTCGACCGAACGCCGAGAAAAACAATATGGTCGACATCAATGCAAACAATTAAAAATAGGATAGACTGTATGGCTTGTAGGAGCGAAAAAGAAATGAAAATGAGGCTCTTTGCAGTCATTCGTTTTCATTGATGGCATCATCAATGTATTTCTGGGGGTTCATCCTCAAAGTTAAGTGACACGAAGTCTTTCCCGTGTCCTTTACAAAACTACCACTGTTTTCAGTGCACACACACACGCACATGCATGCACACACACACACACACACACACACACACACACATATATATATATATATATATATATATATATATATATATATATATATATATGTTAGTATCGGTTCTTGGTTTTACCGTCTCGAATTCAAGACTCAAATAAATGAAAAAAAATAAAACAATTGCGGAAATAAAATCTTTTTAGCTTCATGCAAAAATCTCCAGCAATTTTCGCAGACTCTTCCATTCATTTATCAGGTCATAAGTGATGTTCGAAATCTGATAGCAATAGATTGAATTGAACTTTCGCTATTCTAAAATGAATTAATGATCATAGTATATGCTACAACATGTTCGTATATTTGTGAACAAGAGAGTAATGTCGCCAGAACATGATTTAGCTCAGTTATTGGACTTGATCTTACCGTAGATGGACGTGTCTGCGGAACACATAAGATAGTTAATGTTTTATGTGTTTATAAAAGGCAATAATACTATAGAAATAACATAAAATATTTGTGGTGTTTATGAGATAAATTCTTTAAATGGAAGAAATTACGTAAGATGAGTTGAAAGGTTTATAAAAGCCAACTACAGTTTAGGAGAATTGCCACGAATTGGCAGTCCTATTGAGCCAGCCGATGGCCAACTTTTGTCTGAACTCGATCGAAATCATCGTCACCTTTAGCTTTTCAATTCCAATTTCAATCTGTAGTCTGCTACTTGATGGATTTCTCTTCATTCAAGAAGAATTTACCCAGTCTCCTGGACTGAATTATCCGCTTGAATTTTAAAGACATATATTATCAGAAACCGTCAAGCTAAACTTTCGCCCAGAATGTTAACACAGATTTCGCCAGTTTTCACGTTGATCTGGGTGGATGGCTATGTATCGCCTTTACGGGCCACACCATTTGAGATAGAGGGCTGAGAATTTAGACATATTTACCTTATTATGTCTGGAAAATTTCTTTTGTATAGTGAAATCCCCCCCATCAAACGTAGGGATAATTTGCAATATAAGTTCATGCTAAATTCGCTCTTATTTTGTGTTCGGCGACGCTCACATTTGTCTGTTTTTTTTATTGTCTGTTTTTTTCAAAATCTGAACATTTTTAGTGATCATGGCCCAACAATAGGCGAGAGAAGTAATTCATTCATCTATTGCCCCTTTTCCCCAAATTTAATTGATCACCCCCGACATGGCATGACGTGGCATTTTTATTGTGACTAACCATACCTATTATTATCATTAGCAGTAGTAGCATACTCATTATCTCTTCATCTTCTCTCACTCGGTGCTATTATTATTATTATTATCATTATTATTATTATTATTATAAGAGTGACTGTCACATATCTATTTCCATTGAGTCAGCATTTGCAACTTTGTTGTGTCTTCTTTTTATTTGCATTAATATCGTTAGTACTTGAATTGTTCAGAGTGAATATTAACAGGTATTTTTCTTTTCAAATGTACTCTTCGCAACCATTTCGCTATCATTGCTGTTATTGTTTTTTTTTCTATTGTAAATGTTGGGCCGGGTGTGAATTAAGAGAGAAACTCTTCTACTAATGCAGAGGCAGCTATGACAAATGATGAAGGCCCGACGCCAACCCAGTGAAAATTGATGTCAGCGAACGAACTGGGCAAACAGTGAGAAATTTAGTAACGAGCTTTTGATATGGTGGTCACCACCGGCGATTTTTTTTCTTTCTCTTCTTTTTCAAAGCTTTTATTCTGTTTTGATCAAATATTGTATTATGGACAATTGGTTGCAATTGAGCAAAATGGCAGAAAAAGTGGGGAGAACAGTGATAGCAGGTTTTTGTAGTGATGGCGAATGAATTGCTGTGTCATTGGAGAAGATCGATAGGCGTTGTAGGGGGGGGTGACTGTTGGCTGTTCGATAAGTGAGGGGGAGTTGGGAAAACGCTGTGTGATCTTTGGCGAATCTGGGCAAAGAGATAGAGGTAGGAGAGTAAGGAGGACGAGTTGGGGGGGTTGAGAAAGAGATTTTGATTGAATAAAAGTAGAGAGAGAGAGGGGAAATGGAGGAGAGAGACAGAGTCAGTGATTGAGAGAGAGAGATAGAGAGAGAGGTTGGGAAGAAAATGACAAAGTAGGTGGAAAAGGGGGGAGAGAAAAGGCCTGAGGTAGAAGAGAACAGAACATGGAAGGTTTGGCAGTTAACCTCTAAAAGAGGTACGAAGAACAATTGCTGACACGTACGCATATCTACACAACAAAATCAGAGAAATAGATAACAGATTCTTCTCTCCTCACTCTCTTTATTTCTCTCTCTATCTCTCTCACTCTCACTCTCCCTGATTCCTTCTCTCTCCAAGTGCATGCAAATATTCAGACATTTTTCAATCTTAGTTTAGTGTAATATAATCAGTTTGATGGGTCGCGTAAACGATCAGTTTCTGTATCAATTGTAATAATTATAGATTGATTCGTTCGAACTATTGTCCCCATCTTTGTTGTTATCGACACAACGTTCTGCCTGTCATCTGAAAAGTCTATATCAACCAAGATGACAATATTAGTTTGAATAGATCAATGTATAACATGTCTGGTTAGTCTATCAATAGACACTGTCACGTGACCAACTTCTGTTCGGAGCATGCCGTGTTGGGGGCAACCAATCGAAAAAGTGGAAAATGGATGATCAAAGAATGAACAAGACACGTACAGTCATAGATAGCCAGCCAACCAGCCAGCCTCCCAGAGTAGCTTGAAAACGAAAGAAACCTATGTTGATGTTGACAGTTTTGGAATTCCTCATCTAAAAAACAACAACAAAAAACAGACAAAATCATCAGTATGTTAGGACCACGATATAATACTGAATGTCAAACCATCCGACATTAAATTCAAAGGCTCCAAATGACAACACTTAATGTCCCCGCGGACGAAGATTCTGAAGATATACGCATCAATTAATTGTTACTGTTCAATCCCTTCATCAGGCCGTGAAACCCACTTTGTTCGGCACCACAGTTACGATATTACATAAGTATTGAGAAATACAAGGTGCAAGCCAAATAAGAACAAATAAGAACACAACATTTTTAAATACCAAGATGAAAACAATAATTTAATCTAATTGATTCCTTTTCTAAAATGTCTAATAATTTCAGTTCGACAGCAAACCATTGAAATAAAACATTTCCTTTTCTAAGAGTATGAGAGTTTGAACCAGGGATGAGGTTCATTCATTGGTGAAACAAGTAAAAAGTTTGGTCTGACCACCTCTGACTGCAAGGAAAGGCGGTTTGGCCTGAGTAAAAGTTTCTTCCATTTGACTTACTACCTATGTTCTGGTTCTGCAGACCAAAGTGGATTACTTGTTGCTTTTCATAGTTTAAGTCATGTAGTATGCACTGATTACGTAATTTGCTTTCATTCTACAACTTGTAAAAAAACAAAACAAATAGCACTATCAAACTCAGAGGTAAAAAACATGCTGTTGAATTAGATCGTATTACATCAGTCTGACAGAAAACCAATTAGAAAATGTCAGGGAGTAGATACATTATGTTGCATCAATTTTTTAAGTAGAAAGGGTTTTCCAGCGAAAGAATCATTACTCGAAATTGTTGCTTTCATTGCCTTTCTAATCTCAGACAAGCCAAACACCCACTGAGACAGGGACCAAACGCCGTTTGACCCCGCCTCTCACAGACCTTTCTCATTTCAAACCAAATGTTACTCTCACCTACGCAGATACAAGCACACCTTCCCCTGCTCCTACAAAACAACCAAACAACATAGTAATATCCCTATTTCTTTCCTCGGCACCAAACATGTAAACAGCAAAATTTTCTGTGAACCGCTGAAATATTTTATCTGAAAAAGATGGCTGACATCCATCGAAATGCATCAAAATATGCCCTCAAAATGAAAAAAGAAATTGATATATGACACTTACTTTCTTAGGAGTTCTTCTCTTCATTTTCCAATTGTCATTTTCATCAACATCCCATCGGATCATTTCACATTTACAATACAAACATATACTTACATATATAAGCAGATTTTTTACTACCCACACGGTCCGGGTATTTTTTGATCAAATCTCGTATATATATAGAGAGAGAGAGAAAGAGAGGGATATGTATATATGTATGCATGTATATACATGGTGTACGAAAGGATGTTGTGTATCCGACCTAACGGTGAAAAAAAAAGACCATCTTGAAATCGAGTTGAATACGAATATAAGTTATTTATTCATATTTGTTGTGATATTTCGCCAAGGATGGCTTCGATTGACCGAGAATGATAAAATGATGGCCCAGAATCTAGAGAAACAGGACAGGGAATAGAGATTCTTATCTGTTTGGTGGTGTGGGAAAGCCAATGTTTCCAGAATGTCATTTTTTCACCTTTTTTTTTCAACATGTAAATATATGTATATAAGGAGGAATTCATTAACAGTTTGCGATAGAAATAAAGATTATAAGATAGGCTGATGGAAATGAAGAAATAAAAAAAGAAGGAAATGAGGGAGAAAGATAGAAAGAAGGACTTGAAGAGAGTGAGGATATAGGAATAAAAAAAAGAAAGGTGTAAAATGAAGGAAGGTGAAAAAGAAAGGCAGGATAAGAACAAATAAAAGAAAGAAAAAAAGGAAAGACGAATGACAGAAAGAAAGAAGTAAAAAGGAAAGAGAAAGAGAGAAAAAAAGACAAAAGCAAGCAGATGAAAGAAAGAATTTTAAAAAAGAAAGAGAGTAGTAAAAAAAGTAAAGAAGAAAGGAAGAAGTAAAAAAGGAGTGTGTCAAAAGATATCAAAAATGAAAAAAGAAGAAACAAAATAGAAAGCAAATAGAGCGAATAGAGAAAAGAAAGAAGGAAGCAGTGAAAAACAGAAAAAGGGCAACAAAGAAAGGAAGAAAGAAAGAGAGAGAAAGAAAGAAAAACGCATAAAAGAAAAATAAAAGACAGAAAGAGAGATATAAACGACAATCATCGAAAACGCCTTTTAAATTAAAGAATGTTAAAAGGGAAATAATAACCACATAAAAATATCTGACAGATTTTCTGATCATTGAAGCAGTGACGCGTGAGAATATAATCGGAACCAATCGTGTTTGCACATGGTGATTGTGCAAATATAGAGAAACGGTACGGGACAGGAGCAGCCGCAGACATTCCCATCTAACATTGTTTCGACGACAACGACGGAGATGGCATCAAGTAATTTTAATCATGATCATAATAAGGAAACGCTCACTGCCGACAGTGTTCGTGCTTGTATGAAATATGGCTGCATTGGAGGTGATGGGCGAAGAGCCGGAGCAATTTGGTAAACAGTACGAGTACATTGATTGAAATGAACGGCTGCATGTGAATAAAGGCGGGAAAAGGCGAAATAATGGATGCTAAAGGAGGGGAGAGGGCAGAGAATAATAAAGGGGTTTGATAGTAAAAAAAAAAAGGAAGATAAAAGATTGGAAAACGAGCGGTAAAAACGAAGCAATGACTGAAGTGTCATGGCATTGAGTTTTATGTTTTTATCTATTATGTTTACGTTGAACTGATTCAAATTTCAACAATAAATGTCTCTTGTTAAACAAAGACGCACAATGCTTTACTTATATGAAATTCGAAAAAGACATTAAAAAGAAGTAGTTATTTTTCCCATGACTCATGGAAAGCCCAAACATGATCAAAAACGATGAAGCAATAAACATAATCTATTACAACCGAAACGTGACCCATGATAGCGTTGATCTGTCATGCTAAAATGTTGATATCCCCACCAAGAAAGACATTAAAGCCACTCTTTTGAAATCTGAAAGGGCTGAATTCTGAAGCCAGGCTGTTTGCAAATATTTCTAAGGGCGCATAGGTACGGCACATAAAAAAGAAAGATTTTTTCCTGTTTAATCAATTAAAACACAAACCTCAAGAAAATTCAAGGAATTCCAGACGAAAGATCTCTAATCATTAAATTTTTTTCGTATCATTGATAAAATAGCCCACCGGGTCACTACTTGATACTCATTGAAGTTTAAATACTTTATCGAGTATTCTCTGTTTTAGTGACGGAATATGAAGAGCATCGGTTCAGTTATCGAGTGGGAATAACAAACTGCCTTTATTTCTTCTTTATCTTGAGTCATGTTGTGATTCATGAGTAAGTTTCATTGGTTTCTGGCTAGCTACGAAGTATTTTAATGGTTTGGAATTTTGCTTTAAATAACAAATAATTGTACCTATACTCTAAAAAATTGATCACGACAGATGCTCAGCACTGCCCAACTGAGACTGACTAAGCCTTTTGGCCTTGCTGATGTAGTCCAGAGTAAAGCAGCGAGTGATATGTACGACATCAGCTTCGCTGCAGAAGCTGTTGGAGGGACGTCGAATTGGATGTCAAACAGCCTTAAGGGTTTTCACTACCTGGTCCCAGAATTGTCTTTCTCCTAAACCAGTTGCCTCTCCAAAGCTAGAGAGTGCAATCTGCCTTGATATTTTACCCATAGCTGAAGGAAGAAATAGATTCATGCCTATACATGAACATAAATAGCCCTAACTGGAATATAACAGATTGTTCACCCGAAAAAGCGAAGGAAATATGTTGTTTTTTTCACAATTTGGCTAAAAAAACAGCCATTACCCAGTGATTCAATCAATCTAAATCTACCGTAGGCATCAATCCTTCATTAATACATTTGATTATGGGCCAGAGAAAATTAGACTTGTTCCTTTTTTTTTTATTTTACCTCAAGCTTCCCTGTTTCCGTACAATTGAACGATGGGACATTGCTTAGTGTACGCGAGAATTGTCCAAAAGCTTTTTGATCAGCCATTTTCAAGCCCCAAGCCTTCAATGGTTGGGAATAGAAATTTTGCCTTTTCTTTGAATGTTATTATTTATGACGTTTGTGCGTTATTATGACGTCACACACGAAGTTACACGCACAAGGCTAACCGGAAGGGGTGTACTCCCCTGAGGATAATGCATCAATCCATTGTTAAATTTATTCAGAATCCCTGTGCCTTCATTGAAGAAGTCCTCATCCAGCTTTCGGTTGTTTATTGGAATGATAATGGCCAAAAGAATCTGAGTTCTTTTTCGTAGTTTGCATCGTCTGAACATACATAGACATGGATGAATGCATGTGTAAAGAGATTAATGCATTATTTATATACTAAAAAATATATATTTAGAGCGTCAATAACTGTATCAAGAGATATCAATGTTGAAATTCCACGAAACAATCTTCAATTGAAGAATGGAATACGAAGAAATTCATAGAAAAATACAGAAGCAAACAGATTATATATATATATATATATATATATATATATATATAGTGCCCAACTCATTTGCAAATTTTCATACAGGACTGTTTATAAGAGTGGCCTTGTGCCAAACATAGCGGAATTCAATGAATTCTGTCTTTGAGATTAGGTTCTTCTAGAAGGAGAGACCATGATATCAACATGGATTCGTTTATTTGATTTGATTTTGCTCAAGCTTCCCGTTCGATGTCAGTCACACCCCTTCCAAGCTCTCACCACCTTTATAATTAAGATCGTAATTAGCTAATGTCATAAAAATCCATTAGAGATGATTTTGATACAGATTCCTTTTAACGCAAGTTTAGTGTACAGAATTATTAATATTGTGTAAGGACTAATGATTGCACAATTACGTACAGCTTTGCATCGTATCACATTAATGAGCCAAGCTGCGTCATTATCATGACAAATAACGTTGACTCGACATAATACATTCACCATGTTCTTTGTATGAGCTCAGAAGCACCTTAAAAGATCGGTTAGAGCAAAGCGACTGTAAGATAAGTGCAGAGTTCAACCCAATGTGGCTTCCGCTAGTCAACAAGGACAAGGTATAAAACCCCAGACCTAACAAGGATAAGGAAAAGAAAACATCCGATTCTTATATTATGAGCTTTGCTACCATTGGAGAACGAATTCAGATTACCGCCATAACATTTGGATAGTTCACCTGAAGATGGCCGTAAAATGGATCGGCTGGAAAGTAATGTTAACGACGGAAAGGAATGAGTTCAATCATCTGGAAAAGCTTTTTTAGTAAGACGATAAGAGTTGCAACGTTGGCATATTTCAACAATTTGAAAAAAAAATGATTGGTGGTTTCTTCCATCATTTTTTTGTCTTTCAGTTGCTTTTCATTGCAAATTTACTAAAGCGGTCAATTCAGGGCAGTGAGAGAATCGGATCAGGAATAAAGTATAAGTGGAACTCGAATTCACATCCCTTTTACCCCAGGGAAGCCTGAATAACCGTATTAGCTGCTCTTGCCGACTAGGCTACGAGAACTTTACGGTTGACATTAAATCTAATCTTTAATCCGAAATCCATCTTCCCCGATCCGTCTCGAAACCGTACACTAATAGTATCAGCAGCAGCAATATCATAGTTATTCATTGGCATTCCCGGCGGCTGTTGAGCTATTGAGCAAATCAACCGCCGGTAACAGCAACGGTACTTTGAAGCAATTACCTTTTGGTTGCAGGTTCGATTCCTGCAACAGCGCCATATTCTGCGATTGTTTATTCAATTTATGCTATGTAGGCCAAATGGTATATTTACCGTGTAATAACGAGTGGTAATTTCAAATTGAATTTCGAAGTAATATAACGCATCCATAACTATTTCTGTCGGAGTATATATATCCATATGCTGATAATATAATCGTTCGTGTTGGAAAGCAAATAAAGAAGATATGGATCGAGAATTCGTAGTTGGAACTTAGGTTTTTACGTTACCAGCGGCTGTTTAGCAAAGGTATCAGTCACAGGTTCGATTTCTACAGCAGCCTTATTTTCTTTAATTGTTTATTTATTCATGCTATCTTGGCTTAGGAATAATTTCATCGTGTAATAACGAAGGATCATTTCAAAAAGAGTCTCAAAATATTAAAACACATTTATGATATATATATATATATATATATATATGTATATATATATATATATATATTCAAATATCCTATGTTTCATAGTCACAGTGATAAATTTACGTCAGAACAATTGACAACACATTACACATTGGAAATCGTGTTCATGTCCTCTCCAAAAGAATTACTGTAAGAGTGACATTGGGTGTCGCGACCAGGATTCTTAAATTGCATTTTTTAGTTTCTCATCCTTCAGATAAAATTGCCTTTTTTTTGCTATTCTAACATTATTATTACAAATATAACACCTGGGTCGACTATTAATTTATCTTCTTGTGAAATCTTATGTTACAAACTTTAATAGTTTACATGAACGAAGTCGTTCTCAAGTGGTGAGTGACTACTGCTCGTTTCTCGTAGGGACAGTCAGGCCAATCTATGATTGTCACATATGTCTGTATTCTTTAAAAAGCGACGTCAAAGTCATTAAAAAGCAAGCACATTGTTAAACCAGCTCTGCAGCCACCTGCGCCAAGACTAATTTTCAAATCACACTTACAACTTCATATTTTTTGCTTTTCATTTTAAAATATTTTTTTTTTTTGAAAAAATCTTTTCAAAGCATTACTTCACGGCCGCTGCTCATTTTACGATCATCGTTAGCAAAAAAATTTATCTTATTTTTCAAAATAATTTCTATTCATGAACAGTATTAGAATTATTTCTCTTTTTTATTTGAATAATTTGCAACTGCAATTTTTTTTCTTCAACTTTTATTTAATGAACTTATTCTTTTTTTTCTGGTCGTATTCTTTGCAAGTTTGATTTTTGAAACCGTCAACCAAAACTGTCAACATAAGTTTCTTCAGTTTTTACATGAGTCTCTTTGTCTGTCTCTCTATATGTATATGAGGTGTGTGTACGAACCACGCAAAGGGAGATGCTCATTATTATGTTTAGAAACAGACTATGTTTTGTGTTTTTGAAAACTCATTCCTCCTAGATACTTACTTTGTATCTGGCAGCATTTACACTTGTATTTTTTTTGTTTTTTTTTGTTGAAAATTCGGACTTTTTAGTGATCATGACTCAACAAAAGGTGACAGAAATAATCTATTCATTGATCACCTCTCCTTTTCAAATCTCCGAATTGGTGACTCCAACACGACATGCTGCTGGAAGGCTTTGGTCGTGTAAGAGTTTCTATTGAGTGATTAACCTGTATTCTTTTACCTGTTCTTTTTTTTTCTTTTATGTATCAATTCTTTTTTTCCCATTTTTTGCTTCTCCCTCTTTTTATCTCCCTCGTGTGTTCATTTGGTGAACGTTTTCTGTTTTTTTTTTTTTATCAGTTCCCTTTCATATTCTTTCTCTCTGAGTGCTTGTGACAAATAGATAACTAGTTATTGTGGGCGAGTTCGATACTCACCGGGTGTCCCATTATTCCAGAAGAAGAAGAAGAAGAAGAAGAAGAAGAAGAAGAAGAAGAAGAAGAAGGAGGAGGAGGAGGAGGAGGAGGAGGAGAAGAAGAAGAAGAAGAAGGAGAAGGAGAAGAAGATGAAGAAGAAGAAGAAGAAGAAGAAGAAGAAGAAGAAGAAGAAGAAGAAGAAGAAGAAGAAGAAGAAGAAGAAAAGGAGGTGGAGGAGAAAGAGAAGAAGAAGAAGAAGGACGAGGAGGAGAAAGAGAAGAAGAAGAAGAAGAAGAAGAAAAGGAAGAAGAGGAAGAAGAAGGAGGAGGAGGAGGAGGAGGGAAAATCTAAACAAAAAACGTCTTCAAATAAAAAAACAACAACAAAAAAAAAACACTCAAAACATATGCACTGAAAGATGAACTTGGTCTTAACTTGTAGGTATTCCTCCATCGAGCCACCAAAAATATTAAAAGTAGAAAAAAAACCTATTTAATCTAATAATTATTACACATGTGTAAATATAACAACACTGAAATTATTAAATTCAAGTAAAAGTAAATGCGTGGTACGAAGTCTCACAAAAGCATTAGTTAACGATTAACTTTAAAAATAACGCAGTAGACCGGAAAAAAAAACCAGTATCAAGAAGATTTAGGTTAAATTAACACTCGAATATCTGAATTAAAGTTGACATTTGCAAATCGCCATTGGATGCCATGAAAAGAATTATGATTGGCAAGCATATCACGGAAATCATAATGAGTTAGATCTTAACTCTTCAATCATTTCTTTTTACCAAGGTTAGTTTAATACAATACAAGAAGAGATTATGGTAGGTAGATTTCATTACGCCAGAACAATGGTTAGCGAGCTAATCTTGCTGGATATTTCGAAATAATACGATCCTCATTAAGTATCTGAATTTACTGAGTATACTAAAGTTGAGTTTTGTAAGTAACCACCGTACAACTACGGTAAAAAAATGATTAGTAAGCGAGTCCTGGAAGTCATTGTGAGAGAGTTTCTCAAGTGGTGTATCAATGATCTTCAATGAGGTTAGCGTAGTATAGCAAAAAGCTGAATGAGGGGAAACGAGAGTAGGAAAATGTGTTTCGCCGATCTTCCAGGTGGAGAAGGTCGCATAGCTTGAAAACCTAGCATTCGAACTTCTGTTTTTACCTCTACTTGAACACCAACAGCTGGCACTGAGAGGAAATACGCAGTTCTACGAGGCTAATCTATTTGGTACGTCATTGCGAGGGATTCCAATCGTCTAAGGGTAGCCATGTACCAAACTCGGCTATAACCGAATGACCAGCCACAGGAATTCCTTGTGGAATTGTGTTTAGCAAGTTAAACAGAATTCTATAGTTTGGATACTCCACAATGATGGCCTTGTGCCACATTAATCTAAGCTTAGTAAACATGGATATAACAGACTTTGCTAAGCTGATCAAATATCAATTCTCAGTAAGTATCCAACATATTTGTATTGTACTTAGCTAAAGTTAGTGGATAACTATGGAACGCATCGCCGTGGAGCAGTGGTAAGTAAGTGAGCGTGGTATCCAATTATCACTGCAATGAGCTCAATCCCCAATGAATGCCACACAATTGTGGCCTTGTGTCTTGAAAACTAAGCTAAGTAAATATTTAAAAGGATGATTCACAACACATCGACATGTAGCAGTGTACAGTCTTGCAAATCATTATTAATGGAATGAATTTGATGTCATTACTCATGGCCAAGCTCCAGACTAAGCTAAGTTTAACAAATGTCTCAAAACAACTCATGCAGAACAATAGTTGGAGAACGAGCTGGGTTTTTTTAAGACCGGTAGTTACGATTATTCTCATGGTCTGCGAAATTGAAAGTCAATACCCAAAGTCATTTGAATTGTAGATAAAAGTGATTTCAATTTTAATAATCTTTATATCATTCCGAAGAAGAACAATGATAGAGTATTCTGATATAAAACTTATTTGCATCCGGTAAATACAACCGGAGTAGTTAAAAAATATAATTATATAAACCCAAACAATATGAATAAAATTTGAATTCTTGACACACTTGCATTTTTGAAATCAACGGAAATTCAATCCATTATTTATACCTGAGAAATTCTACTTTTATTGAATCAATTACTGCAATTTTCAAGAAAAAGGCTTCTTTTTTTTTCTTTAATTTGACACTTACGAAATTGCAGTAAAATGCCATTGATAATTGATAAGCGAGAAAAATAAGCAGCATTTTAAACATATAATGCCTTTTACTTTAACAAATGTAAAAAAAAAATGAAAGAGTTTGTAGAGTATATAGGAAAGATATTCTGAATGATCGAACGTGTCAAAAGTTTATATTTTTAGCTGAACGATGTTTCATGATCGGTTAGACTAGTCGAGTTTGATAGCAATCAAATGAAGACATTAGTTGAAAATAGTCAACGTTATTCGATGCAGGAAATTGTCGACAGTCTCAAAACATCCGACATTGTTTTTTTAATGTATGACTTCGGGATTATTTGAACGAAAGAACCTATTGGACCATATTTAAATGTTTTGTTTTTGAAACAAACTGTAATAAGCGATGAAAAGAGGACACCTTTCAACAACGTGACACGCAAAAGATTTGGAGGCTAGCAAATTGAACTGTTACTAACAGTACCAAATCCGATGTCTTTTCCAAAGATGGTGTTGTGTAAGTAGTGGGAATGGAAGGAGAATCAAACGATTTATACCAACAGGTAGTGTTCCCAATCATGCAAACTGGAGGCAGCAATCGACGAAAGAGTTCGGGATTAGTTAACGGAAAGGTTGTAATATTTCACCAGAAAACGGTAGACGGCGTATTTCTTGAGTAACCAAACAAAAATTGTTGCAGCCTGACGAGACAGCTTTTTTAGTCATCCTCCGTATTCAGCAGTTCATGACAACTTTGAATTAACATTTATTACGGTCTTTACAGAATTATGATAATGAAGAAAACTCAGTTCCTTAAAAGATTGCAAAAGGTGGCTACAGCAGTTTCTTGCTGTAAAAGGTTAAATGTTTTGGGAAGATGGGATTTTGTCGTTGCCTGGAAGATAGCAGGAAATAGTGGAACAAAATCGTAAATATGTTGGTTTATGAAATTATTGTCGAAGATAAGAAAAATATGTCTTATTTCTACTTGATAAACCAAGCCAACTTTTAACAGTCGATAAGCCTGGAACAGCGATCACAGATAAAAGTGAATTCAATTATGATAAATAAGCTTTACACCATTCGAGAGAAGAAGAACTGAGTGTTAAAAATCATCTACCAAAACTATCAACAAATGCCTCTTCAGTTTTTAAGTAGGTCTGGTTGGCTGACTATGTATGCATCACGCGTACAGGCCACACAAATGGAGTAATAGGGCTGAAAATTTCAACATATACTCATTATGTCTAGAAAAGGTATTTTTTGGGTTTTTTAACCCCTTCCCCGAATAGTTTTTTTTTTTTAGTGAGGGTTAAATTTGAGATGCATGTCAATACCATAGTGTTTTTTGTGTGATCACTGCCGAACAAAAGAAGTAACTTATTCGTTGATCATTCCATTTTCACAACATGGCATGCCGCTAAAAGACGTTAGTCAAGCGAGGGTTTCTATTGAGTGACTAACCAAGCTTATTCTGATTGAAAAATTCATTTGTGTGCAATAAACGAATCGAGGATGTTTGGGTTTGAAGAGGTTAGAAATTTCAACCAAGAAATTCCATTGAAGTATTTATTCGAGTAAGAATATAACATAACTGTTATACAATGGATATTTATTTATTGGCTGTTTATGTAACCCATGATATCACAGGTAGACAATTGAACAGATACATCAAAAGTTTCATTCATTCTATTCATTACATGCAAGGTATGAAAAACTCTCAGCCATTCATCGTTAACGAAAAAAATAGCCTTCCTAGGGACTAAAAAATAAAATAGCATTCCATTGGGGACCTCACTCAGTTATCCAGCTTCCAACCAACTTTTCAAAATAGTCTGCAAAGTCCCTTTTTGGGATTACCATCAGCTGCAGCATCGAGTTCCCTCTAATTTCGATCATGGAAATCTGAAATCTCATTTGGAAAGCCACAAGTTGGGGGGAGACAAAAGTTTTTCCGGGAAGGGAAATCTGCTCGAGACGCAAAGATCGGGCACAGCGCAAAAGGTCACTCAATGGCGTCACATTGCCGATTGAGTTACCTCACAGGCGAGTGTCTGTTCATGCATGCGTAGAAATATCCCCTCTAATTATTTGTCATGTTATATCGAGACTGCACAACCGGTTCTGGATACTTTCGGGAAAAAAATTTTTATATGATTCATTTTGCAAAAATATATATTTTTCTTGTGTAAAGCTGTGATTTATCTATAGTGCATAGATTTCAATATAACAAAACCATTACCGATTTGATAGGCTTTATTTTTTCACTACAGTTTACTCTCAGTGGTATGTACGGAACTATTTCAGCATGTCTTGGTAAATGAGCGGTCATTTCGACGCAGGTAAGTGAATATCAGACGAATCGAAAGTCATGAAGAAAAAGTAGAGTGAGTGTCTACAGGATTAGTAAGAATTAACTTCCTATAACAAATTATGTATAACTTTTGTAATTATAGATCTATCATTTGTTTTGTTCCTTGGAGCAAGGCAAAGTGAAGTTACTTTGACTAAAACTGACTGATAAATAATTAAGTTTTTACCAATTTCCAAAAGAGAGTTTATTTTCACCGGACCTGTACGTGTATGTGAATATAAGTGTTGGTCGGTGAGTGATCGTACAATATTTGTGATATGAAAAATGATAGCAACAAAGGGTCGCATGACGGCGCTGGTGTAACAACGTCATAGAACGAAGAGGAATTCCGGGGAAATCACGAAAAATGGACGATATGGATGGGTCGGGAAAATGCAAGGATGATAAACTGAATGAAGATCTGACGAGATGAAAGAAGAAATAGCAAGAAAAATGGCTAAACACGAAGAGCCAAAGCCAATGATTGAAAAAAAACCCGAAACAATAGAATAATGAATCAGGACGGTGAAAAAATCATTAGAAGTATAATGAATCGTTGAATCTTGGGTGGAAAAACAGTTTATAAATGAACGAATCAATGAAAAAGAGTGGACAAAAAAAACAATGCCTAACGAAAGTGGAGAGGATTGTAAATTTCATGAAAGAAAGAAAGAAAGAAAGAGTGAGAGACAGATGAAAGAAAAAAGAACGAAAGATAGAAAAACAAAAAAAATGAAGAAGGGAGGGAATAAAAAGCAAAATGAATAAAATCAAAATAAAAGTAAATACAATTATGAAAAAAAGAATATTATGAAACAAGTCGACCTGAGTTGAGAGAGTGAATTCGTCATCAGATTTTGAGTGCTGTTATTTTTGTCATTGTAATTGTTGAGACAAGTGAAAATAATGTCAAACTCAATGGTAGGAGTTTGACAGAAAATAACCAACAGACTGGGACAGTAAAAGCAGCAGGAGTAGACCAGACACAAGACAGAGAGATGACATGGAAAAATTTGCTTGTAAGTCATGACAGAGATTTCTGCAATCAAGCTTGTCATGGAAACGAGATGAGAAAGGCCTTTGTCCAGCAGTAGACTTATAACATCCGATGCTGCTGATGCTGCTGATACATGCATTTATATTCACACAACCGAGCAATTCAGCTCAGTTCAAACCCTTGACAGTTGCTGTTGTCTGGGGGATCTGAGGACAGAAGAAACCGAAGTCTCATCACCCCCCTCCTCCCGGTGCTAGCCTGTCTGCGGCCTACATCGAAAATTGTGGCACGATCATATCAGTCCAGTCATTCGCCATCCTAGCTTGCATTTTCCCTTGACGGTGTCCTAGATGATGATTTTGGACAGGATCTTGTGCCGCGTGACGTGACCGACAGAGCAATTGTATTTGCAAATACATTCTCCCCCCTTTTTGGGTTGGGTTATTTTTATTTTCCTCTCCATTCTGTCCCATATCTTTCCCTTTTCCTTTTGCTTCCTTTCTCTCTTTATCTATCTATCTATCTATCTATCTATCTATGTCTTCTATTCTAACCTCTGTCTCTGTACGATTTTAGTGTATTTTATTCATGATCTTTCTTCTCCGTCTTCGCTCTGTCCGCAATTGAAAGCTCTACTTTCCTTTCTCTCCAACACCTTTATTCTCTCTATCGGTCTTTCACTTCTCTGTGTGTGTGTCTCTCTCTACCTTTCTTCTCATTAGGGAGACGAATAAGTATTATATATATATATATATATATATATATATATATATATATATATATATATATATATATATATATATTGTTTATTAGTCTACCCATCACTTTCCTTGCCTGACTTGAATCTGTCCTCTCATACCAATCATCCTAGAATTGAACATTTTTCTCTCTTAAACCCTTTGCACTCTCCTTTTCTCTCTTTCTCTTTCTTTCTTTTTTCTCTCTCTTTGTATCCTCCTTCTCTTTTTCCCCTCTCTTTTTATTCTTCTTCTCGATAGGGAGACGAAAAAGTAATATATATATATATATATATATATATATATATATATATATATATATATTACTTATTAGTCTCTCTATTGCCCCCCCCCTCCACTTTCTTGCCTCTGTCCCACTTTCTTTTCAGCCAATCATTCTGGAATTGAAGGTTGAACTGAAATCCCCCCCCTCAATCAACCCCACCCATCTCCACCCCCTGCACAACGTTCATCCATTCATACAAATGATACGACTTTTGATCGACTCATCGATTACTGGGCAATATTAATAACCGCTCTGTTGCGGCCGTCCCCCATCCAATCTTCCCTACCATCGAGTCTCAATCTGTGTCAAAACCCAGGAGCCAACACTTATAAACGATACGCAATTTCTGAACAACAATAACGACGACAGTAGACACACACACACACGTGTGTGTGGGTGTAGATATGTCTTTATTGTATACCTCTCTGCATAAAGATATGCGTTGGTATCCTCTCATTGCATACATACATGTATAAATATAGGCACATAATTATACATATACACATATGTATGTGTGTGTGTGGGGGGGGGGATGCATGCCTGTTTTGTATATAGGTGTATTATAACTGATGTCTGAGGCTGCTTCATAAGTGATGAAAGTGTTCAGTATTTGAAAATAGAGCGTAAATAGAAAGGTAGTCATTTACTGTTTAATACGGTGATCATAACTTCAATGCAACTAATTAGTTTCACACTCAACCAACACCTCCCCCCATATATATATATATATATATATATATATATATATATATATATATATATATATGTATGTATATAAATCATGCCTATGTATATATAATGATTTTTCTTCTTTCCCTAATTTTTCAGTTTTCTTTCTCTTCTTAATTGTTGGTGCTTTTCCTTAGATTTTCATTCTTTCCTTATTGTTCGATTAGATACTTTGCCTGGCTGTCATTCTGTTGTTCTTCCTTAGATTCTTTCTCCTATTTTCTTTTTTTGAAAAGTTTTTCCTTAAATCTTTCCTTATTTCACAGTTTTTTTTTTTCTTATATACTCTTGGCTTTCAGTTTTTCTTTCATCTATCATTTTTTCTTATAGGTTTTCTTCCTTTCCTTCTATTCTTTTTCATAGTTCACCTTCTCTCATAGTTTTTCATGATTTCCTCCATTGTTTCTCATTGTTTTCGTTCATTTTCTTCTCATAGTTTTTCCTTATTCCCTTCATTCTTTCCCAGTGTCTTTTCATCTCTCATTTTTTCTTCCTCTCATTCCATTTTTCTTCCTTTTAGAAACTGTGAACCAAAACTGTCAACTTCAACGTATGTTTCTTCAGTTATTAAATGGGTCTAGCTGGTTGGCTATCAAGCTGTCTATGTATGTATCTGTCATGCGTAAAGGCTGCTCTGATGGATTCCAAAAGCCGAAACCTTAAACATTAATTACTTGTTATACCAAGAAAAAAACAATTGTTTCATTTTTCACCAAAAATTCCCTATCCAGTTCTTTTTTAGATTTTTAATGTGGGGGTTCAATACACAATGTAAGTTCTTGCCGAACTGATCCCTTAGTTTGTGTCCGGTTGTTTTCATGCTTGGTTTTCGGAAATTCCGATTTTCTTAGTGATCACTGCCCAACAAAAGGTGAGAGAAGTAACTTATCCATTAATGAGCTCCTTTTCCAAACTTTCAACTGATCACCCCCAGCATGGCATACTGCTTGAAGACATTGTTTACATGGCGGTTCCCATTGAGTGACAAACCAGACCTATCTTTTTTCTTTCAAGCTTACCTGTGTACAGCAGAAGGTCAAGAGAAAAATATACAGGAAGGGAGATTTTGCTGAACCAATTTTCCGCTGGCTGAAGTCTGTTCTCCCGCCTTGAAAATAAGCATTTTATGTGTCCTCAAAGAGCGTCCACTGATGCTAGTGGAAAATGTGCCACTATGTAATTCATGGAACAGCTGCTCTTGTTTGAATTGTCATACTCCAGTCGAAGTCGGAGACTGGAGTTGATTTTGTTTTTCTCCCGTAACAACAACAACAACAACAACAGTAACAACAACAACAACAACAACAAGAACAGTCCTTAGCTAAGTTAGGGGAGTAAACTCTCCACCATTTGTCTGTCACGCCTGTCACACTGAACCAAACGATACATGAAATTAAGATTTCTCTACCGTGATTTGAAATCACGACCAGATGATTGATTGGCGGTTCTCTTACTGACAAGACTTACATATTCACGAACATTCAAGTTGAAATTTTATTTATAATATTTACAATACAGAAGTTGTTGTAATCATCGTTGGTCGGAAAAGAAAAACGAAAGGTGTTTGACCCTGCGGCAACCTTATTTCTCTTTCTTTTTTTGGTGTTTTAGAAAAGTTTTCTCTCTGGCGTCATTTCTTTTTTTGTTTCTTATTCAATCGTTCAGTTTCGTTGTAGATCTTTCTTTTCTTTTATCTTTTTCATCATTCACTTCTGTTCAGCTTTTTTAAAACTTCTTTTTTTCCATCTTTGGCCTCTCTTATTGCTTTTTCTCTTTTTTTATTTATTATTGTATAACATTTTTTTTATTCGTTGTGCCTTTCTTTCTTTCTTTCTTTCTTTCTTTCTTTCTTTCTTTCTTTCTTTCTTTCTTTGTTTACATCTCTCTTTTTGTCTTTTCTCTCTCTATTCATTTTTAATCGAATCCGTTCAATAAACATCCTTTGAGGAAGTAAATTCTTTCTTTTTTTTCCTTCTTTCTTTCTTTCTTTCTTTGCTTATTCAATTCTTTCTTATCATTTCTTCTATCTTCACGGGCTCCACTCTATTAATATTTTACCCATCTTTATTCAACGTCTTTTCTCTCTCTTCTGTGTATTCCTGCCTTTGTTTTTTTCTTCATCTCAGCTTTTTCTTCCCTTCTTTCTCTTTTTAACTTCTTTTATTTAACATTTTCCTCTTTTCCCTCCTTTTTTAAAATTAGTCTTTCGTCTTCACTCTCTCTCTCTTTCCTTCCTTACCTCTTCACACTATCTTATTTAACTTAATTCTTCTTGTTAAACCCATCCACCTTTCTTTCTTTCTTTCTTTGTCTTATATCTACCATTTCTCCTTCTTCCGTTCATTCACCATGTTTCTCCTTGGTTTTAATCATTTTGTTTAACGATCTTTTTTTTCTTTCACATTTTCATTTTCTTTTTTCATTTATGCTCGCTTTTTTCTTTTCCCCTATTTCACATTCGTCCATTTTTCATTTTTTTCTTCTTTTCCCTCTCTTTTTCAGCCTTTCATTCGAACCAGATCCTACAATCCAATTCCACCCTCCCGTCAGCCCCTCCATTCTTACCCCTACCACCTCGCCAATCTATTTCTTGCATTTTTATTCACTTTTTAGCTTTCTTCCAATTCTTATTACCTATCGAACGACCTCATCGCCAATACGCCCTCCATCCTTCCAACCCAGACCCTTCTACTTCACCTATCCTTATTCCATTGGTTTTCCCGCCCTATCCGGCTTAGACCCCCCCCATTGCCTATATTTGCCCTCAACCACCTTTATCAATTACTTATATCAACCAACATGCCCCTTCCGCTACGAAAACGTTACACACGCCCGTCTCCTTATTATTAATAGTAGTCGTATTAAAAACCGTCAAACGAGACTGTCACCAAAACTGTCAGCATAGGTTTCTTTAGTTTTCAAGTTGGTGTGGCTGGTTAGTTGTGTATGTATGTATGTATGTATGTATGTATGTATCGTGTGTACGAGCCGCAAGAATGGAGTTAGGGGACTGAAAATGTAAACATTTACTCCTTATGTCTGGAAAGAACTTCTGTTTTTTGAAAATCACCCCCCATAGGTATTCTAGTTAGGGTTACATTTCAATGTAAGTTTATGCTAAATTGGTCCTTTGGTTCTTGTCCTGTAGCATTCATCATTGTTTTTTGAAAATTCGGAATTCTTAGTGATCACAACCCAACAAAAGGCGAGAGAAGCAACTTATTCATTAAACACCCCTTTCACAATTTTTTTAATCGATCACCCCCAATACGCCGTGCTGCCAAACGACATTGGTCATTTAACGGTTTCTTTTGATTAACTGACCGGACCTGTTCATATTAGTATTAGTATTACTGGTAACCGTCTTGGAGAATCGTTTGTGTTATTTTTTTAGTGTTATTATTGTATATTTGCTTTTCTTTCTTTCCTTTTCAAGATGTTAACTCTTGTGCCTTGTCTCATTGCTAGTGTTCCAGATGCCCCTTTTGCTGCAACTGTGACTGCTGCAGACGAACACGTTGGTATTTTATAAAAATCTGACAATGAGAATTTTTTTTTTCTCTTTGTTCTTTTGTTCTCTCTGTGGCAATTTACTTATGTTGCCTTATCTTTTTTCATTTTCTGATTTTACGTTGTTATTTTCTTTCCTTAACTTCATATTTTTTTTCTTGCACCGATCCTTTTTTTATTGGTTGTTGCTTCGTCCATTCCTGCTTCCACAGCTACTACAACTGCGGCTGCCATTGCAACTGCTGGCTCTGCTAATACTGTTACCCTTACTGCTGTGCTGCCTCCTGGCGGTGGCTGTGATAACGAAGTGCAAAAACTCTAGGAGTGACTAGTGTATAATTGGACTACGTTCTTCAGTGAACACATCCATATTTATGGCCTTGCCAAGTTTCTTCTATTTTGCTTACTTTTGTTTGTTTTTGTCTTTTTCTTTTGTTTATTGATTTATCTGGCTTATTTATTTTATGGAATTGTTTTGTTCTTTTCGTTTTAGATGATTTTTCTTTCTTTCTCTTTTGTTGCCGACCAATTTTTCCCTAATTTCCAATCCTGCCTCGTCGTTTCCAAAACATTGTCCGCCATTTTCGTTGTTCGTTCTCTGTATCATTTATTTTTGATATTGCAATTCTTTTCTTTTCATTTTTTTATACACTTGCAGTAACTTCTCCCCCTTTTCTCTTTCTTTCGACCCTCTTTTCAGTGAGGAGATTTCTTTCTTTCTTTCTGTATCGATTTTCTTGATATTTTTTCATTCGATCAACTTTTAACATATGGAACTTTTTTTTCTTTTCTTTATTTCTTTTTGTATTTCATTCCAATTTCTTTATCTTCCACCTTTCATTTTTAAAAAAATTATATCCTTTTGTATTTCATATCCAACTTTATTTTTCTCTCCTTCTATTATTTTCCCTTTCCTATCTCTTTCCCATTATATATCATCGTAACCTTATTTTTCTTCTTTTCTTTCTTTCTTGTTCATCTTTCCTTCTTCTCGTAGGTATTTTCCCATTTCACTTTCTTCTGTTATTGCATTCTATTCTTGTTATTTGTAGATGTTTTTTCTTTCATTTTTCTTCCCTTTTTCTTTTTTCATGTTCCCTCTTTTCTCTACCCTCTTTGGTTTAGTTAGGATTTTCTCAGAAGACAGTACGAGCCACTCTTTATTCCTATCAATGCAGTTGCATCTTCTTTCCTTTTTTTTCTCACTTTAATTATGCCCCCCCCCCAACGCTCCTTTTCTTTGATCGATTTTTAATACAATCTCATTCAATCCTTCTTTAACGCACATATACACACCGTATGAAATAGACACCAAGGAGTGAGTTAAAAGGTTGTATCATTTTATATACAAGCAAGAACGTGACTGGTAGAGCATGAGGTAATAAATAAGTATCAGGAACTTGCTCGAGTGTCATGAAAACTACAGAAGAAGACAGCCATTGATGTGTTCTTAATAGAACATCGAAAACGGTCACAAAGATTTTAACGAAGAGAACAGGCGAATCGGAGATCCTAAAACGCAAAAATTACGACACTTCAAAAACTCGATAGAATACGCCAGAGATTTGAAGACTTACTGTCACCCCAAGCTATAAATACCATATACTACTACTGCTCCAAGAAAGAGTACAAAAACGGACATGACAAGATAGCAACAGTTATACACTGGGAACTTAAAAAATGATTGGGATTCGATTAAGCGGAGAAATAGTATCAGCACATACTGGAGACAGCCTCAGAAAATAGAAGCCACAAATGACTCTGGGACCTTGACATCTAAACCGACCATCTCATCCAAGCGAGAAGACCAGACCTTGTAGTCGTGGACAAGGGAAAGAGAACCTGCCAAATAATAGTTGTGTCTGTGAATCACAGAGTGAACACGAAAGATTATGAAAAGATAGGTAAATATCAAGATTTGGTTAGGGAACTGAAGAAGATGTAGAAGTCAGGGTAGAACCATTTATAGTAGGGGTACTCGGATCGTGCCAAAGGCACTGAAAACAAGACTGAAGGAGCTGGAGATATGAAAAGGTTAGGACAATGCAGACCACATCTCTGCTGGGGTCTACACAAATACCGTAGAGAGTACTGGAAATATGAGACGTAGTTAAAAACAACCAGGACGAAAAAGGCATTATTGAGACAGAACAAACCATAGCGCTGCTTACTGTCAGCTTTTAGCGACTAACACGTGTCAAACTATAAACCATTGCACTGCTGCTGACTCTGAATGTGTTGAAAGAAGGGCTGGAGACTTGCTGTCACTTAGTCTTCAGTGACAACCACCAGGGAAATAGTGTGAAGAAGAAGAATAGCTGCAGCAGCAAGAAGAATATCAATTCAAGGCCAGGCGAGACCAAATCAATAACAAAAAGGCAATAGAAGTAATTCACTAATCAACCATTTTTCAATTTTTTATTGATCACCCCCAACACTACATGTCGCCAAAAGACGTTGGCCACGTTTCTTTTAATTGACCAACCAGACTTGTTTCTTGTTGAAATCCTAAATAAAGCATATTCTCTATTACTCTTTGGCTGGTGTTTCCTTTATCTTACATCAGTAATCACAACTCGCTTGATTACTATTCCGTACCAGCTGCTCTACTGCTTAGGCTACGAAAATTTTACGGCTGGTAGTAAATCGAATCAAACTGTATAAGCTTGCCCACCGATCGTTAAAGTAGCGTGAAAAGAGAAAGCAATGAAATTCAGGAGAGAGAGAGAAAAGAGAAAAAAGAAAAGTGAGAAGGAAATAGAAGGAGAGATGTCAGAAAATAAGAACGGAAGAAAAAGAAGTGGAGAGATGATGAAAAGACCAAGAGAGAAAAAGAAACTAATGCAATAAAACCTTTTTTCATATGAAGGCGTGGGAGTTGGTAGAGAGTCGAAGCATTGAGAAAAGGACTTTCTTCTGAAAAGCGAGTTCTGCTTATGACAGATATATATGGATTTCCGGTTTGAGCAAACATAACTGAAAATAATTAAATAAAAACGCGCTTACGAAGAGAAGTGGGTTTATTATTAATTTTGACTCGTTTTTTTTTCTATCTTCATCTTGATTCTTAGTTGCTTTTTATTGCAACTTTGACTGGGAGAGAAGTGAATTTGATTGTGCAGAATGAATATATATATATATATATATATATATATATATATATATATATATACATACATATATATATGTATATATATATATACATATATATATATATATATATATATATATATGTACATTTCAGATCACTTCACATCCTCAATACAAGCATACAAATATATATATATATATATATATGAATACATGTATGACATGAGTTTTATATTAAAATCATAGCTGAAAAGGAGATGGTATTTGATCAACGCTGCTGGGGTGCCATGTTGATATAACTGTTGTGTTTTTTAAAATCCCAGAAACAGTTATATGGTAAACAACTGATTATCAAAAAAAAGGGGTGGGGAGAAGATTTACATATTGTTCCAAAATGACAAAGTATATGTAAAACAGGGTAAAAATACCGAAGAAAATTATATTAATTGCATTGACAGATATTGGGAAATGGGTGACTGAAGTGACACAAAAGATTTTGAAAAAGCTTTCCATTGTGAGGTGTTTAAAGCAGTAAAGCTCTCTAGAATATATATATATATATATATATATATATATATATATATATATATATATATGCTAGAACCTCACTGAGACACGACGCTGCACAGTTTTCTTTAATGGTTTATTCTATTTTTCACGTCGTCTAGGCCTAATGATATATTCACCGTTTAATAACAGATCATTTCAAATGGAGTTTCAATATAAGACAACACAATTCTTAACCATTCTCTCGGATCATATATCTTTTTCTTAATGATAATGATAATATTATTGTGAGATATTTTCAAGTGGAAGAGTTCATTGGTACCACCAGAGAAACAAACAGAAGAGGGCACACTGTTTTGATAGTAACGTATATCTCTGAGCGTAAAATTTGTATATTTAACATTAATTCACATATGCTCCAATATTCATATTTTACTAACACCCACTCACACATGCACACACACTAATGAGAGAACAACGGTGAAGGATATTGCACAAGTAATTAAGCAACAAAAATGGAGATGGACAGGGCACAAAGCAAGAATAAGGGACAGCAATTTTAGCAAAAGACTAACTGATTGGTGCCAGTGAGACAGTAACCACAGTTGGGAAACAAGATAGAGAGACGAGACAGAAACATTTGCCGGTAAGACACGGCAGATATTAACACAATCACGCTCGTCACGAAAGTAGATGGGAAATGCTGTTGCCCAGCATACGCCCAAGTATCCTCACCTCCCAACAGCCCCAACCTCAGACGACTCAGCCAAACATACCATCACTATCACTGCTGTAGGTCTGGGAACGCTCAAAAATTTCTCTTACATAAATTAATCACAATTGATCCATCGCTTTGCGCTGTTTTGGCTTACGAAATTTCTTTTTCTTATAGGGACACTCCATTTTTTGAGACCGAGTGTGTGTGTGTATTAAAGAACATTAATGCTTCATTTTATAAGTTAGCTAGAAATAAATATTGCTTATTTTCCTGAAAATATTTGATTAATTTACGTTCAATTTGTTGAAATGAGATTATTGAAATATTTTGTCTCATGGAATTTATTTGTTTTCAATCCTTGGTATAATTTTTATCTACTGTAATTGCACTATCTATATAAGTATTTCGTCCATTTACAATAATGTACATTTATTTCCATAGCATTTCTTCATGAAAATTATTTATATTCTTTAATTAAATTTATTTATATTTTGATTTTTAATCAGTTTATTTATTTGTTGGTTTATAATCCATTCTTGAATGGGAAGGAAACATCTATCACTCGAGACATTTTAAAAATTTATTTTCGTACATTTTTTTTTCTGTTTACGAAATTGTCTCCCTATTTTTTCGTCTTTCCCAACAACAGAGAAAAGGAGACGCCAACTCTGAATAAAATTCTTTCATATTTTTGTTTCGTTTCGTTCACCTAGTTTTTAAATCAATAAAATGCAATAAATATCTCAACGTTTTCGTTTCAGATATCTTTTTGTTTTGTTTCTCCTTTTCGTTCCTTCTATTCCGTTCCAGTTTTGCTAACATAGCAGAAAAACAACAACAGCCACAGATTTATAATTTTCTGAATCGTTTTTTTTTTTTTGATATTATTTATTTATAAATTCATTTGTTTTATCTACTTTGTTTATCACATTAACTTATTCAATTTTTTGTTTATTTGGAACACAAGAAAATATTTAAATATTCAAGAAGTCTTCTTAAGTTTATTGATTGTCTTGACCTTTTTTTCAAAAAAATCATTTTCGCTTCGTGTTTCCGAATATCCATTGGGTCTGAAACTATTCTCCTCACTATAAAGAGTTCCGTAGAATCTTAATTCTTTTGAAATTGTGGGTTGCTTCTGTGGTATCGTTGCCTTCTTTAAATAATTGTTCTATTATACATACACACACACACACACATATGTATATATATATATATATATATATATATATATATATATATATATATATATATATATATATATATATGTATATGTAAATGTGCGTGTGTGTGTTTGTGTGTGGATACTGGTGACAATTGGAAGGTGAAGAGAAAAATTCAAGAGAAAGAATGTTTTACATCTATTTTTTTCTTTATTATTCCGTGTGTATGACTCGGTCCATTTCGACAGATCCCAGCAATCTTTCCCAGAGAAAATAAAATTGCAATGCTTCACAGACGATTTTGCACTTCACATGTTTTAGGCCGACGGAAGAAACGGTGATATTTATGGGTTGTTTTGGTTGTCTACTAGGAGCTGGAGAGGAGTCATTTGAATCTGTGTAGGTAAGCAAGAGCCACAGTGAACCGCATCACATTTTTTCTCTGAAAAAGATGGTTGCCAACCGTCGAAATGCATCGAAACATGCCCACGGAATGTTAAAAAAGACTGTTTTGAACACACTGAGCGCAAGACAACCTGGTCATACAGCTGTGAGTCAGCATGCCACGTGACGTCATGCAGTGAGCATTCGAACCTTTGTTACACGCGTTATTGTCACAACATTCAAGTCTTTAATCGAAATTTCAAGATAAACTTAGGGAAAAAGGCAGCAGAGACCCTTGAAGTGTTGAAGCCGATCCGAAACTGTGAAACAATGAGTCGAACAAGGTGTTTGTGTAGTACTATCCGTGAAAATGTCGAAGAGACTGGATGAATCGGGAATCAGAATTGTTAGATCATCACGCATGAAGTTTCTGATATCGTCATAGTGTCATTCAGATCATTTCTGAGAGAGAACATTCAGTGCAAACGACCTGAATTGAGGATCGATGGGAATCGGTTGTTCCAACATGACACTGTTCCCGATCACAGAGGATTCTTTTTGTGCAGCACAAACATGATCATTGCTCTACATATGCCTTACTCGCCGGGTTTAACTCCAACTTTCCCTCTCCCCCAAGATAAAGTTCAAGCTATAGGGTTCCCCTTTTAAGACGCCGTAGAGGAGATTCAGCACAAATTGCAGATGTTGCTTTACATGCTTGAAGAGCGGGACTTTCAGAGAGCGTTCCAAGCATGGTAGACCTGCTTAGAGTGATCTACCGTTGCACACAGTGACTATTTCGAAGGGAATAGTTTTCAAATTTTCAAAATGTACGAATGAAGCTTTTCATAGAAGTTTCGCAAATTTTTGATCGTATCTCGTAAATATATGTGTGCATAAACATATAGTGTGAAGACTGCAGTAGTGCAAAATTTGAAGTCATCATGAAGTGTTGAATGTGTTTATTTTTCCATCTTCACTATTTACATATATGTAACACATTCATATATACATATATATCTCATTATTATATGCTATATTCTTGTAATATTGAGCACTCCACGAATAATGACAACGAATCGAAAAAAATTATATATATACATATATATACATATGTATAAATGGCGTACGAACACCATCACATAGATAAGAGTCTCCATCCCCGGCCCACTTTCTCTTGATTTTGGGCCATTATTTCACCATTCTCGGTCTGACGAAGCCATCCCCGGGCGAAATATCACCACAAATATGAGTAAATAACTTATGTTCGTATTTACACTCAGTCTCCAAATTCTGTCTTCTTCTTCTTTATATACATACATAGTAAAAATTTATAGACGATAAGGAAAACTATTACCTGGTCAAAATTGGGTGGAAAAACGCTTTGGACGAGAGTTTTTGTATATCTATCATCAGTTTTATACGTTGGATTGGTGATACTTATGTATGTAAGGAGTTTTAGAGTACTCTCTTTCTTTCTCTTTCTCTCCCTCTCTCTCTCTCTCTCTATATATATATATATATATATATATACATATATATATATATATACATATATATATATATATATATATATATATATATATATATATATATATATATATATATATATATATACATATATATACATATACATATAAGCATCTATACGTCCAATGTACAAATAGTGAACCATCGCTCCATCGCTGGTTTCCTTTTTAGGCTCATTTTTATTGATGTGGATTTTAAATGACAGAATTCCATGGCGAAGATGATCATGTTGATAATGATTGTGATGATGATAAAATATTAACAAAAGTCGAAGTGGACGAAAGCAAATGAATGTGAAAATTGCACGACTTTAAATTGGCTCAAAATGCGTCGAACTTTTTTTTTAATTAAGTGAAAGAAGAGATAAATTAATATCGGGGAAAGCGAAAATCAATTTTTGATTTGAGATTTGAAATATCGGTCTTGCATTGTCTCCCCGACATCTCGAAAGCAGGAATCGGGGGTAGGGGGGGCTCATTTCGATCAACGCTTGTCAAAAGAAACTCGACAAATTGCAAGATTTTGTTATTGCTGGCGTCGGAGCATTTATCACTTCTTCTTCTTCTTCTTCTTCTTCTTCTTCTTCTTCTTCTTTTTCTTCTTCTTCTTTTTCTTCTTCTTCTTCTTCTTCTTCTTCTTCTTCTTCTGTTATTCCTTTTCTTCCTCCTTTTACTGCTCCTTTTTCTTATTTTCATTCAAATCATCATTCAATTTCTTATTTTCTCCCTCTTTCTGTTTCTTCTTTCCCTCTTTTTCACTTCTTGTTCTCATCCACCTTCCTCTAATTATCCTTATTTCTCCCTTCTTCTTATTCTTCTTTTACTTCTTTTCGTCCTCTTCCCCTTTCTCAGCTTATTTTCCCTCCCTCCCTCCTCCTCCTCCTCCTCCTTCTTCTTCTTCTTCTTCTTCTTCTTCTTCTTCTTCTTCTTCTTCTTCTTCTTCTTCTTCTTCTTCTTCTTCTTCTTCTTCTTCTTCTCTTCCTCCTCCTCCTTCTTCTTCTTCTTTTTTTGTACCCTTGTCTTTATTTTTCTTCTCTTCTCCTTCCTACATGATTTCCTCTCCCCCTCTTCCTCCTTCCACCTTCTTCCTCCTTTCTTTTTTTAAAAATTTTCCTCCTCCTGCTAATCCATTTCCCTCCTCCCCCTTCTATTTCTTCTCCTCCTCCTTTCACTCTCCAATTTCCTCCGTCTGTTTTTTCCTCCTCGTACTTCCCCCATTGTTGTCCCCGTTCTCCTTGTTGATTTCTCTGTCCTAACAAATATTTTATACGAAATGTACTTCGAAATATCTTTTTTATTCTTCAGAAACATTTCATTGCATTTTTAAAATGGGCTTTGAAAGGTTTTATCGGTTATTATCAGCATCATCGTCATCTTTTTATACATTTCGAAGACTATAAACATATATACATATAACGTAAATAATATTTGGTAAAATCTTTGCTTCTCATTATTTTTTAAAGATTTTCTGAGTATTTTATTTGCAATTCCTGTTTCATTTCAGCCGCAATATTTCGTTTCACGCTTTTGTTTTGCTTGTTTATTTGAGTTTTTAAAATTTTTCACATTTTTTTCCAATTTGTCTTCGTTACAGTCTCGTAAGTTTTTTTCATGGCGTAATTTCATTTCCATGAAATGTTATTCATTTATATGCTGTTTTTTCTCTTTAATTCTTTGATTTAATTCATTCTCTCTGTGTTATTCCGAATTTGTCCTCTTTATTCATTTTATTTTACCCGTTAATTTTTTTCCAATTTTATTGCATTCATTTCTGTCGTTTTCAATTCTTTTTACTTCAATTTTAATTTCGTTGCAAGAGGGTTTCGAAAAGAGCAGAGGCAACACATAAATTACCATTGCAAAACATTTAAAAAATATTTCTTTATATTTTGATATACAAAATAAAAGCAAATAAGATATTTACGGCGAACTATAACATTCCGCCTTTCCTGATATAAATCCCACAAAAGGCAGATCTGATATAAAATAAAATACAAGAGTAAAAATAGTAATAATACAATCAGTTCAACGACATTTGCTTTTTGTTCTCTAACATTCACTTGACGCTAATTTGTTTTATGGAAAGAAAGAATTAAAAAGTATAAATCAAATGCATGAAGCAGACGACAAAATTCTTTTTGCTGACATCCATTTTATTTGCAAATGGCTGACCCTTTCTTCATTCTGCAATTGCCCAATAGTTTGCGAATTTTGTACAAAGCTTTTTCGAATCTGTTGAAATATTTCTTCGCTAACTTGACTTTTCAAAATGAGTGTCTTGTTTTTTTATTGTATGTTGAATAACATTAATTTTCCACGAGAAAAATGGTTATTGTACTAAAATTGATATTGCATTCTGATTGCTTTCTCTCTCATGAAGAAGTAAACAACAATCTTTGTCTGTCACTCTTTCTTTCTGAAGTGTTTATCTTATTGATATAGAAAGGGACGTAGTTGATGATTTGGGAAGCTTGGCTTTTGGAGAAGCAACATACAACATTTAGTGAGATTTATTATTGTATAATGTAAGTAGAAATACAGTCGGCCATTGCAAAAGAAAAGTTGCTGATCCCTTTTCTATATAAACATTCCTCGACAAACTCAATGTCTGAACCTGGAAGTCTTGTTACACAAAATGCGATTTAAGTAAACTTATTTGATAAATACATTGCTGATGGCTTTAGTATTAAAATGCATGGACTGTCAGAATGGGAACATTGCAAGTGTTCTGGGATTGTTGCAAACGTTATTCACAGAATGTACATGTTAAGTATATTATGGCAATGTATTTCTAATGGTTTAACTATAAAAAATCTATTCAAATATTATTCCAATTCCATAGTCCAATTCCATAGCCCTGAGGTAGGATATCGGTTTCCGGGTCTGAAGCGAATTTTTTAACCCTGCCTCGCAGTACTGGATGGGATAATGGAAAGTTTATAGCCACACTGAAGAGATGTAATACATTGAAACAGCTATCTATGGATGACACTATATATATATATATATATATATATATATATATATATATATATATATATATATATATATATATATATATATATATATATATATATATATATATATATATATATGTATATATGCAGACATATTTAGGGCATTGATTCGAGAACTGTTTTATGCAGATGAAACCACTTTTGTGGTCCATGTTGAAGAGGATATGCAGGTTACAATGGATCGATTCTTAGTTGCTTGTGCTGCATTTTATCCCACAATAAGTTTGAAGAAGAGAAAGATAATGTTCACACCTGACCAAGTGAACCCTATATTGTGCCAAATATTTGTGTGAAAGAAATCAGATTAGAAGTTGTGGACATGTTCTCATAATTAACGAACACCTCATTAATAGAAATGTCGATGCCGAGAACTACCCAAGAATCGCAAAGCTTTTGGTAAATTGTGGTTGGATTGTGGAATGACTATTCGAACTAAAGTCGGTGTTTATAAGACATGTATTCTGACGTTATGGAATCAATATTTTCTGGACCTGTCCAGTTCGTTTGGTCATGTCATATTCTGCTAGTCTCGGTTCTGCATTTGATTTTGGGATCCATGTTGTGAGTCTTAATGTCCATCAGTTGTCAGCCATTCTTGCAATATGGCCAGCCCATTGCCACTTGAGTTTCTTAATGGGTAAAATGTTATATTGGACTCCAGTTTTCCCCTAAAATACTGTCCTATTTTGTGGTCTCTCCGTGAAATGTTGAGCATGACATTCTCATGCGCATGTTGCATGGTTTTCAGTTAGCGGGTCAGTTTCTTGATGAGTTTCCATGTTTCATTTCCATAGGTGACTACCAGGAAGATACATTTCTTGTATACTCTTCTTTTTAGGACTAATGAGACTTACTTGTTTTTAAAGTCTAAGCTTGCTCTGACGACGGCTTGTCATTCTACGTGATCCTTCGCTTGATTTAATGGCAGACCCTAACACCACACACAGTTGTGCTTCAGGGAACTGAATGTACGACCATTGTCACATTTGATCACGGGTCAAATGCGCTGAGTTGGATATGTTGTACACATGAGCAATGAACGACCTCTAAAACGAATTTTTAGATGGTCTGGTAAGCGACCATACCTAAGAAGGGGTACAGGGACTACACAAAGGATTATCTCGAGAATTTCGTGGGAAACTGGAAAGAGGTGGCACTGGATCGAGGTGAACGGGGTTGCTCTGTTAAGGAAGTATATGTTTGAGGAGAGGCACACTGAACCGAAACTGGTCATTACGCAGAGGGGCTTTATCAGAGAATATAAAGAACTGGAAGTGTGATGTCTGTGGTCATACTCTATTTTCAAATGCAAACCATGGAAATCACATTAAATCACGAATAATTCTGCAGAAACAGACTGCGTATAACAATCTTTTACCCCCCCCCTCTTCCAGACAGTACGTGGCAATATGTGGCAAAAATTGTGGGACGAGCCCTGGACTGAATAAACATATGAAAGTGCAAGAGACAGCAATTCGATCAATCCTGTGAGCAGTCTGACCTTTGTCAGGTATGCTTTAAACCTTGCAGGTCAGCAGTTGGACTTAACACACACACACACACACACACACACACACATATATATATATATATATATATATATATATATATATATATGTAAATATAAAGAGAGAGAGAGAGAGAGAGAGAGAGAGAGAGAGAGAGTGGTGAATTAGGTATTATAGATTTTGAAGCCCATGAATATTTTCTCGTTTTTTTTGGAAAGGTGTGTCGTACTTATCTTTTTTATGGGGGTAGAACTACTTCGTTTCGAAATCAGAATTCAGAATCTCGTCTTCAGTTGGGCTCTAACACTGTCAAGATAATTATCTAAGCCTTTGAACACATCGAAAGAAACAAATAAATCAAGAGGAAAAGGAGAAGTAAAGAAGACTAGAAAGAAATAAAAACGAAAAGTAAATAACGAGGGAAAGAACGAGTGAAAAGACTGGCAAGGAAAAGAGAGAAATTAGACGAAAAGAGGACAAGAAAAATTGAGAGAAAGAAAAAGAGAAAAAAAAGAGAGAAAAGCCTTGATTTGTTGAGAAAAAAAAGGTCAAAAACGAATTGAGAAAAAAAGAGGACATAGTAACATGAAAAAAAAAAAAGAAGAAAGATTTGACGGCAGAAAGAAAAAAGAAAAAGAGGACAAATTAAAACTAAAGGAAGATGAAGGAAGAATAAAACCGTGGAAAAGGAAAAGAAAAAGAAAAACTCGAAAAGTGAATGAATTTAAAAAGAACTGAACGTAACCAGCAAAAAGCTAATCTGAGATAAATGAAGAAGAAATGAAACCAATAGTGAAGAAAATAATCAAAATGCCAAGAAAATATTGTGAGGAGAAGCATGTTCCAATTTGAAAGAAAAGGAGTTTTTCGTTGAGGATCCGGAAAACGAAGAGAATATTTGAAAGGAAGAATAAAGGAATCAAAAATTAAAATCTTCTGACAAAACAAAGAAAAACGGTAGCAAAAAAAAAAAAAAAAAAAAAAAATGAACGAATGCAAAAAATGCAGTAACGAGGGAGAAAGCAGACGTATAAGATGCAAAGATAGAAAGGTCGGGGTTAAAAGAGACAGAAAGGAAGATAGACAGAAAACTAATGCAAACGAGAGAAAGAAAGAAAAACACCGTCGCTCCGACCAACACATCCCTCTCCGAATATTCCAGTTAATATATGTCGGGGGGAAGGGGCGAGATTGGATGGGGGAGAGGGTGTTATTTAAGTGAATGGCGGTAAGATAGGAAAAGGGCAAACGCCGTTTTTTTTTGTTTTGTTTTTTTTTTCTTCATTGTCATCCGCTGCGGTCGCCATTTTAAGAATGGCATGTCGGGAAGGGGAAGTAAAAGCATGGGAGAAGAGAGACGAGAATTTAGAAAGTAAAAATACCGAAGGTTGGGGAGAATGCAAAAAGTCGGGATTGGAGTGAAATAAATGGGTTTTCTCCAAGTCTTGGGAAAGTTCCCAAAGGACGAAGAGGAAAGGGAACCAATTGGATCAACGCAGAGAAATCGCCGGTTACAAATATAAGTAGATATATATTCATGCATACGGATGTAAGTGTGCATGCGTGTGTATATACAAATAAGCATTTGATAGTAAATACACATCCATTCATATATATACATATGTGTGTGTGTGAGTGTATGTTTGTATATATTATTATGATGCGTATGCATATATACGTTGCACATATATATGATTGTGTGTGTATATGTGTGAGAAAATATCTATTTTTATATATGCTTACATATATGTATATATATATATGTATGTGTGTCTATATACATATATATATATATATATATATATATATATATATATGTATATATATATATGATTATTAACTGCGTTATATTATGTTGAAACTCGAACCTGCGACCGATATGATAGCCGCTTCAACATAGCCTTACTCTTACCATTTCTTTATAACAGAATGGTCGCATTGAAAGATACAAATAGAGCAGACTGTGAGTAAGCGAGGTGCGAACTCGGAGTTGAGACAGTTGTTAGGGCTTCTGTATTACCGGCTGCGATTCACATCATTTGTAAGAGCAACTCTACGTTCGAACAGCCATCCTATAAGGCGCAGGTTCGATTCCTGCAGCAGCCCCATTTTCTTTAAATTGTTTCTATTCTATTTACGTTGTCTTGGCTAAGTGTTATATTTGCTGTATAATAACGGGATTTTATTTCAGATGAGAGTTTCAATATAATATAACGCAATTTATAATCATTGTGTACCATTATATATCGATTTATACATGTGTATCCGTGTTAATCTTTCTTTTCTATCTCTTAGATGACTCTTTACATGGTGCTCTCTGCGATTCTAAGAAGGTTCTCTGTTTGCTTTGCTGATTTCCAGGTTTTGCACCAATAAGTCATTTCTGGTGCAATGTTTGATTGCATACGTTTCAAGCACATTGGGGAGATGCTCTTCAATATGTATTTATTTATAACAAATTATTCCCAGCCAAATCATTATGCATCGTTTTATTCCGCTTCCATAAGTGGAGGATATTATACAAATAATTAGGCAACAGAAAATGGAGAACGGCTGGATATTTAGCAAGAAGAAATGACAATCAATGGAGTAAAAGACTTACTGATTGGTGCCCATGGTATAGTAAACGCAGCAGGGAGAGACCAGACACAAGGTGAAAGGGTGAGATGGAAAGGTTTGTCGGTAAGAA
>OY735205.1:47952012-47957012 GCA_963457665.1 Thysanoteuthis rhombus | reverse complement strand
TAATAATAATAATAATAATAATAATAATGATAATAATAATATTAATAATGATAATGATGATGATGATGATAACAATAATGATAATTCAATCCTTTTTAATTCACCAATAAATTCACGCATAACCTCCACTGAAACCACCCAAATAAATACTAATAAACTTGCCATCATCCCGACCTCCCCACATATAAACTACCAGAATACACAATGACGATAAATATTCTTCCTTACCAATAAACTTATATTATTGGTGAATTTCCATACACATCTGTAAATGACTACACAAGAATTTATTTGATTACAACAATAGCAGAAACAACAATAATAGTATTAGTAGCAATAGAAGTGGGAACAATGATGTAAGTGATGATAATTATGATGACGTTGTTGATGATGATAATTATAACTATTAAAAGATTGAAAATTCATGCGAAATCCCATTTCAACAAAAATTAACGTTATCCCCCGAATCTCCCTCTCTTTCACCCTTTTTTTCCTACCAAGATAACATAAAATCATACCAATATCCAAATACATCCATTATATAAATAACACAGATCAATAAAGCATGAACAAAGGACAATCAGCATGCACACATAGGGAAAAAGAAATGAGAAAACAACCCTCAAAAATAAGGAAAGTACCCCACAAAATAAGAACAAGAACAAAAAAGTCAAAATGGAAACAGAAAAACCCCAGATGTCAGTTGATTGCAATGGTGTGAAACCGATCAGTAGTAACAAAACTTTGAATATAATTCATTTAAGCTCTTTTTTTGTGTTTTAAGACATTGAGCTCTATCACCATAGAAAAAGCAACCCTTAAAACAGTATATGATGATTATAACATTCTGTCGGGCAAAGACAGTCCAATCTAATGATACACAAACACATATATATGGGCTAAACAGCCATCGGTAATGCAAAGGTCCAGACAACTGTTTTCACCACAAATTCTTATTATGTTCATTTTTTGGTCTGTATCTGCTCATTTCGTTCCTTTCAACGTGACGGTTAAGTATTATGAAATGAATGTATGATCCGACTGAATGATTATATATTACGTTATATTATATTGAAATTCTTATCTAAAATGATTCCTGTCATTACACGCTTAATGTATCACTTGGCCCAGATACGGTAAATAGAATAAACAATCAAAGAAAATGGGGCTACTGCATGAATCAAACCTGCCACCGATAGGACAGCAGCTTCAACGTAGCGTTGCTCTTACCATTGAGCTAAACAGCTGCCGGTAATGCAAAGGCTCAAATATGTATTTCAGCATATATAACTATTTTTGAGCTACGTTCTATGTGTTTACGTATGTATTTATAAATCAATATATTTACATAGAGTTCAGCGTATGTTAATAAGATTGAAAGGCCTGACTCACATATTTTGTGGGTGGGGGGCTCAATTTTTCGATGATATATGGCTCGCACTGTCGGATATCAAAGCAATCTTGCCATCATTTCACAGACTGAACCAGGTAGAAAGAGTTGCGATGGTTCCGGACGAAAAATGGAAAACCATTGGAATTAGTCACTTTGAAGTTGGTAATAACCTACCAGTAACGTCTTCACTAAAAGTACTCCAAGTTCCAATGAAGGCGACAACAACATACCAAAGGAGAAAGAAAAAGAGGCTGTGAGAGAGTTTTTGTTGTTGCTCTTTAGAAAGCTTGAGTTCTGATGATTGAGGGTTGACTCGAATCAGGATATGTTAAAAGAAGATATGACAAGTATGAAAAAAAAAAGGCTTCAAAGACATCTGTGACTGGCTTTATGATATAACTATCACAGTCTAATTTCTTTTTGAAAGAGTGAAGCAGAAAGGAAGATAAATTTCAAAATTTGTGTATTAACTTTGCTAACAGACTACTGAGGCCAGATCAGCCATCCCGTAAAGATAAGGCTTGGAATCCGTAATCGATGGACATACTATGAAATCAAATATGACTGACGATGTATTGAGGGAGAAATAAGAACCACCAACCTCTGTAGAGTGAAGTTAGAATTATAAAAAACAACGTTCGAAACAAAGAAGATAGAGGGAATCGGCAAAAATGCTTTTCTCTAATAACCTCTTCAGTAGGTTAAGCATAGAAATAATCATTATATGCGAAACTATGATTCGAAACCCCTCACCTCAGATATAAGATCCAATTCTGAAGTTGCACAACCTGATAGTGCGACGAGACAATGGCTTTGTGGATAAAGGTTTAGGCATCCAGCTTGTTAGGGAATCAGAAGTTTTATGTTAGGGTGGGAATATATAGAAACACTTAGTTGGTTCAGAAAGTCCGATGACTAGAAAATGGAAAAGAGAAAATCTTCCAGGTTTCTGCAGTGATAAGTGAATTCAGACAATGAGCCTCCATTCTCTCGGTCGTAAAATCATTCCAAAACGGCTCAGTAGTCACAATATTATCTTTTTTTTTGTTCACTCTTTTTATCTGAGTCCCTCAAATGCAACATGCTGGATATAAGTTGAGGTGCCGTATCTTTCTTACAACCAAATCTATCAGCATACATATCAGACTCAAGTCTAAAGTAAAATTTTGCATTAGGCCTCATTAACTAGCAGATACCTGGTTGCTTAGCAATGCTAATCGTTTACATATATCAGCTGGTAATCAACCTGATTATGTAGGTAGGCATATATATATATATATATATATATATATATATATATATATATATATATATATATATATATATATATATGTGTATATATATGTATCGGCATGTAATGATGTATATTTCTTTTTTTCTCTATCTATAATCAAACTCCCGTCCAAGTTGGAGGCTGGAGTTGACTTTTCTTCGGTAGCGAGAACTACAACAATCCCCACCTAATTTAGGGAAGTGTATTCCTCACTGTCTTTCTGCCCCATCACATTAATCCGAACCGATATATAAAATCAACATCTTCCTACCGTGATTGAAATCACGACCAAGTGATTGGAAGGAGCTCTCTTACTGACTGAGCCAAATTGACAATATTTACGGCAATATATATTAGAAATACATAAGGGTCCATTTCATTCTAATAAATACATTTCTCGTCATTCATCTTCATTCCCTATGATTCCTATCTGTCAGCATTAACATTTCCCTACTGTTATATGAAATCAAGACCAAGTGATTAGTAGGCGGCTCTCTTACCAGCGGAGCCAAAGTGAAAAGTCTTACATATCCACGAAAATTTATGTTACAGGTGCACAATAGCTCTCTTCATTCTAATGAACGAATGAATAAATAAATGCATTTGCAGTAATCATGAGTAGAGATTGAACCTGCAACATCTAAGTTTGTTTGTCCATCTATACTACTATCTATCGATAACATCTATCTCATTCTGTTAATATTTATCTTTGCCTGTTTGTATTCATCAATCTTACTTACCCTGCACGCAACCGAGTCTATATCTATGCAACTATTTTTATATCTCGGCCCATGTTTACACATCTATCAAATCATCTCAACCCGTTGAGGTATAGCTATATCTGTCAAGAGAAAGATTGATATATATAGAGGCTGACTGATAGAAGCTGACAATCTCCGCGTATCTTAGTCTGCTCACGTCTATTCCAATTTCAGGATTTGCTATTGGGGTAACAGCGGAGGCAGTTATCCCCCAAAATACTCACGAACCGAATCTTTTCGCTGTCAACTATCTTGGCATGCCAGTGACGAGACATATATCTTCAAGAAGATACTTGCAATATGAGAGGGTATAGGACATGTGTACATGCCTGTCCATAAGACATTACTGCTAAGTAAACACAAGCAGTTTCGGCCGAGATTCGAACTTGGTTACAATTCTGTTCTCCATGACAACCACACATCGTTTACCCACACGTGTGTGCATGCATACATACACAGCACACGCTTACATCACGACTCACCATCGCAATCAATAATTGAATAACCGTGGCGTCATAATTTGGAGTCGTGCAAAAATTTTCCCTTGAAGAAGATATATGATCGGAATAAATTCTATTTATGACATCACTGGCGTTTTTCTCTGGAAAGCGTCTGAAATAGACCAGAAAAAACATCTAGATTCTGGAGAAGCTAAATGTTACTAAATAAACCTATCAGAATAAGGCCTCCAAAACGTCAAAAATATTTTTTCCAAGATAAATTAGGAGAAAAAAAAATTTAGAATGGAGTACCGATGCTAATTTTCTAATCTGTAGCCAAAACGGTATGGCCAGGAGTTCTAGAATACACAAACGGACATATAAAAAAAACCTTTTGTCATCTCTGATAGCTACGGTAGTTCAACTATTTTATTCCATGTATCTTAATTTTAATTATCTACGTATGTGACGGGAATGATAAATGTCTTGACTTTTTATGCGCACAAATATATATGCATATATTTATAAATACGAATATATATGTATATATTTGTAAATACGAATATATATGTATATATTTATAAATACGAATATATACGTACATATATGTATTTTTTCATACTACCCATTAATAAAAAGTTTCACATGAATGTGCATGTATACACAGATGATAAATGCATATCTCTCTATATATATGTATATAGAGAGTGAGATATATGCATACTTATGCAGAATCATATATTTATGAATTCGATACGAACATATACATGTGTGTGTGCGTGTATATGTGTGTACATTTGACATGAACACCACACACACAAACATATGTGACATGCTATGAATATGTATAAAAGTCCTTTTTCACAATTTGCTTCTCTCCAGATACATGCCGTTAGCAGAGTGTTAGCCACTGTAATATTTTTAATATTCAAATCAATGATAATATCTTTCGCTTGTGTCTCGCTTTATTATTTATAAAGTGCATTTCGTCTTCACTAGATAATCGGCATCCATGTTCCTTTTGTATTTTTATTCTTTCATCTTCCCTCGTCGGAAAATGCATATATTTACTACTTAAATACGAAGCTGCGATTCAAGGCGAACATCCTTCTGCGTTTTAAGGTCTTTCGTTC
>OY735205.1:47932012-47949512 GCA_963457665.1 Thysanoteuthis rhombus | reverse complement strand
CACATATATGAATATATATATTCATATTCATGTAATGATTAGTGTGCACATGTATAGACATGAATATACGCTTGTGGGAATATATATATATATATATATATATATATATATATTATTATTATTATTAATCTATATTTATACATAAAGGATGCATTTGAACATACGGCTGCTTTCTTACTACACACACAACCATCTTTTCATTTTATAATCTTAGATCTGTGTGATTAATATTCACCACTAAATTAAGAGCATTGACAAGGAAGGAGGTTAGATTAAATATTTGTTGTGTAAGATGGATCATCAGGCTATCAACGTATTATTCAATTATGTATATGGTTATAAGTATCTACACTTATATCTGTATTAATAATGACATAATGTGGTCCTTCCACTTCTTACAAAAAATTCAAAACGCATTGCAAAAATATGAAATCTTGTTTGAAGTTCCAATAATGATTTAAACTCAAAGAAAATAACGAAGTTAACGGCAAGAAAAGAAAAATTTACCTTTGCGCATTAAAAACAGATTTCAAATTATTTCTACTCAAATAGTTTTTGAGAAAGTTAGTTTGATTTCGCCAAGATTGATTCGCTTTGACAGAAAAATTAAAATTCCGTAAATAAAAATCTTTCAAAAGTGTAAAACCACTATGAATATATCATGGACGCAAAGTTTCTCACTTTAACGAGTGCACCATGGGATTTTGAAAAAAAAATTGCTTTCTTTTTATTTGAAATTTAATGAAAATAAATAGAGAACATCATCTTGTAACATTTTTTTTCTCTGATGGAGCAATTTCCCGCCTTAAATTACCTGAACATACGACGAGCAATTTCTAGATAGATAGATATATAGATGAATAGGGAGATAAATAGATGAACAAAGATAAAATATGAATAGAGATTATAGGAGCTTTCCACCTTTTCTCGCTAATATAAACCTCTAATTATCTTAAGTCGATTAAAGCAAACTGTGTTAATCGCCATGTAAATTCGAAAAACGACCGCTTAAATTTCCAAGGCCAACGACTCTGAACACATTGGTGACATTTGAACGAGTAAGACAGTGTCAAGTGGATACGTCTGAAGATGTGCTTAGTGGTGCGTAAAGTTTACTTATGCATGACCTGTTTTGAGGCTGTTGTTTTAGTAAAGTGTCAAACATCTGCATTAATAGATTGATTAACTAGATAGATAGATAGATAGATAGATAGATAAAAACAGATGTAGATAGAAAGATACAGATGCGCACACAAATACTATCGAATGTTTTATTCCTTTTGAAGTCTTATTTTAGCCATCTTTTTTGTGTTTCTTCACAAACCATTTTCAGCAATTTACATGATGCGGGTTCGAGTCTCATCCGGAGATAATTTTTTATTCGGAATTCCCGGAATCTGCTCGTTCGGATGCCACATCTGGAAAGAGGTTACCATTTTCTTGGCAAGGAGGTCAATCGTTGGTTTTGCTGCATGACAACGTTCTACTTCTTGTTGCTTACAGGAAGCAAGCGATCGTGGAGCTGGGATGGGAAGTTCTTCCACAATCAGAATAAAACCTGTTGGTCAGTAGTTCTACCAATTGTCGAAATATTCCCCGGATAATTAATCGAATCAAAACGAACATCATTCTTTTGTGATGAAATGCCAGCTTTAGCTGAAAAGTTCCGCACAATCATGGACAGGAATCATATTCAGTTGGCAAAATAATGACTTCAAGAACATCGTAAATCAGTTACGTGGGATTAATAATATAGATCATGGAAGAATATTTTTCTGTGGAAAAAGCGGCACACTTTCTGAAATAAGGTCTATATATGGAGGCAAAATAGGAAGTAAGTGAGCAAAAAGAAGCTGCACAACAATGAGTTAGTAGGTGTAGTGTATAACACCACCACTTTTGTTTTTATAGAAAGTTAATTTTCTTCTAATTAAAACAGCAGGATTTCATTATTGCATTGAATATCTATTGCCAAAAATGTTTTTTGTAAGCGTGTACACATTTTGGGACGGCGGCATAATATTTATATCTACTGCAACGGGGTTTCAATGCTGTCATAAATAATAACTGATAATATCTGTTTTGATCGTATGATGTTCAATCAAACATAATGGAATCCTGCTATGTTTGAAAATAAACTTTCTATAAAAAGCAATAAGAGGGTATTCAGTAATGGGCAATATGTGTTATGTGAACAGTGTGAAAATAACAAACCCGATTTAGTGTCAAGAGAACATTATTTAGGCTTTAAGGTCTTTTTTGTATTAGGGTATAGTAATTGAAGATTTGTTCGTTTTTACGGTAATTTCTTTCAGTTTCACCCAAATAATTCAATGATCCGATTTGAGACTTGTTAAAAAAATGTTCACGAGGAGATTAACACCACGTGGCACTGAACGCTTGAGAAGTGCCGAAGAACATATCGGCTGGAAAGTTGACAATAAAGATGGTGATAATATTCGATCAAATAATGGAATGAATACCTTTCGCACAGAGAAAAAAATATCTCATATATGTCTGGTTAGTCACTCAATTGGAACTGTCATGAGACTAACGTATTTTGGCAACATGCTGTGTTCTGGGTGGTCAATCAAAAATTGGAAAAAAGGGGTGATCAATGAATAAATGTTTTTTGAGGATTGTAATCCCTAGGAAAAAGTTCAAATTTTCAAAAACCAAGCATGAATATTGGTGGACACAAACTAAACGACTAATTCAGGAAAAAACTTCCATTACATATTGAACATAAGAGCTTTTGAGGCTATGAGTTTTCAAGAAAAAAAAAAAAAAAGAGAAAGAAAGAGAGAAACCGTTGTTTTTGTTTCTATAAAATAGAATAGACTATAGATATCCAGGTAGTCTGGTAGGCAGGCAAACAGCCAGGCCAGCTCAAAAACAGAAGGAACATAGGTTGACAGTTTTTGTTGATGGTTTCTAATTCAGCCCTTTGGGTTCAAGATTGGAGAAAGTTGTTCGATAATACCGCCGATACGCATCCAAGTGGTCAGGAATCAATATCTCTGAGTAAATTCTAGATAATTTTCTCACTTAATCGCATTTTCTCGCTTTACTTCCCTTTTTTTTCCATTGCTTTACTCGCCCCGAAGAAAGTCTTTACCAGATTTTTCCAATGTACACGACGAGATCAAAAGGAAAACCGCTGATGATAAGATTCTGTAGTCACAATCTGTGACATTAGAATGTCCTTCATGAGTAGCAGGAGAAGGAGCATGCATTCGGATATATATATATATATATATATATATATATATATATATATATATATATATATATATATATATGATTCATGACTGTTTTTATGAAAGCTCGGGTTTGAAAAAAATTGAATTAGTATTCCAGTTTCTTTATTCATTTACACAATATATATATATATATATATATATATATATATATATATATATATATATATATATATATATAGAGAGAGAGAGAGAGAGAGAGAGAGATAGATAGATAGATAGATAGATGGATAGATAGATAGATAGATAGATAGATAGTGTGGTACAAATGAGGCTAGCAGTATAACATAATTTGATAATGATATATTAATGATATAAAGCCACTTCTGATATGTAATGGATTTATTTCATTGAATGCTCGATACATACAACTTTTTACTATTGAAGTTAAGTTGTTTTAGAGTAGAGCCGGAAATAAATAGAAGAATGTGGATTATATATATATATATATATATATATATATATATATATATATATATATATATATATATCAAAAGATGAATATATCCAGTAACAAATTTAAATCTTGTTAAACACTCATTCAGACTGAAGTTTATCGGTTACACGTAATTTTCCACTTAAACGAGTTGTATTACTTTTTAATGTATCTTAATATGAAATTGATAAGACGAAGGTTAGGGTTGTGTTCACAATTATTGGCACATCTATAACCGTATCAATAGCATTAGAATCAAGACTCGATGAATTTGAAATTCTTGAGAGCATTGAGACTGTCCAGACCAGTAGTTCTCAACCAGGTGTCATGCCCCTCCCCAGAGGGTGAAAATAATTTCAAAAGTGGGCGTGGGTCCGCAGGAAAAGCGATAAAGTAAGAACTTCTCTAATTATTTAGAGCATTCACTTCAGATTTGTTTGTATGATGTTGGGATGAACATAGTATATTGAAATTCATTTTTCACATATTTGCTGTACTCATTACAAACTAATTATTTTTAGAAAACTGTGAAGGCGATGTGGAGACAAGATACAACTAGTAAAGGGGGTGTGATGGTAGAAAGGTTGAGAACCATTGGTCCAGACGATGGCAGTGCTGGGGTCTTTGAAGATGATGGGGAACGTGCTGGAGATTCGAGGAAGCTTGCTGCCACTTGCATGAAATATTAAGCTTAACTGATGTGTGTTACGTGTGTGTTTGTGCGTGTGATTTTGTGTGAGAGACAGAGAAAGACAGAGAGAGATAGAGTATAAATATATATATATATATATATATATATATATATATATATATATATATATATATATATATATGTATGTATGTATGGTGTGTCTTTTCTTTTTTGCTTCTGACATCTTGTTTCATCGATCTGAACCGTTAAGTCCAGTTTATTAGGCAGCCTGCCCTTCTTCTGAACCGTAAAATAAAATTGGTCCCTCTGATCTTTGATGCTTTTTTTCGACATCACATGACTACCAGCTTATTCTCTTCGTACATTTTTACTCTCTCTCATTTTATATCTTCCGTTGAAGTACTTTGAACGCAATATTCAGAACGATGCTCACAGCCCTGGTCACGCTTGTACTTGTTTATTGCTGCTTCGTAGGAATAATTTTTCTCCAACATTACAGACCCAACCCCTCAAGATTATCATCATCATTATATATTTTTTTCTTTCTCTTCTTCTTTTTGTTTTTTCTTTTTTGTGTGATGTTTATATTCTTATAAATTCTCCTTTCGTCTTTTTTTTCTTTTTTTTTCCCCCATTCTTCTCCCTCCATCCCTTTTCCGGTTTCCTTGTCTTCTCTTTTTCTGTCTTCTGCCTTCTTTTCTTTTTTTTCCACTCTTCTTCTTCTAATCCATCTCCATTTCCTCTTCCTCTTCCTTCTTCTCCCTTAAATCATTTCCCGTCTTTTATACCCCTCATTTTTCATGCCATCTTTTCCCTTTTTTCCTTCTCCTCTTCATTCTTTTTCGTCCCCTTTTCTTCTTCTTCTTTCCCCCTTTTCATTTTCTCGGTTTCTTTTCTTCTTCCTTTCTCTACTTTCGGGAACATCATCGACGAGGAAATTATCATTCAATAACCCAGAAAATACAAAGTCAACATAAGAGAGAGGTACGATCAGTTTATCTGCAGCAGTTTCCGTTACGCCTTACAAACAATCAATGAATAATAAAGATTGGCTAGAATAAGGTATTGCACCTTAGTGAGGATCGAACTCCCAACAGAGTAGTAATGGTTTGATAGATTAGCTTTCTTACCATTACACCACGCCAAAGTGCGTAAGATATTAACTAAACTTACTAACATTCTGGACCAAGGGACTCTCCGTGAAGATTGAATACTTCTCTAACGATCTGTCAAGCGAATTTAGTTAACTAACTATCGCACCAGGTACCCATTTGATAAGCCCAGTTCAATCTACCACAACATCACAAGTGCAGGATACATTGAGAGAATTGAACTCTCCACACGGCAGTAACGTTCTGTTACACTAACTCACTAAACATTGCCTCACTGCAAGACGCCTCCTATCGTTGGTCGATATCATTTGTTCCAGGGTACACACTTTTTTCATTCAATGATTTAAAAGCGTGGACTTTATTATCTGTATTCTAAGTACTGGATCAGAATGTATTTTTATCGCTTTTTTGTGTTCCTACCGGACAATCACCATTAGGTTTTGCCATTGGAACCAGCTGCTAGGAATGGAGACTCCTTTTGCCCTAAATGGAATACTGGCGACCAAGAGGCTACAGGAAGTCGGTATTTTAATGCATAGATAATGGCAAGTTCTCTTTTCGTCATTGTAATATCCTAAGTAGACGATCAGACACGAACAATGAACCTTCATGCGTCTTTGGAACAGATCAGTCCCACTCTAGAGTCGTCATCGCCACTCAAGCAACGAGATAGAATTATTGATTGATAGAATTTACCTACGTATTCAAAAAATATAAAAAGTTTTAAATATTATTTCAAAGAACTCAGACGTACAAATTTTTCTTTGGGTGCGCTTTAGTCTGATCATTGGTCGGGAGTTATCGTCCAACTTTTTCAAAATCTTAGTTAGACCAGATATAGAACGCCAGTGTATGTGGTAGCCAACAATGTATGATTTGACAAAATATTGACAATCTTCCACTGAATCAGAATTTTTCAAGATTTATATCTGATCTTTGATGATATAGTAGAGAGATTGGGTGCTATTTTGTGACTCACTAGAAATACAAAGGGATGAAAGCTGGTTTGGAATACAAGATTGGTGTTTATGTGCACATATATACGTATGAATGCCTTGTTTTTTTCCCATGAAATTTTAAAAGCAAGAGAATTGGAGAGCTCTCTGAATATACGAGAATTAGAAATTTTTACTCGGTATCAGTATAAATGTTTACCCAGTATAGACTGTAATTCTGAGATGAGACATTATGAGTATCCTCCGTGTTCCAGCTACGGCCGTCCTCTGATATAAAGACACACACACACACACACACACACACACACACACATATATATATATATATATATATATAGAGAGAGAGAGAGAGAGAGAGATAGGTAGGTAGATATATATATACAGAGAGAGAGAGAGAGAGAGAGAGAGAGAGAGAGAGAGAAAGAGATAGATAGATAGATACATGATAAGAATATGGAAGCATACATGTCTTCCTACCGACATACGTACATACATACATTGGAAGAGAGTAGAATGGGAGGAAGTACAGAGAGATTGATATAGATGTGTGTCTTATGTGCTGTTGTTTGAGCGTGAGAGCGAACAGACCTGCATACTCACACACTCGTCTGTATGCATTACAGACAGAAGAAATACGTGAGCACATTGAGTAATGTATAATATATATATATATATATATATATATATATATATATATATATATATATATATATGAGCAAAACCAGTGAGTCGGTTAAGGGGCTTCTCAATCTTGGTCTTTTCCCAGCCCTCCATTATTGCAAAATAAGTGAATGAAGCCGATTATCCAATAATCCCATTACGACTTCTCCACATTCACCCCTAACCTGCGTATCTCTAAATCCTTCTGCTTACATTGTAAAGGTGAACACGCACGCACGCACGCACACACGCACAGAGGCCAGCACAGAAATACAGCCAAAGCCCACACACATGAACAAACATACTCACGCATGTATATATTTGATTAGAGGCCACACACATATACACACATGTGTATGGAAATGCTACCACTCATGTGTGTCTCTGTGTACGTTTATGAGTCTAAGTATATTTCTTCTTATCACCCACTTACATATATATGATTTAAGAGAGAATTTGGAAAGCCATAGTAGATGTTATAAATGAGACATTATTAGATTCTATTTAATTTCATATATCACATTAGTTGACTAACGAAACATGTTAAATTAAGTGAAGAAATTTTATTTGTAACATCAGTCTTTCCAAATTGTCTCTTCAATATAATATTGTTAGTTGAATTACAATCTACATCCATAAACAGGTCATATATATATATATATATATATATATACATATATATATATATATATATATATATATATATATATATATATATATATATATATAATATATATATATATATATATATATATATATATATATTTATATATATATATATATATATATATATATATATATAATATATATATATATATATATATATATATATATATATATATATATATATACATATATATATATATATATATATATATATATGTATATATATATATATATATATATATATATGCTTGTATTGTGGATGTGAAATCATCTGACAGAATGCAGATGAAAGTGACATTTGGAAGTTGAAGACAAAACTTGGGAGAAAGCAGGTGTTACATCACAAATATTTTTTATTATCACAAGGGCATGTTCCAATGCATTTCGACAGGTGCCAGCCATTTTTCAGAGAAAAACTTGCAGCGCTACACGGCAAATTTTCCTCGAAGAAACATCGTGATCACTCAAGAAAAGAATATACGATCATAAGAGGGCCTTAAAACTGAATGAAAAGACAAACACCCTGGTTGATCATTGAAACACGCATAACCACAACTTCAGCTTTCACCAAGCCCATCTCTTTAAAATTATTATGACGCCTCATCACATAGACGTATTAAATCAGCCCTTATACCCAATGCAATACAATAACACTGAGGTATGGTCACTTCAAAATTGCAAACCCTCTAAATGCATTGATTTTAAAACAGAATCTCATAGTTACAACAAATTACAACACTTACAAGGAATTGGTGAACAGCCAGAAGTCTTTTTAAGAAATAGTATAAGCTCACACATACCACCCCTTCAAGAAAAGGAAAAGAAGTCCCATCCACCCTCAACCAAAAGGATTAAAAAGAAAAACAACACACCCTATTTCCACCTTTCCCTACATATACTAACACCTATCCATTGAATACCGGACACCACTTCACCATTCTAAAAGTAGCCCACTTTCCTGAGAACTGACCACTTGATCCCGACCCTTGCTCTTACCGCCCCTCCTAATCTAATACGCCTGGCACTCACAGAGGCAGGAAATAAACACCCTCTGATCCTTCCTGTCACAGATCCTTCTTATTTCAAACTTTACTCTCACCTGCACAATTAAAAACACCCCTTCCATTCACTCCTACAAAACAATCAAAAAGAGAAACCAAGGAGATATCCCCATCTCATCAATCGAACTCAAACATGTAAGCAGCACAATATACCCCGCACGGCTGCAAGTTTTCCCCTGTAAAAGATGGCTAGCACCTGTCGAAATGCATTGGAACATGTCCACATGACAATAAAAATATTTTTGATGTAACACCTGCTTCCCTTCAAGTTTTTCTCTTCACCTTCCAATTGTCACTTTCACCAACACACACACACACACATACACACACGGACACATATATACTTATGTATAGGAACAATAATGTTTGCGTATAAAACATGATAAAAGTTGGTGCAGTCATTGTTGGCATGGAAGGAGCTGAAAATTCGACAGCAGTGGGACTGTTATTGATGACGGATAGAAAAAAAATGCATAAACTTGCATCTTGCTCATCATCTTGCTCAAAAGCATATTTACTAATCTTAGTCTGGCAAAAGGTCATGGTAACATGTCACATGGCGTTCGACGGGCTACACTCACACTGGAAGGCTGGATAACAATGTCAACCATAATAACATTGAAGACGTTCCATTGAGATCCTATGTTTTGTGTGTGCTTTAAGCGTCGGTGATTAATTATATACACCTTAATGTTTATACGTATAAAGTTTTCAAGTATGTATATGTATGAAGGAGGGTGCATCAATAAGTCTAACATGTAGCTATTAGCTGGATATTGATCAGAAATTTTTGTTGTGTAAGATAACTGATCTTTTCATCATTACACCGTTGGCCTATTGAGACACCATATATATATATATATATATATATATATATATATATATCAGAATTATAATATATAAAAATTCTTACAAAGGAAACTACTGAGCTCGTTTCAGTGGAAGCGTCCATGCTTGAAACGGTGCGTAGGAATAATCTTTTGTCACTGGTTTTATTTCATCTCTAAGAAGATGATTGCAGAGTTGAAGGACATACAAACAAAAAGACACTATATATATATATATATATATATATATATATATATATATATAGCTCAAGGGAAGTTTGTGTTTGTTCTACACTGCTGGGGAGCCATGTGAATATAATTGTTTTGTTTTTAAATTCTCGAAACGGTCACATGGTAAACAACTAATGATCTCACAAGAAAAATTCGCACATAGTACCATAATACCAAATTCTGTGTAAAGCATAAACACTGAACATGAGTTATTTTAACAGATATTTGGAAATAAATTACTGCAATGACAACACCTTTTTGAAAAAAGTTAAAAAATATTTAGTATCTAAAGCTGTAAAGCTTTCTAGAATATAAGTATTGGACAGGCAGAAGCATAAACGAATACCAATTCTACTATATCTCCAGCTCTACTCTAAATCCAACTTAACATTTTAAGTTGAATATATCGAGCACTCTATGAAATAAACCCATCATGTATCGGATTTGGATTATACTATATTATATAGCATCCCTGATTTGTACTATATATATATATATATATATATATATATATATATATATATATGTATGTATTGCAAGCACATGTACCCGGTGAATGTAAACATTTCTTATCCCTCGCAACCGGCCGTCTGTTTACAGACTTTGAAACACATTTATTTGAAGTTTATTAGCAATCAAAACTTAATAATTTTACGAAACAAGACAGAATGAAAAACGCCAAATCGATGAATGTACAGCTAACTTTAATCGTTATGTAAAACTAAACAAATTAGCCCTTAGAACGACCACTGACTCTAGGAATCGGTGGTTCGTAAAAAACACTATAATTATCCTGATACTATTCCCCAGAGCCACTTTCATGTAACCGTTTAAACCCTTACACTATATGCTTTCATAAGTTTGAAGAAATTGTATTAAGCGTTAAAATACGGGTGATCTCGCTAGATTGAGTAAAGAATAGACGGAGGAAATATAAGGTAGAATTTTCATACATATTCGTCCGGTAGGTAGTTCAAGAAAAGGGAGATAAGTCTGAGAGTGCAGTCGCACACATGTACACATACATGGTAGTAATAAAAAAATAAATATAACAACACAGGAAAGTAAATTATGTTTTTTTGTAACTCAGTGCATTATGATAAATAATGATTTAATGTCCTACTCGTGCATACACAATGATCAGTACAAAGTATATATATATATCAGATTGGACAGCTCATGTCCGACAGAATGTGATAAATGTAGAGACAATTTATTTGGAAACATATTTCGTTCGGAACCGGAATTAACCGAAAATTTCTCTGCACAGCACTCATTTTCTTTATTCATTTACATGGTCAGCCGTTCGATTTGCTACTCGGTTAATTCCAGTGGTGAATGGAATATATATATAAAATAAGATGTCTATACAATTATCACACACTCACAGACATATATATATATATATATATATATATATATATATATATATATATATATATATATATGTATATATATATATATTGGTACAAAAACACTACCAATATATATATATATATATATATATATATATATATATATATATATATATATATATATATATATATATTTATATACATGTGTGTGTATGTGTGTGTATGGGGCATTCTAGGTGTGTCTGTGTGTGGAGAAAGAGGGATTGGTTAACAAGTATAAGTGAGTGTGTATCTGTGTTCATTTTGTGAAATTGTGTACATGTGTGGCCATCAATTGTAATTAAGATCATAACCTCACACGAAAGTGGTCAATGTTTAGTCGCCTTCGTACTGGGAATCCGTCATCCAGATCGTACAACATAATGGCACTAAAAATGAATGGTCATGGCTTTCTCTGATTTACAATTTTTTCGTCTCCCGATAGCTATCAGTGGAATTATCGCCAGAACGTTCTGTAAAGGGTAAAGTACTCTTATCACCGTACAGGGTAAGCCAAAAGTAGGTATATAGAACTGATTTATTAATCATTTTTTTCTTCTTCAGGTATCATCTGAGTGAACAACAAAGAAAGTGGACTCTGAAGCAGTCTTGGAAGATTGGAAATACTGCAAGAGGCATAACCCAAAACCACCAACATGCCTGACTATTTTTTATGGTATCAGAGATAAATTTGATGCTACGGGTCCAGAGTTTAATGCAGAGAAATTAGCCCAGTGACAAAGTAGAATGAGATGAGCACCTAAGAGACTAAACTTGACCTGATCCGTACTGTTGGTATTTTTAACTTGTAGGCAAGACACCTACAGTATCCGTCGGCAAGAACATCCTCCATCGCTGTCCTGAAAACGTCGCCTCCCCCACCAGAGCCACCTACATTGTTTCCGTGCCTCTACCGATTGGTCCTCTTGTAAATACTCAGGCCGCAGTCTTGAAAGCAGTTTACTTGTCCATTCTTTAATCCACGCCCCACCCCTCGCCTCCCCGAGCTCACCGACCAGCTTCTGCCCTGTCAAAATCTCTGAATCAAATGATTAGTCTCTCAAATGGATTACAGTTGGATCAGCAGATTAAGCTGCGGGATTAGTGGCGCAAATCCATCAAATGACAGGCAAACAAGTCATTGCCTAACCACAGAGAAATCCGACGCGGAGGAGATGCTAAGGGCAAATGATCCCGATTATTATTATTATTATTATTATTATTATTATTAGTAGTAGTAGTAGTAGTAGTAATTGTAGTAGTAGTAGTAGTAGCTATCTAAGTAACATGTGCTATCATGGGTAGGATTTATTAGACACACATATCAAAACTTGGGTAGGTGAAAAATGAAACAATATTCATGCTTCCGTTATTGCTACCCACTGACCTTACTACTACAGCCACACTCTTCCGCAACGTTTTTGTCAACTTCTGCACAGAGAAACCGTACATTGCCAGTGCGATAGGAAAATTAGATGATCAATTACTGATTTTAGCAATTCTCTTATAAAATGATTGGATGAGCAAATATTGGCAGCCGATCTGCATTGGATATATATATATATATATATATATATATATATATATATATATATATATATATATATATATATATAATTGATTGTACTAATCGACAATGTGAATAAAGACGTCAAGTTCATCTCTCCATCTTGTGTTCTGTCGGCCTCGGTTTCTAATGTGATCTCTGGGGATCCATGTTGTGAGATGTGATGTCCATCGGTTGTCTTTCATTCTTGCAACATGGCCTGCCCATTGCCATTTGTTTTTTAATAGTTTCTATGATGTCATGAACACACTGGGTTCATTTCTTGATTTTCCGACCATCGCCGTTGTTTCACCCACTATCGTAAATAATGAGGTCCGAGTTGAAAGTAGTTCCTAAACTGTCTTTCCTTATTCACATTATCGAATACTACAATCCATAACCTATCACAGTGCCGACGTAGGAACAATGATATACAAAGAAATACTTCAATACAAGTGGTTCTGAGACTAACAGAACACAAGAACAAAACTGGCCTGCGACCGGAGAGGGGAGAAATGAGTTAAGGATGACACTCACACCCCTTGCCTACCGGGGGGATCCCGATGGCTCAATATGTTATCTCTGATCTAGGCTAGGTAGATGTTTCCATGGGAAATGATACAGGTTCGAATCCCATCGGGACTCATTTTTTTTTTTCACACCATCGCCGTTATTTCACTCACTACTGTAAATAATAAAAATACATGTATGTTTATCCATCTATCTATCGTTTATGTAACCTGCAATATCACCGGTAGGATTTATGTAGTTAAAACGTCAAAGCTTTTTTCCTTTTAATCTTCACACATCCATTGACCCAGTAACTTCTGACGGCGGGCGGTTGGAAGAAATAATGATTAGTCATGTTTTGGTATCGATTGTATTTGAACCCGGTATACGAGATTCGGCTGACTTTATGGCTATTCACGAACCTCTCTGTCATGCTTTACTTCTTCTATTCTCTTATTATGTTGTTTCATAGGTGATGTCGTTCAACTAAAAAACATTAATATCTAATCAAAATAAAACAATTTGAAACAATAATACTTTTTTATTTTTTCTAATGCTAATATACCATCGCTAAAAAATTGTTGAGGTTTGGTAGTCACAAATAAAATAAAAGCACAAGTCATGACTTCCTGATTATTGAACCTTTTATTACGGATAGGAAGAGATCAAAATGCTTAAAAAATTGTGATCTATGGGAGAAATGTCAGATTAAAATACAGGATGCTGTAAGACTTCATATTTCAGTCCTCTAAGCTTGAGCAAAGTCAGCCAAGAGGTGTGATGTCCGTCACTGTCATGTATCAATTCGTTCAGTTCATGTCTTCGAACTTTTAAACATTTTGATGATGAGATGACTTGACCTGGATATGGCGATATTCACTTCAAATGCTTTGTTATATCAGCTTGAGCATCATTGTTTCTTGATTTGTACTTGAAAATTACTCCAACTTTTTGGGTGGATACCATTGCAGTTAAAGACACAAAAACCTCTAATAATAACGAATTGTATTAGAAATTGTCAACCTCTTCTGGCAGGCTGGCTATGTATGTATGTATCAAACGTACACACGTGCGGTAACTGAGCTAGAACAGTTTTTTTGTTTTCTAAATACACCCTGGATAGGGTTTTAGATGGGGTGAAAGTTTCAATTTAATTATATGCTTAATTTGGCACTTACTTCGTATCCGACAGTATTTTCACTTGTTCTTTTGGAAAATTTGACCTTTACTCTTAATAATAATCGCCAAACAAAAGGTCAGATAGGTAACTTATTCATTGATCACAACTTTTCAAATTTCGTTAATTGATCATACCCAACACAGTATGCTACCAACATACATAGATCGAGGGACGGTTTCAATTGAGTGATTAACCAGACCTGTTTACATTGACTCAGCAATAATGCAATTACATTAACAAATCTTCCTCTTGTTGCGTAATTCCCAACGGTGTAACAAAACGACATTTCATGTGTAACGACCGAATAATCTATGCTTTTGTTCGCATGATCAAGGCGTTCGCCATTCCTACCCATTCATGTGTACCTTATTCTATTTCTGGGCTACTTTGCTACAAATCATTGAAATCATTTATTTGTCTTCATCACCATTCTAAAATTATTCTAATTAAGAAAAGTTTTATGTATTTTACTCCTGCCAAAGTAATTTATTTTCACAAACCAGTTCTAATAATGGCTGATCATTGGGTTGATGCAATAGTTTCCAGCACGATCATTCTTTCAGAAATCTCACCAGTCCCTCTTACTACAGTACATTCACTATAGAAATACATGGTAAATGGGTTTACTATAAAATTGATTGTAAATCATATTTACTACAGAGATGCATAGCAAATGAAGAAAATCGATTGTCACTGGTCAAAAACCAAGGGTTACAATGGGGGCAGTGTAACATATATATACATATATATATATATATATATATATATATATATATATATATACATATATATATATATATATATATATATATACATATATATATGTGTGTGTGTGTGTGTGTGTGTGCGTGTGTGCGTGTAGCAAATCTTGAAAGAATATATCTTATCATTCTATCTTCTTTGGTACCCGAGTTATCAAGTTTCAAAAAGCCTGATTAAGAGGCCAGGTCGAGTCGTGTCATTTTTTTCGAAATCTTAATGAATCTTCAAAACACGTCTTATCGAATAATGAAAACTGCATCCTCTTATCTTTAATAGTTCCCGAGATATGGGTCAGTTCTGTGATCAATACATTAGATAAGAGCGACCTCGCTTCCTGTTCGGTCGCGATAACTACAGCCTCCTGACTCAATTATTATCAGCAGTCAGTTTTCCTGTATTATTCGTCGCCTTCATTTTCACTCTGCTTCTTCAAAACATTGCATTGAAGCTATTAAGAAAACCCCAGTTAATTAAGAATGAGGAAAGAGTCACAAAAAAAATTACTTCCAGCGTAACTCAATTTAAAAACTGTAGGAAATTCTCTTAAAAGGGTAACAATGAACGGCAACATAAGGAAACAGGGAGAATGATTATAAAATGGAGGATGGAAATGTGCAGATGAAAAAAAAAAACAAGAAGGAGAAAGGCGAAAGAAAAAGAAAAAAAGATGGCCCAGAGCGGAAAGAACGTGATGAAGGCATCGAAGTGATATATAATATTGTGGTACTTTCGACAGCGTTGTAAAAATCGTTGTTTTCTACTTTGTCATTACTTGCATACATGCACAAGCTCACGTACACAAACATACGTACATACAGATACATAAACATTACCACATGTCTGATCACACATTAAAACAGCTCAAATTGAGTCAAGACTTAAAAAATCTTTCAATCAGGAAACTTGATTTATTAAAAATAAATTACCTCATATAATGGCTTCAGGTTCCTAAGTGTCGATCCATGCATAAATTACTCAGTCATTATTACGGAAATCAATAGGAACAGAGCACTCTGGTGGATGGGAAATATAAGCTAAATAAATATATCGCTTAAAATTCAACATTACTGACCGTCCAGTTCCGTGGAGCAGAGCGTAGGATACAGGCTTCCGGGTCTGAAGCGAAGGCTTCAATCCTGCTTCGTGGTACTGGATGGGAAAATGGATAGTCTATAGCCACACTGAAGAGTTGTACAACGTAACAGTTGTCTGTGGATGATGCAATCTTATATATATATATATAAAATTCTTTAAGTGAGGTAAGTCAACCATTGTAAGCTTATGCAATGCTCTTCCATAGGAATAGAGCACTCTGGTGGATGAGGAATTTCTATGTAAATAGATATATAGCTTAAATTCAGCCTTACTGACTGTCCAGTTCAGTAGTCCAGAGGTAGGATACTGGCCTCCGGGTCTGAAGTGAAGGTACTGGATGGGATAATGGAAAGTCTATTGCCACACTGAAGAGATGTAATACACCGAAACAGCTGTCTGTGGATGATACAATAATATATATATATATATATATATATATATATATATATATATATATATATATATACAAATCATCAATACCATATTTGAATTTATTTCATTAAGTGCTCGATGCATTCAACATTAAACATCAAGTTAAGCAGAGCTCAAAATATGATGAGGTAAAGGATTTGCTACACAAACACGTTTATGTTTATCTCCTGTTTGATCTTCTTCGGGCAAATGATTCAATTTATTTTAGATCCCTATTTAGAACGTTTTTGGGTGTGTGTCTATCTTTCTAGGGTATGGGTCCTTCCTTGTTTCGTCGTCGGTCTTCGCTTGTTAAGCTTTTCCGTTTTACATAGTTGAGATATTTTGCTTACTGATATCATGAATTAGTACGAAATACTGTAATATTATTGAATTGATAATAAATGAAATAGTATTTAAATCAAATTTATTATACTAACATGTTTTATACTACATGTTCGGGTCAGTTGAAGCAATGATTTCAAATGAGGCAATATTCAACGATAGATATCACAAAACATTGTTACTTGGAAAAAAACGAACTTTCCAATATTGTTTCATTTGAAATGACTACTTTGACTGAGCTGAAAGGCGAAACATGCCAGTATAATAAATTAGATTTAAATACTATTTTCCATATTGTCAATTTAATAATGATGATATATATATATATATATATATATATATATATATATATATATATATATATATATATATATATATATATATATATATATATAT
>OY735205.1:47902012-47927012 GCA_963457665.1 Thysanoteuthis rhombus | reverse complement strand
ATCTATATATCTATCTATCTATCTATATATATATATATATATATATATATATATATATATATATATATACATACGATTTTTATTAGTACGTTTGTATGCATGAATGATCCTGATAGAAGCAAGGAGATATTGAAAATTCTTCACAACCGTACCCAGACTAAACGTACGATCAGTCTGATGATACAGGGACTTCTGCCCATAGACTCACACAATCATACATAGAAAAATACGTTCATATTCCCAGTCTGATACTTGCTATTGTATTATCAGCCGTAATATTGTCCAAAGAAGCGTAATTTTTCGACAGTTTTATTGCTGAGATATGTTTGCTTGAAAGGATTTTAAGAAATGTCACACACTTCCACTCCTGATGTTGAAGCTATTATTCAATGTAAACAGAAGACATAAAACTATTCAAGTTGCTCATAACGTCAACAAAGCATTCCGAGTGAACCCTATAACATTAAGTGGAAAGATCGAGACTTCGTTGGCCCTTCGGCTGCTTGTACTATGTGGTCCTCATTTTACTGTTTGTATAAATTGATTCAGCATATACCTTAATCCGACACTGATTACATTGCAAACTGTTCAGCGTTGATTCAATAGGTTCATATCTTGAAATATAGTTAGCAATGATAAATTAGGATGGAGGTCCAAACCTGTTCGTACTGATGGATAATCTGGAGCAGTGGCCCAAATCTATGAATAACGTTTTGAGCACTTTGCGGAGGATTTAGGATTTCAACAGCGACTATGTCGTCGTCTTGAAACAATAAGGTAGGTTGAAAAGGCGGGTTCTGCATGAACTGAAGGAAATGTTCCATGCAAGTGACAAGCGCATGTCTTGCATCATCTTGAATATTCACCTGACATTATTCCTACAGATTATCCTCTCTCTCTCTCTCTCTTTATATACATATATATACATATATATATATATATATATAATTATATATACATAATGAAATATATATATATATATATATATATATATATATATATATATATATATATATATATATATATATATAATGGAATAGATAATTCGCTTCACCAATACGTTTTTGTTTCTGCTCTGTTGGGACTTCTTCAGGCGAATGATTTGATTCATTTGGATCCCGATTTAGAACGTTTTTTGAGTGTATTTTCCTGAGTTGAAAAACTTCCTCTTATTCTATTTATATATTTTTTATTTTTCCTTTTCCTTGTTTAGTTCTTGCATACATAAATAGAATGAGATAAAGGTTCTCCATCCAGAAAAAAATAGACCCAGCTTCAAAAAGGTCCCAAATAGGGATCCAAATAAATTGAATTATTCGCTCAAAGAAGCTCAAACAGGACTGAAACATGAACGTGTTTGTGTAGCGAATCCTTTGTCTCATCATATTTTAAGCTTTACTCTAACTCAACTTGATGTTTTTATTTTGAATGTATTGAGCACTTTAAGAAATAAACCCATCACACATTCGAATTCGAATTATATTATATCATTGATATGTACTTTATATATATATATATATATATATATATATACGCACACACACACTCACGTACACATAGATAGAGAGAATGATTCCAGTTCGATTCCTGCTGCAGACCCATTTTCTTTAATTGCTTATTTTATTTACGCTGTTTTGGCTAAATGAGTCCCCGTATAATAATGGGAAATAATTTCAAATACAGTTTCAGTAGTATAACGCATTTATGATTATTTCTGTCGGAGTATATATCCATTTCATCATAAAATAATAATAATAATAATAATAATAATAATAATAATATATATATATATATATATATATATATATATATATATATATATATATATATATATATATATATATATATATATTGTGTTCAGTTCATGTGAGAGTTCCCGGCATACTTGGCAATATCTGTTATTCATTGGACACCTAACATCCAGTGACCTTAGGCAGCAACATTCTGCTTGAATCTCTAAGATGAGGATTATCATTACCATACGCTGATTTATTCGAAGTTGTGTTCTCATCTTATTTTTTCACATACAACAACGTTTTGTGCGTTGTTCTGTCGACGTTTTCTTGATGTGTCTCTAGTATATGCTTTTCTTTCTAGAAACTCTGAACCAATCGCTTTATAAAATCACGCGGATAGATTGTTCTCATTCCCCTGTTCATTGCTCGAAGACAACCGAACCATCTGATAACTGGGTGGAAACGAGAAGAAAACGAGAAAAAAAAAAGAAAAATATCACTGACACGTCTTGGACTTTGGAAGCTGCGGACCATGAAGTTTGGGGTCGTGTCAGTAATAATTGCCACAGTGGAAATTTTCCCGAGTACGCAAAAGATAAGATAGGAGGAAATTTTGAAATAAGGATTGTCAAGACTGAGGAAATCGTTAAAGATTTGGAAAGACCGACTGTTAGTTATTCCACAGCGAAAACCATCAGACACCCGATGTCAACACGTAAATTAACAAACAATAAAATTAACAGGTTAGTCACATGATAGAGACCATCACGTGATCAACGTCTTTTGGCAACAAGTTTGGAGTTATCAATGAAAAAATAATCAAAATAAAAAAAATAGAAGTGAACGTTGCTGGACATAAGCCGAGGAAGGCATATTTCAGCATGAAATTACACTTCAAATGGAGTAAATGTTCATTTTTTCTTCAACTCGATTGATGCAGCCTGTACGCTCAACACATACATAACCAGCCAGCCAACCAACCAGAATCACTTAAAAACTGAACAAATCTATGTTGGTCTATTTTGACAGTTTTGGTCGACGGTATCTAAAAATGACCATATAAGGCTATTATATATATATATATATATATATATATATATATATATATATATATATATATATATATATATATTGATAATTATTTGGTTGCATTTTTTCGATTAAAGCAATCTATCTTAAAAGATTTTTCGATAGTACTGCATTGTAAACGATTTTACTGTAAGAATGCTTTATAAATAAGATCAAAACGGAATGTCAGAATGAGGAAATAATTGATTTTGTTTGAAAATGCTTAGCAAATGTGAAGAGAAGAAATTGATTGTCTGTGGACAGCAATTACAGGGTCACTGACAGAAGAGGGTTACTATATGTATAAATATCATTTTATTGCTATTTTTTTTTTTGTATAGAAATTAATTTTTATCTTCGCTACAGAATTGCATTGTAAATTATTTTACAGTGTACATGCATTGCAAATCAGGTAGAAAGGGAACGTCATTAGTCAGGAGTCATTGCAAACGTTACTGAAAGAATAGTGCTATTATATTTAGATTTTATTTATTAGTTTTTTTTTGTCTGTTGAGCAACTTGAGCTCAGAGCTTACACGCTAAATTGCACACAACTTAACCTGCTAAGAACCTTACTGACGGTTAGCCTTGGTTAATAACCGTGACAGACAATATCGAGGTCAAATAGCAAGGATTACTATCTACTTAACGTTCTTCTCTACCTACATATTTAACGATGTATACATGCACACACATACACAGATAGATAGATAGATAGATAGATTATAAGCAGACTGACATTGACATATAAATATATACTTACATATCAAGAGACTTTGATAGATTAATAGAGAGGGAAACAGTGGCATGAGAATATTGAGCGTAGATAGATAGGAAATGGCATATATATATATATATATATATATATATATATATATATATATATATATATATATATACACACACACACACACATATATATATATATATAGCTTCAAACACTGAACATTAAAATACTTTTGCAAAATACTTTTTTGTGTCATCTCAGTCGCTTATTTCCCAATGTCATTGCAATTTATGTAATCGTCTTCAGTGTCCCCCCCCTCTTTTACATATAATTTGTAATTATAGTATAATGTGTAGATTTTCTTTTGTTGTGATTATCAGTTATTTATCATGGAATGGTTTCAGGGATTTAAAAACAAAACAGTTGTATTAACATGGCACCCGGCTGTGTTGATTGAATGCTACCTTCATTTGATTTATGATTTCGATATAAGGCTCATGTCATACAAGTAATTCATCATTCTATATAGAGTATTATCATAATGTATTGTATATGGATGTTAATCTACGCAACATATCATTTAATCATTTTAAACATTACGTAGGTAACCCCGAAAACGTATTTAACGATGAGGGATTAGTAAATATGACAGCAGACGAGACTTGCAATCCGTGTCACTTCAATTGTGTGTTCACCCATGTGAATATTTGATAAGTTGTGTTGGTTTTAATCTCGGACTGTTTGCTAACCAAATTATAATATCATCTGCAAGAATAATAATCACTCAGAAAAAATGTCTTCCACGAACTTTAAAGTTAATTTTTCCATCAAGTTTCCATCAATTTGATTTTTTCCTTTGAATTATCAAATGAATTATCCTTCTATACATGACTGAAACGAAACCAAAGCATTTTCTAGCAGCTAGTAACACTTCAACAGGCAATTCCATTAATATATTTAGATAATTTATTTCTTGGCATTCCATGTTTGATTTCCCACCCAGCCCAGCTGCCTCTCAGTAAGATAAGTGGACCAGAGCCAAATGTTTCCCCCTTTCCCTGGTTCCAGTCAATGCAATGATCTTTCACACTTACAAATCTGGATCCATCTCTTTTGGTTACCTACCCAACCTTAGCATTAATACTAATTGATGTATTTTAATATATATTATTCATCTATTCTTTTTTTTTTATATACTCTCGTAAATATGGTCTTCAATTTTCGTTACTTTATCATAGTTGAGCAGATAAGTTTTAAAGGGATCAGACTGTCTGGTCATGGCTTTTCGCCGCCTTGACCATTCTTACAACTAAAGAAACAATTTTCGGTATAAAATTAACAAATCTAAGAGTTGCTCTAACTATTCTCAAATATTCTGATGATATAGTACCGTAAAATATATGATGGGATATTGCTTAGTCTAAAAGACTTACATATGATACGGAACGGAAGGGAATCTCGTTTATCAAATAATTTGTAGATAAACATTTCATCCTGGATTTTAATATACAAATCTAGGAACGTTGCTTGCATTCTGTTGTGTTCTCTTTGATTCAAGACCCTTAGGGTATTCCGAATTTGCCTCCATCATTAAATGAACAAAAGTCGTCAATAAAACGAGTACAACCTAAAAATGAATGAGCTTGCTTTATATTAGTTTCATACGAACATATATTCGTGTCTATGTTAATACAAATTTGCCCAGTAGCGGGCAAGAGCAATTCCCTTAGGGATATCTATTATCTGATGAAATATTCTATTACCTATTTTTAATTACCATTCCCCAATAAGATGACTAACAACCACCTTGAGGGTAAAGTAAGTCTTGTTTTTTTTTGTTTTACACCGGAAAGCTTTAGAGTTTGTAAACCCAATATTTACTAATTCCTCCTGTAAATGCAAGGTCTGTTATTTTATTCAATACTTTGATAAGATCTTCATGGGGAATTTTTGTGTAAAGAGTATTGAAATCGTAGGTTGAGATAGATTTAGCCTCTCCAAGGATATTTATAATATCAATTTTTTCATCAATTATTTACGACCCAAAAGAGATTAAAATTACTATAGAGTCTACCTCTATTATGGATTTTCTATATTTGATTGTATAATAAAACTTTAAAAGCAGCTTTGCCAGGAGTTTTAGCACTACAAACTCTAGATGCTACTATAAAACTAGCACCTATTGGATTTTTATGCATTTTAGGTAACTTTTGTATTTTTTTCATCCTCACTTTTCTCATCATACGATGTTATAAAATATGATATTATCTGGTTCACAATTAGATACTTTATACGTGGATGATGGTGTCCCTATCAAACTTACCTCAGACAATATTCTTTGAATATAATATTTTTTTCACAAATGAATGCTATATTGTTTGCCACCTTATCAATCAGGACAATAACAAATTCATTTTGGAGTTTCAAGAGATCTGGTAATACTTGATGATTTTTAAGCGCCGGACTCTTCGGGTGTTTAAAACATTTACAGTTGGATTTTTCATTTATCAATTCGAGTACTTTTTCTTTCCATCTATCGAACACTGATTCTATTCGATATTCATTTGACAAAGATAAAATCAAGACATTCAATGCTTTTTCATCTAATTTTGACATTTGTTATAATTTAAACATTTTGGCTCTCTATGATTGGGGCTTTTTGAGAGGAGTTTTCTTAACCTCGATTTTTTTACAATCTTTAGTTTACCTGTCAATATTTGGCCGAGATTTTTATTAAAAAGGTGCGAGGATTAGCACTTACATTTTGGAATTTTAATTTCATCATCTTTATTTGTAGTAAGAGTTTCTACTATTTGTTTATGATTACACATTGTATCTTTATCGTTGGTCCTAATATATATGTTATCAATGGTTAAGTCATATAAACGTAAGACCCTAAATGTGTTGAACAAACACCACTTCCCTTTTAGCTATAATTTCAATACATATCTTATGTCATACATCTAGTGTGTTATTTTATATAAGGTATTATATATGTGTATAAATATATGTGTTATTTTCCCTTTCTCTCTCTCCTCCCTCCTCTACAAAGCTTCATAGACCACACACACACACACACATACATATATATGTATATATATACATACATACATACATATATATATATATATATATATATATATATATATATATATATATATATTCATCAAATATCCACCAAATATCTGCCTCTGTGTGAAAGTGTAACACAGGAACCATGCAACATATTCCGATGAAAATCTATCTAATTCTAATTCTGTTTATTCCATATGTGACCTTTAATAAAAACCGAACAGTTGCTTTGCAGCTAGATGCATTGAATTAAAGTATCCATAAAAACACATCTTTGATCTCTTTTAGGTACCAAATATCTCATTTAGACCTTCTGCAAGAACTAGCAAAAAAAAAAAAAAAAAAAAAATACCCGTATCACATGTTTTAAACTAGAATATGATCATTGCTGTTTTTCATGAGTGGACAAATATACTGACTGTTCCTGAGTAGGAGGGCCTGCCAACCTGCCAGCCACACTCAAAATCGGAAATCACTTTTTTTATGTTGGCCTGAACATCAATTACAGATACCGAAGAAAGAATGTAAATACCTGAGCCAATAAGCAGATTGACGTGGATTTATAAGATACACATCGTTTAGTCCTCAAAAGTAAAAACATATAATGGCTATTAGGCTGGTGAGCGGCAGATAACTTTCAAAATCAGTATTCTCCATTCTCAGATTAGAGTCACAAATATTCGTCCCAGACTTCAACTATCATATAATGCTCAAATCATCTAATCTGAGCTACATTAACCATAGAAAGTATCAAGCCATTCCAAATATCTCGAAGATCAATTACGCAGCCTCAATGTACCTTACCACCGGATTAGACGGGACTTTATAGATCATTCATGGAAAAATGATCTCCCGTTGGGTTACTCTTTCAGCAGTGAGGTGCAATTAAGTGAGTGTGTACATTGGTTGACCATGGCGTTAGCAATGACCGAGTTTGCTCATTCTTCACGTCTCGTGTAGTTTTAAAAAGCCCCCCCCCCCAACATCGCATCACCCTGTTGGTCACCCTCCAACACTCCAAATTTGGTTCACTTCAACTTTCGTTTTTTTTTGTCATTGAAAAGGAAGACATTTAAGATCGTCGACGAGTTTAGGGAGAATGTGATAAGGAAGCCGATGGCTATCTCAAAACAGATTTTTGAAAAGTGCAAGTGACGCTGAGATGAATTTGCTTAACGGAGGTCTAAGGTGCCTTTACCATAGGCTTCTTCTTTCGTTAATCATAAATGGCTGGACCTCGTATTATGCTGAAATCATCCGATTTGCTGTCGAACAAATTGACCAAGCATTGATATGATCAGTCGCCAAACTTCCTAAACACTTCGGACGGGCAAGAATGGTTGGAAAGTACAGCGACCAAAACGTTACCATTAAAAACAAGTACAGACAAGAAAATAAGCCCAAGTAAACCAATTATCTTGATTGACCATAAGGTTACAATTGTAACTTACCCATTAAACTCACTATACACTTATGATTTGCGAGACTAGTACGATTACTATTACCCCAGAATGAAGTACACATATAGGTATTTACTAAGATTAGTTTAGTCTGGCATAGGTCCACTGTAGGCGAGTCTTCAACAAGGATCGAAATCATGACAACAATACTGGTCTACAAAGTTAGTTCGCTATTACTCCAGGGCTAAGCACCTCTATAGATATTTCCCTAGCTAGTACGGCACAAGGCCATAGTAACAGGACACCAAATAAGGATCGAACACACAATAGCGGTAATATTTTGAAAAATTAGCTAGCTAACGATTGCTCTTAGGTAAGACATCTTTTTCGACTTTTTTATAATTGAAATAGCAATGAAAACAAAAACAAAAATGCTTTGGACAAGAAGGAGTGGGTCATAAAACACAGGGAAGTCAAAGAACACAACGGCCGAAGTTTAGTGATAGAAATAAGAAAGATGATGATACTAGTCGGACTAATTGATGAAATGAAGGCAATGCTCCTTGGGGTAACTTCAGACGTACTGTACATAAGGCAAGAATTACTGTATTATATTTGTACGCAAACTATATTGTCGGTTGATCTCTCCGGGATGTTTCTGCTGATAACAACTATTTACAATTCAAAACATAGGGATATCTGGTGATAAATACAAGTGACAGTGAAAAAGATGAAAGAAAAAATACTTATCTTATACATGACCATAATATCGGAGTCGATGTACAACGGAATTATTTCCATCACTGATATTTCTCAAGAAAAGGTTTTGAGGCGATTGCACAGTGCGAAGGCGTATGAAAGATATTCGTGCATATTTCTCCATAAAAGCCGATTGGAGGATAATATTTACAGGTAACCAGTTCCAGTTATTCAATGGAAGTTTCGAGACAGGCGGGTGTTGCAAGAAAGAGGCAATTTTTCCATCAACTCTCAGACAGTAATGACAGTATTTGACCTTCATATATTTTCCATTGAGGGACAGACAGGAATTCTTTACATGATAAAGAATAAATAGAAAATAAAAATGAGAGAAATGGTTCTCCCTTTCTCTTTCTTTCTTTATATCTTTCACTATATATATATATATATGTATATATATATATATATATATATATATATATATATATATATATATATATATATATATATATATAAGACTCTCGAAATAGGGCTATGGTAGAAATCCTGACGAACTCTATTATAAAAAATAAAATTACAAATACAAACATAAATAAGACTGAATTACATGCAACAAGAATCTAAAAAGATAAAATAAACAGTTATATGATAACACTTTGAAATAACTCAAATCAGATTAAAAGAGGCTTTCGTGACACATGACCGTGCATATTTTGGGACTATACATAGAAATTGATTATAGAAGTTGTTCTTTTTCAGCAATACATTATGAAAAGTTTACATGACTATATATATATGTTTGTGTTATAGATGTGAAAAATGACAGCTGAAAGGCGAAGAAAAATCCGAAAGATAGGTGTTAATTCTCAATTTTTTTCATCATTATTCTGTTTCGATGCCTTTCGACGGGGGGCAGCCATCTTTACAGACAACATATTTTCAACGTTTCTGAGAAGATTTTGCTATTTACATGTTTCGATGCCGAAAAGAGAAATGGAAATATTTTTTGTGTTGTTCGGTTGTTTAGTAGGAGCAGGAGGGGAAGGTGTATGTATCTGTGTAGATGAGAGTTACATTTGGTTTGAATGATGGGTCTGTGAGAGGTGGGATCAGAGGATGTTTCTTCCCCGTCCCCGGCAGTTTGATTAGAGGGCAGTGAGAGGAGAAGAGAGGGGCTAAAATTGTCATTTCTCAGGGAAAAGTTGTTTTATTATTATTGGATGGAAAAATGGTGTCAAGCATTTTGTGGGTTGGTGTTGGTACATGTGGGGTAGAGTGGAAGTAGGGTATTGTTTTAATTTTGGGGGTGGACGGTGGGTGTGACTTCTTCACTTTTCATAATTTTTTTCGGAATACTAATACATATTGAAATGTAACACCGATCTATTGGGTTTTTCTCTCCACCGTCCGATTGTCATTCTCCCCAACATATATATATATATATATATATATATATATATATATATATATATATATACATATATATATATATATATATATATATATATATATATATATATATATATATATGAGATGGATAGTTTATATCGGATAAAATGGTGAAAATGTCAAAATGTCTACTGACGATGAGGAAAACAGATTAGGTGAACAGGTATTTATCCACGGACGTTTCGGAGGGGTAACCCCACATCATCGATGGGATAGAGAAATGAAGAGAGAATGAAGAGGATAAGAGTTTTCTGTGTTGTGAGTGGATGGGGTGGGAGTGTGTTCGTTGTTGTCCATGGATGGATAGCTGGACCTCAGCGAGGGATCGTACATCATATACGTGTGTGTCTACGAGAGGTTAGTTGTAATCAGTCATACGTCAAAATGTGGAGCACATCAGTGTGATTATACAAAATGTATAGGAAAGCATAGCGCAGATGAATATGATCAGATAGCAGTACGTCCGCAGTACATGTAGTGCAACAAGTACCCTGCGGCAACAAAATTGTATACGTCCTGCGGCTACTATGGTTCGTATACGTGTGGCTATGCCTAGATCAAACACCATGAACATGCAATAATTTGTTATATGAATAATACACCTACATATCCGTGCCTGGAGGGCAGAGTTTATATCGCAATATGATAATATATCCATGTTGTGCATAATTGTACCCGCAGTGTGTACCTATTCATCGGTGTGCATCAATCTGGTTAATACACAGAATACAATAGTACACCGATGTATGTCAATTTAGTCACATATATTGATATCTTTGATGTCGGGGATGTACAGTATATAACGGTTCCGGCGTATGTTCACCGAAACCGAATGCATGCATATATCCGTTCCAGCAAGCGAGCATCTCCCTGCATGCTCATATATGCATTTAAGTGCATGTATGCTTGCAAACGTGGGGCTAATCTACGTCTATCTGCAAAAATTCAAGAACACCCAATACTCAAACTTCTAGACAAAACGCCTGAAGTAAAGTGCAAAGTTCCATATCACTAAAGCACGCTAGATTTGAACAAACACCGCACCCACCAACAGCGAAACCGTTAGACATGTCATCCTACCAACATAACCTACAACCACCACACTCGCTAATCATCCAAGAAAATTAGGCCGACAAATTGCAACTGAAACGTTCAACACCGTCAACGACCTAATCCGTAAACCATGGAACATTGTTGAAACTACATACCAGCATACACAAGAAGCCATGCAGCAGCTGCTTAGAAATCTACACCAGTGAAACATAAAGAAATATCAACAACAACAAAAAAGAAAAGAAAGTACGAACACCGACGTGCCCTCCTAGAAGACGACCAGAGAAACGCACTGGTACAACACTGCGTTGAAACCGATCACAAATTTGGTCTCCAGGAAACTGCCATGATAAAACACGTACGTCATGGAACAATTCACCAGATAATAGAAGCAGAAGTCATTGCAATGTACAACACATTAAAACAATGCCCCGGTATTTTCAACAAACCAAGATTCATCGCAAAACTAATATCACAGCAGAGCAGTCTAAACATAAACAATTCCACACTGATACACCTGCCGATAGACGTAGGTTAGCCCTACCGTTACAAACATACATGAACTTTAATGCGTGTATGGGAACTCTCGACGTTGACACGGATATGCATGTGTTCGGCTTAGGTGCACTTATACAGGATCTGATACCCACCGTGCATTCCCAGCCTCTATGATTAAGCCTGTATCATAAATGTGACTGAACTGACAATCATCATCATCATCATCATCAGTCTTTTAACGTCCGACGTTGGACATAAACCTTCTCCAGGATTCACCACAATTTTCTATCATGGGGATCGTAGAGCCAGTATTTCCTGAATCTGTCAAGTTCATCTCTCCATTTTGTGTTTTGACGGCCTCGGTTTCTTATGTGATCTCTGGGGATCCCTGTTGTGAGACATGATGTCCATCGGTTGTACTTTCATTCTTGCAACATGGCTTGCCCATTGCCATTTGAGTTTACTTCGCGTACAATTATGCAGCATATTGAGTTACTGCCACATCATTACCCTGATATGTACTCTGCCCTTCAGATGTATGATATGCATAACTCATTATCTGATCTGAACATAGCTGTACGTAGGACGTTCACCATTATGTAGTTGCATGCTATCTATTTGGCTGCATGTAGTATGGACAGGCTGCTATGTGATTTTATTTATCTATGCTATGCTTTCTAATGTATTTTTATGATCACACATGTATGGCCTACACAACCGGTTATATATATTCTTATATATATATATATATATATATATATATATATATATATATATAATTACAATCAACCTTCCCCAGAGACACAAACACACATGCACCCAACACACAAATTCCAGTTACGCAGAAAAATCAAAAAAGAACAAACCCTAACCACACCCTTATACAAGTGGCTAAATTTTCACCGTATAATGTTTGATCTATATGATGAATATTCTCCACTGAATTGAATGCATTGGCAAGGAAAGAAATTAGGTTCTAGAATGCAGTGAAAAATAGGTCATTTTTCATCATAAGGACATGGACCAATTGAATGCGCTTGGAATCGAACCCACCCCACCACAATCAATTTTTGACATCCCTATAGAATATAAGCTGCTATTTCTGTGTTGTTACATTTGAAGTTTTTTGTGTGTGCGGAGGCCTGACAGGGGTCTAGGTACAATACACACCCACACAACACACCCACAAACACATACACTTACACACACTTACACATATATATAGGCAGTGATTACGTCCCCTCTCTCTCTCTCGCACTCAATTACTGTTTCTCTCTTCTCCTCCCTCTCTCTTTATATATATATATATATATATATATATATATATATATATATATATATATATATATATGTATGCGCGTGTGTTAGAGCCCAGCATGGGCGACAGTGCAATTGCCTTGTCAATTGGCGATGAAGATAGAAATGTCATCAGTTATTTTCGACATAAAACGCCGCCTATTAACCAGCAGAGGGGGGAGTGAATGCGTGGGTGAGATGATTCAGAATAGGGTGGAGGCCCGAGGGTGGACAAAACATGAAGACAAGGGAACGATGCAAAATGTTTGAAATATCGAGAAAGAATGAAGCCAGGGTCGGGCAGATGGGGTTAGTACCGATGAAGGAGAAGAGGAGGAGGATATGGGGAAAAGAAAAATTGGCACAATAATTGCGAAATGGCTTGAAGAAGTTAAAAGAAGCAAGTGGAGCGATGAAAGAAGAGAAGGATGAAATGGAAAAAAATGAATGAAGAAGAAGAAGAAGAAGAAGAAGAAGAAGAAGAAGAAGAAGAAGAAAGAAAGAAAGAAAGAAAGAAAGAAAGAAAGAAAAGATGAAGAAGGAGAAAAAAAAGGTGAGTGGAAAGAGGATTCTTTGAAGGGAGAAGTCATTGAAAGAGGAAAATGAAAGAACCACAACGGAGAAAAATGGAAAGGTTATTGAAGCTGATATTAAGGAATAATGGTGAAAGAAGAAGAAAAAAAGAAAAAAAAAGAAACAATTGGAATCAATGGTAGAAGAAATAGAAAAAGGGTGAAATCCCAAGATTAAAGTGTTCTGTGGGAAGATGGGGTTAGATTCAGCCATGCTGATGGTGTAGGTCAGTAATTATCTCCCTTTTGGTAATTACAATGGGGGTCGGCCGAACGGCTTTTGTTCTCAGTCATTTTAGGTCAACTGTATTTGAAAGGTCAAACTATTATTTACTTGCCTTTGTTTTTTCCCCCGTTTGTAACATTTATGTTTTGTTCCTTCCCTTCGTTTTATTTTGTGCTTAATATAGTTGAATTGTCTGTCAGTTTATTGCTTTAATTCTTTGGGGGCAATGGTCACTTTGTAGCGACGACAGACGCGTATTCTCCTGAGACTATGCAATTTAGAAATCGGGCGATTTCATGCGATTTTTTCATTTTGTCGTTCAAAATCATGGCTATGTTGGCCGGTCAAAAGGACAACATTGTAGTACTACCAATGCAGATTACGATCGCATTCGGTCAAAAGGCATCAATCGAAAAGACAGCACCGTTGTACGAATATTTTAATTCTTTCGCCGATCAAGTATTTTTGTAAATTTAAATGAATAAAAATTCCGTTGCAAATTTTTATTTTCGTACCATGCGTAACAGCAGGAATAGAATAATTGATAATTTATTTTTTCTAACATCATATTTTTATAATGAAATAAGTTAGGACAATTCTTTCCAACTAAAATACCTACGTAATATCTATTAATCCTCGCTTTAAAGTTACTCTAAATTCATACATAGTCTATATAAAGTAAAACTAATGAAATTAAGACGTAGTTTAACTACATTGAAACAACGGTGTTGTCTTTTGGACCGATGCCTTTTGACTGAACGCAATCGTAACCTGCAGTAGTCAGTACTACACTGTTATCCATTTGACTGATATCTTTTGTCTTGGTGCCTCTTGACCTGCATTCCTTTTTATTGATTCTCAGTATGCTACATTATTTAAGTTTATTGTTTTAGTCAACAGCACTTCGTCGAAGAAGATTAGATTGCTCAAATTCCTCAACATTTAATACATGTGTGCCTTTAATCAAAACGTATGGTCTTTTATTCAAAACATAGGCACTTATGTTCATGCCTTAAATACTTTTGCTCAAATCTATAAGTACCTCTATTTGAGACATAAGTATTGTAATTCAAGATTTGTTGTTTTTGTTTAAATAAAACACGAATGAAATATATTAAATGCTCAAAACATTGCACAGCAGAGGCATCAACAACATAGTTTAGAAAAATTATACAGTTTATTGTATCAAATATCTCGACAAGTACTCAGGGTTTTGTTTCACGGAAATATCCACTCACATCTGGGTTGAAATTCTCAAGCATTCTCTGTGCAGCCTCTTTAAGTTCAAGCTTAAGTATTTGTTCTCAGATGGAGCGAAAAATTGTTTGCTTTTGAAGCCCCCAAAACATTTACGATCGGGTTCAGCTGTGGTTACAAGAAGGGCAGAATTAATACGTAAATCCGGTATTTCTTGGTAACTGTCAAAAAAATCAGTCGCAAATACTATCACCATCGATTTCTTCCATTTTTTAAGTGAGTCTGGCTGACTACCTATCTATTTATCTCTGTGTTGCGCAAGCAGGTTGCGCCAATGAAGTTAGAGAGGTTTGAACATTTTAATATTTACTCCTCATTATGTCAACAATTTTTTAAAAATCCCCCCGATAGGTTTTTAGGATCAAATTTAAGATGTAAGTGCATGCTAAATTGGACTTAGTTGGTATCTGGCAGTATTTATGCTTGTTATCTATTTTGATTCGGACTTTCTCTCAATGATCACCACCGAAAAGATCTTTATTCATTGATCACACCTCTAACCAACTTTTTGATTGATCACCCTAACACGCCATACTCCCAAAAGACATTGGTCTCATTACGGTTTCTATCGAGCTTCTAATCATCCCTGTTGCGATAGCAGTTAGAACTACATCAGTTTAGTGAAGTCTAACCCATCATCATCATCATCATCATCATCATCATCATCAATCTTTTATTGTCCGTCGAACACAGACCTTCCCCAGGATCCGTCACATTTCTCTATTGTGGGCGTCGCAGAGCCAGTATTCACTGAATTCGTCGAGTTCATCTCTCTATCTTGTATTCTGCCGGCCTCGATTTTGCAAGTGATCTCTCGGAATCCATGGTGTGGGTCATAATGTTTAGTAGTTGTCTGCCATTCTTGCAACATGGCCAGCCCATTGCCATTTGATTTTCTTGTAGATTCTATGATGTCTCTGACTCCCGTTTTCTTCCTTATATACTGTGCTGTCTCGTGATCTCTGCATGTGAGGTTGAGCATGATTCTTTCATGTGCACGTTGCATAGTTCTCAGTCTACAGGTCAGTCTCTTGATTAGGTTCCTTGTTTCAGCTCCATAGGTGACTATCAGGAGGATACATGGGTTGTATACTTTTCTTTTATAATCATCGGGATTAGGGGATCGTTTTATGACCATTATATGAGATCTTTCATGCTGATTTTAGAGTAAAAACCAGTTTATCGTTGATAAAGTCCATGTATTATTTACAATGTATCAGAAAAAAATCTTAAGGAATAATACTCAGGTCCCGAATAAAATACTTATGAGTTTGAATAGAAGAACTTGGGCCTCGAAAAAAAGTACTTGTGCTTTATAAAGATATGTATATATATTTTGAAAAAATGTACGTACAATTAAGTAAAAGGTATTTTAGATTTTGGATGTACATAGGTAAATCAATGAGCTTGTATCGTAATGACAAAAAAAGCATTATCTTAATGGAATATCTATTCTTTAACATAATCTCCTTACTTAATTCAGAGATGATTATTAGTCATATTGATTGAATAGTATCGAGTTAATATTACAGACAAAAAAATCAGCTAAATCAAGCCATGAACTCATTGAACCACCTTCGTTTAAGTTTGAATAAATCAGTAAAAAATCAAACGCCGAAAGCTTGTTTTCCTTCATTGGTTTTTCTCCTCTATACATCTTTCTTTTTTCTGTCCTTTTCCTTTCTCTCTTTCCTGTTTTTACTTCCATTCTTTTTCAGTAAATACTGCTTATTTGTTTCTATCTTTAATTTTTCTTTGAAATGCATTCGTTCTCCTCGTGTTATTTATATAAACTTTGTCCTCACCAGCTGTCAATAATGTAGACATTAAACTTCACTTGTTTTATTGTTTTCAACTTCTCGTATAAGCATAATCATCATTATTATGACAATTATTACACACTGTTTATCTACGTAACCCTTGATATGACAAGTAAGATATATTAAACGAACGTTTCAAAACTTTCATTTATTTTAATGAATGAAAGTCAAGTAGTTCAGCAAATCTGTCTGGAGAAGAAATTCTATGAAATTTGAATCATTCACAGATGTATTTTAGTACAAACGTTGGTTATGTGACAGTTTGTATCTGCTTTCTTTAATTCGGGTCTTTGTGACCCAACAAAAGATTAGAGAAGAAATCAACTCATTGATAACCCTTTTTTTTCGATTTTTCAATCGATCAACAACACAATATGCTACCAAAAAAACGTTAGTCACGTGACAGATTCTATTGAGTGACGAACCAAACGACTTGTTTGTTTTTTTTCGTTTTTTTTTCTTTTGCGATAATTATAAAAAATATCATTATTTCTGTGGTAGCTTTTCTCCGTTGTTTGTTTTCAGCTTATTTGCAGGAAATCCAACCCGCATCATTTACTGAATCTCCCGATTTCCCTAAAACAAAATCTTCCACTCTTCTTCCGATTTTATCGGTTGTTCTTCGTCTTCAAATCCACCCCGTTTGCACCCCCAGTCTTCTCTACTCGCAGCATGCTAGACACCGTCCCAGGAGACTGCTTAAATGGCGGATAATTCTTGACCTGCACCAAGGAACACTAATGTACAGACCGACCTTTACGGGTTTCTTTTCATTCACAACGGGACAGCTATTGGTTGGGCTATTTTGTATATTCTTTCTCATTTCAGAACTAAGCTCCTTTCTCTTTCCTGTATTCCTTGTTTTATTAACATTATCATAGTAAATTACTTGTCATCATCATCATCATCATCATCATCATCATCATCATCATCATCATCATCATAATAATAATAATAATAATAATAATAATAATAATAATAATAATAAATGGCTGAAGACCTGAGGAGACTTCAGCAATGACCACTGGGCAACCGATGTGAAACTGTAAACAGCAGTATTTCTGTGGCCTATGAGAACTAGGAGAGAAGGGCTGCAGACTTGAGGAGACTTGCTGTCACTCAAACTCCAGCGGTAACCACCAGGCAACTAGTGTGAGATTGCTAAATAATAGTTATAATAATGATAATGACCAGCACATTATAATCATTATTGTTTTATCAACATCGTCATCATCATTGATTCATTATCATAATCAAGATTGTTGTCATTAATCTGCGTCGTTGTTGTTTCACGTACATCATCATCATTCTATTATCATCATGATTTCCTTTTTCCTCAATACCACCTCCAGTGTTTTCATTGTCATCGACACCCTTGTTTTACAGATAAAATAATCGTTATATATGATATGGTCGGACTATGAGTTCATTTTTTTCAAAACGTTTCGGCCATGAGGACTCCGGTCTTTGTTGGGTGTTGTTGGTGTTAGAATGTGGAATCTCAATTTAGAGCGCATCCTTCGGTAGACTGGACATGCATATCCGGGTTTTTTCCGTTTATCCGTATTGTGTTGTCAGGGTACTTCCAATTTTCCTACCTTGCATCGGGTAATCCGTTTATTGCATTTTCAAGTGATCTTTTATGAGGAGAGGTTCTCAGGTCCAATTGGTATTGATGCACGGTTCGAAGAAAATATGCGTATCGCTCCATTCAGTCGTCGTATTCGCCAATAATTCTCCCTATCAATGATTTACATTTCATCCCGTAGGGGCCTGTGCCCATCTGCTCGCTCCAAACTTGGTCAGCCATTCCAGATTTGTAAGTGTCGTCGCGTGTTACGGCTTTCCTGATTTCTTCAATTCTTATTTTCACAGGCCGACATTTTTCACCTTTATAATGTCCACTACAGCTACAGTGAATGGAATATATGCAATTTCTGCTCATGTTTTTATCGGTAGAGGGTTCAGTTTTGAAGAAGAGTAAGCCTAGATTTACCCGACTTGGAAGTACCTGACAACACAACCTGTATATCAAAATAAAAACGGACATACGACGTCTGAAATCACCTTATTAATGAGAAAACAAGCATTTGCCTTTTTATCATTACGATGTTAGGTCAGTTTCCTGCCACTGTGATTGTTCTGCATTTCAGAAGGCTTGGAGAATGGCATTTTGTTCGCCACAAATGAATTTTCATTATTTTTTGCTCTTGTTTTATTACTTTTCATATTTTATATTATTCTTTAACTTCAGTATATTCATTACGTCATGGAAACATTCTATTTTACTACATCAGTTGCTTGAATGAAATTCTTTTTATATCGTTAGTTGCCTCCTTTAGCGTGACATAAGACATCTGGACATAGCTAATTATCACGGTTGGATTATTCTTACACTTTATGTTTTCTCGCCTTCTTCTTCTTCTTCTTGTTATTATTATTATTATTATTATTATTATTATTATTATTATTATTATTATTATTATTATTATTATTATTATTATTATTTGGAATCTCACACCAGTTGCCTGGTAGTAACCGCTGGAGTTTGAGTGACAGCAAGTCTCCTCAAGTCTCCAGCCCTCCTCTCCTAGTACTCATAGGTCGCAGTAATTCTGCGATTTACAGTTTCACACTGGTTGCCCAGTGGTTATCGCTGAAGGCTGAGTGACAATAAGTCTCCTCAGGTCTTCAGCTAACGTCTCCTCTCTCTTTCGCATATCATGACAGAGCTACAATTCGTTGCAGTACTTATATCTCTAGCACCTTCCTCAGTATCCGTGCAGTTCCCAGTAATGCGGTGGTCTGTACGGTCTCTATCCTTCCCCTAATCCCGATCTCCTCCAGTCTCTCCCTCAGCGTTTTGAGGACAGTTCCTAGTGCGCCCACTATGACCGGTACAACCTGGTTTTCATGTTCCACATCTTCCTTAACTCTCTTGCTAGGTCCTGGTATTTTCCCCCTTTTCACCCTCCTTCTTTTTTACTATATGGTCTGCAGGCACAGCAACGTCTACTATTTGGCAGGCCTTCCTTTTTTGTCTACTATTACTAAGTCCGGTCTTCTTGCCTGGATGAGGTGGTCAGTTTGGATGTCAAAGTCCCAGAGTATTATTATTATTATTATTATTATTATTATTATTATTATTATTATTATTCATTTATTTACTTATTTTTTTCATTTTCATACCAGTTGCCTGGAGACTGAGTGACAGAAGGTCTCCAGCCCTCCTTTCCACACTCACAGTTCACAGCAATGTTGTACTTTACACTTTGACTTGCCCAGTGGTTATCGCTGGAGGCCGTGACAATAAGTCTCCTCGGGTCTCCAGCCCTCCTCTCATATTTGCTTCACCTCTCTCATCGGAGCTGGTGCTCATCCCTCCTCCAATATTCTTTTAATCCCCAGTACCTCCAATCTCGTTTTCTGTATCTTTGTTACGGTTCCGAGTGCACCTACTATTACTGGTAGCACCCTGACTCTCATTCTCTGTTGAAGAATAAGAGGGGGCATTGCTTCACAGTCTTAGTTCCTCCGCAGGTTTTCAGTTGCTCTAGTCTGCATGTGGGCAATCATGGGCCTGCGGGCCAAATGTGGCCCTTGGCAACATTTTTTGTGGTTCGCAGCTAATCTAAGGAATTATTCATTTTATCTGATTTCTCTCAGAAAGTCAATTTTATGATTCGTATTCTGTAACACAATCGAAATTTTAAGTGAATGTGTGGCCTGATTTAAACTCAAAAATGTCTAATGTGTCCAGCTAGATGGAAAGGTTGCCCATACCTGATTTAAACCTTCAATCCAACGTGGAACTCTCACATTATGCCTGCTAGTGTGTCTGTGTGTGTGTGCATGGCTCTGTATCTGAGGTTCGTGTGCGTGTGCGATTGTGTGTGTGTGTGTGTGTGCACTTGTGTCTGCAGATGTGAGTGTGCATCCCTTTGTATATTTGTGCGAACGTGTAAAGTGGGTGAGTGAGCCTGTTGGTGTGGTTGTGCATGACTTCTTATGTGTGCTAGTATTTGCGTGCATGTGTGCGTCTTAGCAATTACGTAGGCGTGTGTGTGTGTGTGTGTGTGTGTGTGTGTGTGTGTGTGTGTGTGTGAATATGTGTTTGCCCATATCTGCCCAAGTATTTTTCTTTCGAAGAGCCTTAATCATTTACCAGCAAGTATAACGATAAAATCTTGCGCCATCCAACATCCAATGTGTTCTCTCTATAGATTACAGAGTATAATGGTCAGTAGTAATTATGGCACGCTGCCGAATCAGTGAATCTGATTACTGCCCGACAACACCTAATAGTCCATTTAACCAATTACTGATTAACAGATATGTCACTCGAGTTAGGGATAGGGTTTAAGGTTAGAGAGATTTGATTTTACATCAAGTGGCTATTGGAGTTATTGAACGTCGTCTGTCTTTGTACGGCTGTTGTTATGATCATCCCACACTAAACAATATATCCGAGGATTTGAAGTGGATAGTTTCAATTAAAAGACAAATATTCAATAATTTCTGGCGTTTCGAACGCAAGACGAAAGAGAGAATCGGGGAAGAATTCAAGAAAGGTACAAGGAAGAAAAGAAGAGGAGGGTTTAGGTTGAGAAGTGTCGAGCAAAAATACTAGTGAAGGAGAATTGAAATGAAAGAAGAGGACAAATAAAAAAGAAGAGTTGAACATGAAAAAGAGAGAAAGAATGAAAGACAGGAAGTAAAGAAGGAAGGAAGGAAAGAATAAACAAACAAACAGAAATATTTTGCCTCTCGTGCAGAAACTGTTTCCCTAAGCAAAAAAAGTGTAAAAAAGAAAGGAAGAAAAATATAAACGAAAGAAATAGGAAAAAGAAAGAAAAAAAAAGGGAAAAAAAATAGATATAAAGAGAGATAGATAGATTGTTCATGGTGTTGTGACTTAAGCGAAGACATTTTCTGACGTAGGCAAAAGCTACACCAACCGTATCAAACTCGGACCAACATTTTCGCGCCCCACTGCGCCCATAGGTCAACATATCTGTCCATCGAGGAAATCAAGTGCCGACTCAAACGCATAATGTGTAGCCATCGTATAACCAGTGTCCATTTATGATCGTATGTGACTTTACGTGAGTTCAGTTGCCAGCGTAAAACATTTTTATGCTTTTTGGGAAAGCGGCCTCGTGGGGGAGTTGAAATAATGGCGGCCACCAGTTTATTCTTTTCTTCTCGGCTGTTCGATTTTATAATCCGGAGTTCTTATTCCATTATTGAGGACCGTTCAGGCCTGGGGAATACTCTGCTTCCAGGCGGTTGGGTTCTTGGAAAATTAAATGAGAAGCAGAGAGATGCAGCGGGATTAAGTGTCAGTGCAAGATGAAGGGGCGTAGGGAATTGTTAAATCATATATATATATATATATATATATATATATATATATATATATATATATATATGTCTGTATATATATATATATATGTGTGTGTTTATATGTCTGTATATATATATATGTCTGTGTATATACATATATATGTGTGTGTGTGTGTGTGTGTGTATATATATATATTTATATATATGTATGTATGAATATATATATATGTATACGTATATGTATGTGTGTGTTAGTGTGTGAGTACGAATAAGTATTTGTGCATCCGTATGAGTACATACATATATGTGTGTGTGTGTGTGTGTATGCACAGATAAAAAATGTGTATACGTGTTTGAATATATATAATTATATACGTGTAGATAGATAGATAGATAGATATATAGATAAATAGTTGGATAGATAGATAGATAGATAGATAGATAGATAGATAGATAGATAGATAGATGTATTTCCTATGCTAAGCTTAGTCCAGCTCAAAGCCAAATCAAGGAAGGAAGATTAAGTTGGCCTTATCTCTCGATAGGTTGACTTATGCAACACAATGCCGGAAGCCTACCGAACACGATTGTTGGTTTGGTTTTCTTAGAAGGATGATAAAAGGTGGCTTTCGTAAGAAATCTTCAGACCTTGAAAACGAGACTAATTTTTCTCTCGTGTATACCAACGCTGATTTAGAAAGAATTATTAAGAGTCAACCATAACGAGAGTTTATTGATACTCAATATCTAAAGTATGTTGTTCGTGTCTGTCATTGCCTAGATACAAGTCTGACCAAGCTGTGTTTTTTTACTTCATTTGTAAAGCCAGGTATATCTGAGATCCATGGATTAACGTTGCGAAGCTATGGGGTGATATTACAATCGAGCAGACTAAACGAGAAACTGTGAAGACTAGTTTCATCAAACCCTTGAAAACAAGACTCATTATGAAAGAGATCTGACTCATCGAAGCTCAAAGCTTAAGATAAGAGTACCTGGAAGTGATATATATTGTGGAGCGGCTTGTCTTACCATCATTATTTTAAATCTTGGTTTTATACCTGAGCTAGAACATCGCTCGCTGGAAAATATGTAATTATAACAAGGTAATCTTGACAATAGGAGAACGAATAGACGAAAACATTGGATTAAAACATTTGACAGTTCTCACGTACTAACCATTGACAAAGGATCACACTTACAAAGGGAAGTTATGTAAGAAATTAGAAAACCATATCCGTGTTATTTAATCAAACATACTATGGATATTTTCTCATTTCTTACCATTGTATAACATCTTTTTTTATTACCAATGGATTTAATTATCTCTGGGATATCAACGAACAAAGAGTGTATCCTGGTTTGTTACACCAATATATTTGCGTCAATATACGTATTGATACGAGGTCAGTCCGGAAAGCATCCGGCAATTTTGAATATCCCAAGAACTGATTGCGCAGCCTTGATGTAAATTGGCAACCAAGGAACCATATAGCGCATGTGTGAATAAACACTCTCCCGTAGGCTTATTTGGTTGGCAGTGAATCACAATTGAGCGAGCTTGTGAACGGTGTTATCGCTGCAATCCAAATGACCTTTCCATTCTTCACGTCTTATGTATCATTTTATGGCAGAACATCACAATACCAATGTCTGTCAGCCCTCCCGGAGTTCAGGTTAGGCTCACTGTCACTTCTGGATTTTTGCCATTGAAGGGAGGAACAAGATTGAGAAGAACGTTTCCAGACAGTTTATGACAGTTCCGATGAAGAGCTTTGCAAACTGCTTTGAAAAGTGCTACGGACGCTGGGATAAGTATGTGAGGTCACAAGGGGAATACTTTGATGTGGACTAAAAAGCTGTTGCCATAGACAGGCTATTTCTTTCATTAATATCAAATTGCCGGATACTCTTCGGACTCACTTTGTATCAATGTATCCATCTGTTTCCTCCTGTCGTTCTACACCAATGTCGTCTTCGTGACGGAAAACTCTGCTCAAAAAATTTCCCATATTTTTCAGTCGTAAAGCATCCTTGGTTGAGAAAGAGCCTAAACCAAACTCCCCATGTTTGACCATCGAAGACGGGGTAATTGCTCCTTACCCCTCAGTGAAGGAAACATTGTCTTCAAGCAGGCCAATGCTTCTTGCCATTCTTCTAGATCCGACAAAACCTCGCTGAGAGAAATCATGTTCTGCAGTGGTCAATCACTAGATATGAACCCACATGAGGACATTTTACAGTTGAAAAGGTAACAGATACGGAGGTTTTTTTCCAACGTTTTGTAGAATACCATCAAAGAACATAGATACTCTTCACCTGTGGATATTTTGCAGAAGCTTGGCGATTCGATGATAACCAGGATTGAATAATTGAATGTTGCTAGAGGTAATCAGATAAAATACTCGCCATCACAGTCAATAACCGAACAACTGTAGCATAGAAAAATTTGGAATCATGCGAAAAATTTCCAACGAATTATAAAAATGATCAGAATAAATTCCATTCATGACATCACTGATGTTTTCAACTGAAAAACAATCAAGAATTAATCATCTAGGTTCTGGAGAATGTAGATATTGATTATAAAACCATCATATTAGAGCCTCCAAAAGGTCAAAATGCTTCTTTTTTTCTTTGAAGAAAGAATCTTCTAAGAAGGAGTCTAGTAGATAACTGATGCCAATTATCCAGTCAATTGACAAAACGTTATGACCAAGAGCGCTTTCACAAACAAACAAAATGAGGCCCGTAAAGGTCAAAAAAGTATTTTTTTCGAAA
>OY735205.1:47894512-47897012 GCA_963457665.1 Thysanoteuthis rhombus | reverse complement strand
TGACTCCTTTCCCTCTCATTTATGGCTAATTGAGAAGGCAAATTATAGAGCAGAAAGCCTCTTGTTGAAATGCTACGTACGTCCAGACGAACCGAGAGAGTCGTTCAAGAATAATCATCCAATATGAAGAGAACACCTGCCCAGTCGCCATTGGCACTTCAGAAAATGACAATAATGAAAAGCACCGATAAAATGAGAAATAACCGATCCAGTAATAGCGACGCTGGTTGATTAAAACAGGTTATCCAAAAAGTGAAGGAAGACTTTTAATATTTTGGTCTATTAAGAATTCTACTATTTTTTTTCTTTTTTTTTTTCTTTTGAGTAAAACTTTGAAGATTTCCAATATTTCACTCGATATTAATTTAATGCAGGAGTTTGCAGCATTCTTTTTGACAAAACTTTTCTTTCATATAAATTCATTGCATCATTATTACTTATCAAATTATTTTCCTTGGTTTTATATAAATATACGCCACCTTTCAGCTAAATTGTATATTCAATAGTAGACCTTCGAAATATATTCTTGGTTTTCTATTAAGTGATGCATCTTTTCAGCTAAATTGTGTATTCCATTATACGAGGCCAATGCAAAAGTTCCCAGCATTTTTTGACAAAATCTTTCGTTCATACAAATTCATGATATTATTCAGTCATTGGTTGACTCTCCTAATGAGATAGAAACGTATTTTCAAAGTGTCATTTACACAGGCTTGTTTGTCACAGTAGTCTTGTGGGATAACAGTTTGTACAAGCTATAGCAAAACTTTTCCCTAAGTAGATTCCATTTAAGCTGGAATATTAAAGGCAGCCCGAAATTTAGCCACGATTTACCGAAATACCCTATGTATAACTCGCAGTTTTTTCTAGAATTTTTGAGCTAGAAAATCCAGGTTCTTATTATCTGTACGAACTCAATTGCAGGACTTTTACTTGCAAGGTTCGTTGGATGTAGGAGGTCCGTTTGACAGCAACCATTCATTCAGTGTACAGATAGGTAATTACGGTATCCCATTTTCAATTCTTGCAATAAATCCATTCTTCATCACCAAGTTTATGTTGACCAAAAAGTTCGTTTCTTTGTCTCAATCAAGAAGACCAAGATAGCTTCTGATTTTTTTCTCTGGTGCTTGTGAAAATGTTAGATAGTTGAAGGGTTGCACAAGCTATAAATAGCATGAGTAGGATCAATCTCCCCCAACTTCAATCCCGACAGAGGACAATTAATGCAACTTTTGCATTATACATATAATGAATAACTTTTCAGGCATATAAGACTTGGCAGTTTCGCTTAGTTTGTAAGAGAGTCGCCTCGCAATCGCCGTGGGCACATGCTAATTTTTTGTGTGGGTTTTGCTCAATATGACGTGATAGATAAACAGAGAATAGTTCACTCCCCTGAATTTTACGAGGATTGTTCTTGTTGTTCGGTTTAGCTGAGAAAAAACAAAGTCAACTCCACGTTAGATGGGTGTGTGACAAAAATTCAAAAGTTACTTCTCAGACTTCTGTTTCATGGTGCAAAAGATGACGCTGGGATATTTTGCATCAGCATAAAAGCATTACGTTTGTGCATGTTCCTTCGTGTGTGAGCCTGCATTTACACTTCTGTGTGAGCATGTTTACTTAGATGTATCAATGTTTGAGTCTCAACACAGCTGACGAGGCTGGCCTATGTTGAAACAAGAAGATAGTGATGACAGAAGAGCAGGAGATGAAAAAGAGCGGGAAAATAAAAACAGCGCGGGAAATTCTATCAGCCATGTTGACAAAATATTTGAAGTAAGTGAGATAATATTGGTTCAGTAAATGACACGGTCGCTTTATCACATATATAACCAGTGCAGTGTCTGGCGCCAATGAAGCTTGGCTTCAGGTCGAGAACTCACACTGACCGGCGCATAACACACCCGTTCTTCAAGCAAAATCAGTTTTTTCGAGTTAGCTTTAATAAATGGTTTGGAATAATTGAATGAGAAATCATGTTAGTGTATCGTAAAGCTTGTCCATGTCTCGTATGTTGTGAGTTAATCGATTTCTTTCTTTAGGACCCGTGAGAATATAAAATATAAATACATAAGTAATCTATCTATTGAATCACCGTAGCCATAATCAACAAGCCGACCGAGCGACAAGCAAGGTGCGAGGTATTTTTCCCCTTTCACTCTATTGTTTTTGTTGTTTTAGCACTAACAGACACTCTGTTTAGCTAACGGACACACTGCTTGGCTAACAGACACACTGTTTAGCAAACGGACACACTGCTTGGCTAACAGACACACCTTTTGGCTAACAGACACGCTGTTTGGCTAACAGACACACTGCTTGGTAAACGAACACACTGTTTAGCTAACGGACACACTGCTTGGCTAACAGACACACTGTTTGGCTAACAGACACGCGGTTTAGCTAACGGACACACTGCTTGGTTAACGAACACACTGTTTAGCTAACGGACACACTGCTTCGATAACGGACACACTGTTCAGCTAACGGACTC
>OY735205.1:47809512-47889512 GCA_963457665.1 Thysanoteuthis rhombus | reverse complement strand
AGGGTGAACCGTTAAACGCGAAAATGCCCAAACTGACTTGACCTCATCAAAATTGATCGACCTTAAATTGACGTTTAGAGGTCACCACAGATCAGAACCACGTATCATAAGTTTCTACAGTAGTCTAGTTACCCTTGTACACAAATTTGAAGCTCTGGGTGCAGCCGTCTCCATTAAATTTGAAAATACCAAAATTTACCTCGCCATAAATTGACCTTTTGAGGTAAATAAAGGCATAGACATCTATCCTATGCTATTTCAGGGTTCAAGTTACCTATACACACAAAATTTTCTTTAATTGTTTATTCTATTCACGTTGTCTCGGAAGTGGGATATATCAACCGTTTAACGACGAGAGATCATTTCAGATAAGTTTCTATAAAATATAACGCGATATATAATCATTCTATCGGATCATACATATCCATTTCTTAATATATATTTATATATATATAAATGTGTGTGTGTGTAATTTAATAGAGTCTAATGATAAAGGTACTAACCTATCATGTAAAATCTCCTAATCCATTCTGTTCATCTATCTATCAGTGTATAGGACTGTGTATTCGTGTGAATAAACATATTTTCTAAGCTATCGTAAATTTCAGCCGATATGTCCCCTCAAGATTCTTAGACATTAAATTGCTATGTTGGACACATACCTACTACCCTATAGGGTAGGTTACCTTGGTCAAAGTGCTGTTTGTATTCACAAGTACGACGATACAGGAATTGGACAAAATAATGGACGTGCCATTTTGATAATCAATTTCTTGAGAAAAAAAAATCAAAATTGGAGTTTAACATTTAAAACAGCTTTAATGTGGCAAGGTATTGATTCATGTAGGTTTTGGACTGTATATAGAAAAAATTTGGGCCACTCTTCGGGCAAAACCTCCCCCAGAGACACTGGTGGAGGGAATTGGTTCATTAGTTGCTATTTCAATTGACACCCAAAATGCTCAATTATATCAAGATTTGGTAATTGTGGATCCAAATGTTGACGTTTACTCACATGCTTTTCAAACTTGTTTTTTTAAAGAATTCTAGCGGTGTCAATGGGTGCATTATCGCCCTCAGGGTTATTGGGTAAGAGTGTTTGCACAATGGAATGATGATCAGCCAAAATTGACAGATAATCCTGGGAGTTCATCCTGCCATGCTGTGCTAAAGCTGGACTAAACCATCACACATCCATCTCCATGTTTGAAAGTCAGGATCATGAGCTTATTTAGGTTGCCCCAAGACATAAACTTTGTCAAAACGTGGAAATGATGGAAAAAACGATTTGCCCGAGTTCGTCGTATTATTCCATCAGTCCATTGTCCTTATGGTCCTTACATGACTTTTTACAACGTACAATTGGCAATTGCAACTCTCAGGTAATATTCAAGCCCAATAAACCAACATGAGGGTTGTAGAAAAGCATCATATATGATAATCTGCAACACACCCAAGGAGGTTTTTCAGTTATTCGAAGTTCTATGTAGTATTGACGTAATCCAAAAGTACAATCAGTCAAATCAGCAGATATTTCCACTATTCTGTCCAACCTCTGTAGAGTACTAAGTACTGAGATATGCCCACGAGTGAAAAAACGGCGTATGCTATACAACATTGATTGTAAGAAAATGGCTTCACTTTCTCAAAGCGTTTACCATAAAAACCAAGAAATCCAAAATTAGATAATATTTTCTTCATTTTAGGCGCTAGGAGCTCAAATATACTCGAGTAATTGAATTATGCGGTTTTGATAAATGCGGACTTTGAAGTCATGTAGTTATGGTATTACTATACAAATTAATGTAACTAAGTATAACCTTGGGAAAGAACATTTAATTATAGTAAGATCTTGAGCTGTGTGGTTTTGAATCGCATTGATCAATGTAGCCCCGTTTTTAACAACCGATTGATACATTTAGCCCGGTGAGGAATTAGCTTATACATCGCCTCATCATAATGCATATACAGCTAACTCAGTTTCCCTTTTTCTTGGTGATGGCCAAAATTATATATATATATACACACACATATATATATATATATATATATATATATATATATATATATATATATATATATATATATATATATATATATAGAGAGAGAGAGAGAGAGAGAGAGATAGATAGATAGATAGATATTTGTATCTGATGATAAAATTCTTTCACAAATAGACTTCATACATAAATGACATAAGCACATAACATTTTTTATACCAACATATTGCATGTGTTTGTAGCGTCTGTTAGCATTGCCATATTTCAATATCTTTAGTGTTGGTGCTAGATACATTAAAAATGTCGCAGAAATCTATTCTGAGTGTGCGTCCAACAAGTAACAGAATAATCCACGAGTGACTCATGCCATGATGACTCTTATGAATCAGAAAACGCAGGCCGGAGCCCCACTGAGGACGGAGTAGAGTGGGGTTGGGAATGGATTCGGCCACGGGGACAACCACAGGGATATCTTTGTCATCGATCAGATTGGCGGAGAGGGTGTTGAGAAAAAGTCATTATTTACACGGATGAAATGGACTCCCTCGGAAGATTTCTAGAACTTGCATCGTTGTGCAGTTAGAAACCCTAGACAGTCACTCAGAATTCACTGAAAACATTCTAGAATGAAACATTGGAGTAGGTTTTATTGCAATGTTGGATTGCGGGAGAAACAAATCAACAAAACTGGTTAGTCACTCAATAGAAACCCTCACGAGACCAATATTTTTGGCTAGCATGCCACGTTGGTGCCGATCAGTTGAAAATTTCGAAACAGGGATGATCAATCAAATGCCTTTTGTTGGGCTGTGATCTCTGAAAAGTTTTTAATTTTTCTGTCAACTAGCGTTGGCGTTACAGGACATAAACTAAGCGACTATTTTAGAACAAATGTACATTGCAAATTTATCTCTCTACTAAAAATGTACAAGGGGGACTTTCAATAAACAAGAAAATTGTTTGTTTCTCGGTATAACGAGAAGCCAATGTTTCAAGTCAAACTCACTTGCAAATTGAAGAAACCTTTGTTGACAGTTCAGGTGATTTTGGTTAATAGTTGGCAAGAAAACTTTCCAAACAAAAGCGGACTAATTGCTTGCAGTGAAATTCAGTATCCCAAATTTCGAATCAGTACCACCCAAATATTGGGGATGATCAATTAAAAATTGGAAAAGGAGGTGATCAATGGATGAATTACATCTCTTGCCTTTTCTTGGGTTGTGATTACTAAAAAGTTTCAAGTTTTAAAAAAAAAAATAAGCAGGTTCAACTAGTGACCAATTTAATAAAAACTTGTATGGTATGTTGAACCCCCACTTAATTTTGGAGGGGAATTTTCAAAAAAGAAAAAAAATTCCCTACACATTGAGAGGAGTGTGCGCAGATAATTTCTCGCTTCGACTAGGAAATGCAAAGTCCGGAGAGATATAAAGAAAGATACACATAAATATCGTATGATTATCCTTAACCCAGCAACAGTAAATCAGTCTGTTATGAGAGGCAGTGATTAGAAAAAGATTTGATTTCATAATACTAGGAGGGAGAAAAAAGGAAAAGAAAGAGAACAATAGAAAAAAAGGGACAATAAATGAATAAAAGAGAAAATGAAAGAGAGAAAGAGAAATAAACAAAAATAACCGAGAGAAGGGGTGAAAAAGGAAAGGTTGAATGAATGAAAAGAAATGAAATGAAAAGGGAGAGAAAGATAGAAGAAAGGGTGGATTTGAAAAAGAGAGTGAAAGGAAGAAAAAAAGAAAGAAATCAAAGAGCAGAATAGTGAACAAAGAGGGAAGTTAAAGAGAAAGGAAAGGAAAATAAAGCCACGAGAAGAGAGACTAAAAAGAATGAGAACAACGAAGAATTAAAGAGAGAGAGAAAGAAGAAAGGGAAAATTAAGGGAAAAGAAAAAAGAAATTGAAGAGGAAAAAATCACGTTGAAAGAAAGGGAGAAAGAAAGAGGAAGCAAAGAGTGAGAAATAAGGGAAGATAACAGAAACCAAAAAGATATGAATAATTAGAAACAAAAAATTATTTGAAGAAAATGTGAACAGAAAAAAAAAACAAAGAAGACAGAAGAGGAGAAGAACAAACCCCTAAATGGAAAGAAACACGTCAAAAAGACAATTATTTGTTAGACAAAGTCAAGAAAGGGAGAGACAGAGACAGAGAGACAGAGACAGACAGATAGACAGACAGACAGAAATAGAGAGACAGAGAGAGGGCGACTTGAGGAAAAAGACGAGCCTCTCTTAAATCCAAAGCTATAATTTGTTAATTGATGCCTTTGAACATCTTTTGGTTGATTCTAAGTCGAGAAGAAAGGATTGCTGAAGAATTTTCCCCGTCTCTTCGATAGAAATCACAGACCACTCATCGATCAAAGGGTTTGTCGTCATCGAGACTCGATGTCGGATTTGACAGAGGAGCACTCTACCCGGCATTTGAAACCGCCCCGTTTTCTACCGATCATGCTGATACCTGGAGCTAATTATTTACCACGTTATTATCAGCTTAGTTCTGTTTTTGCTCTGTTTGTCACGACTTCAGGTGTTCGAACGAATTTTTTGTCGATAAAACGAGCTCAACTGTCAAGAACGAGAAAAAAAAATCCCTCTAGTCCCGAAAAAAAAGGTGTATAACCAATGTGTCCTCCTGCTAGACACCTATAGAGTTGAAACGTTGAACCTGATCAAAGGATTGACTCTCAGTTTAAGAACAATGCAACATGCACGAGAGAGGACCATGCTTGGTGTCACACTGATAAATCACAAGACTGCACAATGAATTAGTGAAAACCACGAGTCAGAGATATCATAGAACATAAATCGTAATGGAAAGGTCATGTTGCAAGAATGGCTGACAACCGATGGACATCACGACTCACAAATGGGATCCTCAGAGATCATATGCGAAATTGTGGCCAACAGAAAATAAGATGGACTGACCTATTAGACAGGTTCCGGCGATATTGCTGCCGCAACGACACCCGCAATAGAGAGATATCTGGTGAATCTTGGAGAAGGTGTATGACTACTGATGGACGTTAAGTGGCTGCTGCTGCTGCTGCTGATAATCACTGCAACTGCAAAGCAGATTTTCTAGAGACTGACAAGTTATAATTGAGTTTGCTTTTTAGACTTTCAAATGCTGGCTCTAACATCGATAGTTTAAAGTGGTGTATCGGTCCTGAGCACGGAAAACTATGTCAGCGAACCAGATCGACTAAGTTCAATCTCTGGGTGGAGATAATTGCATATTATCAACTGGCGCCACCAGAGGTCAGTATCCAAACCGGAGAAAAAAAAACAACAACAAAAAAAAACCCCTTAAAAACAAACAAGTTTAAGATGTCGATATTCTAAACCAACGAAAAATTTTGAGGTTATACCCCAAAACTGTTCGTATTAGTTGCTTCCCCCACCACCACAAACTTCAAAGTAAACAATAACAAGCTAATTGATATTAAAATGACGAATACACTTCTCTCAAGGCCGAGAATTATTGATAAATTTATAAACCCGTATATGATACAACAGGAATAGCGCACATGTGCAAAAAATTTAAAATGGTAGCATTTCATTCAAAATATTTCCATTTCAGATTTGGAAAAAACATGCTATTGCATTTTTTATTACACAACACCCATATCAGGGATTTTTAGTATCAGAGCAACTTGGACCCTGGGGTATTGAATTTCACAATTATAGCGAAGCAATGCAAAACTATTAAGTGCACTCAAACACGTTATTTTCAACACAGATTTATTTCCAATATTTTAGTTCATTTCAATGAATACAGTGGCTAACATTTGAAATTATGTGGTGTTATAACTTACTAGTAAAATAAGGAATCATCAATTGAAACATTCGCACATACCAAAATTATAATCAACATTATGTCCTGAAATAATGGAGTCACTTTACAACCCTATTAGGCCAAAGTATTGAATGATTCAGCCACCGAGCAGCAGTCAAATCAATGAACAAATCATGAGGAACACGAAAGTATAAAAGTTTTGTTTGATCATTTTCCGTATCTTTATTTACCCATCATTTTTCACTAAATTTTCATTTCTAACCCATTTGGGATAACCTAAACGCAAGTCGCAAGCAATCAGTTCGAGGATTTCTTTAAAACTACACCATGAAAGGTGAAACAAGCCATTAAACAAACAAAGAGAGGGAAGGCCCCTAGATAAGATTGCATCACCATCGACCTACTCAAAAAAGCTGGTAAGATCATCACTAGGAAACTAGCTATTCTATTCAACTACTGCCTAAAACAAAGTAAAGTCCCAGAAGGTTGGAACACTGCAATGATAATGCTTTATATGAAAAACAAATCCTGAAAGACCCAAACAACTACGGACCAATGTTTACTCAACTGCATCTACAAACTTTTCACAAAAACCATCACTATCGAGAAGCTACTCGACCATGGACCATCTCCATTCGATAAATCAACTAAAAAGAGAAATCAGTAGAATACAAAATGCCAAATACTGTGGCATTTATCGACTTCAAGAAGGCGTTCGACTCAGTGGAAATTCCTATGGTCATTGAGGCTATCACTCTACAAGACCCCGTACACGTCAGAGTACTGCAACATATATTCAGTCACAGCAGCTCCTCTATCAGTCTACAGAAAGACTCAGAACCCTTTGAACCCCCCCCCCCAAAAAAAGAGGTTCAACAAACTAATACCAGTTCACCCAAACTCATCACAGCTTGCCTTGGGATCATTTACCAAAACTGGGAAAATGAACGAATCAGAATGATAGCAGATATCTGAAGTGAATGAAGGAAACAAGAAAGTCGGTCTTCACGTAAGCTTCAGCAATCACGTCGGAAAAAGACACATAACGATCAAAATCGAAAAGGAGGAACTGGAGAAAGTAGACCACTATATCTACGAATCTCCATAGAATCCTCAAAAGATAAAGAAACCAAGCGAAGAATCACCCTAGGGTGGCAAGTTCCACCTTCAAAATCCTGAAAAAGAAAAGTCATCCTTCAAATAGTCGCCTATGGAGCTGAAATATGAAACTTAACCATTAGACTGACCCTCAAACTGAGAACCATGCAATATACTCTTGAAAGAACCGTGCTTAGCCTCACATGGAAAGATCAGAAGACAGTACAATATATCAGGGAAGAAACCAGAGTCCACAACATCATAGAATTCATTAGAAAACTCAAATGGCAATGGGCTGGACATGTTGCAAGAATGGTAACACGACCAGTTGACATTACAGTTCACAACATGAATCCCCAGAAATCACATGCGTAACTGAGGTCAGCCTTATAGGAGATGGAGAGACGAACTTGACAAGTACAGAGAGTATTGGTTCTGTAACGCCCATGATAGAGAGGTCTGGCGAATGAGGATGATAATGTTTTCTCGATCCCTGTTCCCCGACCACTATTCTGAGCAAACATGGTCTCTGTTTTTACGATTGGAGCAATATGAATTTCCCATAATAGTTTCTTCTCGTATGATCTTGTGTCATTCTAAGCTAAATTTCGTAGATATTACAATGAAATAAGAAGTCACATGACTGATGAAATTGGCAGCTAACAGGGGCTTTATTGGAAATACAATTCGCATATTGTTAGAAACCGTCAACCTAAACTGTCACCGAGTTGGTCTGGCTGGCTATGTATCTATGTATATATCACTTATTCAGGCCACACTTATTTAACTATAGGGTAGAACATTTAAGGATTTGCTCTTTATTATTACAAGAATAGTTTTTTTTCTTTCTTTTTTCAATTCAACTCCCATAGATAGGTTTTTAGCGAAATTAGGGGGGGGGGGCTTGATTTTAAAATGTTTATGCATTCACGCTTTTTTAAAAATCCAAGTATTGTAGTGATCATTGTCCAACAAAAAGTGAGAAAAGTAACTTATTCGTTGATCATCCTTTTTTCCAATTTTAAAAAGGGTTTTGGGTTAGAGAACGTTCCCATGTATTTATTGGAACCACCTGGGTTACGTAGGTATGTGCATCTCGTGTGGCTTGAATGAACTGCCCTGGATGGTGCATTTTTTGCTACCATCTTGTGTGCAGGAAACATAATTAATCTCATCTTACAGTTTATGTACCCGAAAAAGCTGTAGATTAGAATAATCGAAACGTTGCACTAATATCATCAACAATATAAATTTATCCGAAGAAAGCTTGGAAAATGTATCAGTAACAATTATTTTTATCGACTTGAAATTTTCCAATTTCAGGACTTGTAAGATGTACTGTTTTAATAATTGACCGCCAAGTAAAGGACGAGTACTTCAGTCAATAAATATTTTACTTCGAGAAATTTTTTGAAAATATCAGGTAATGGTGTGGTTTTTGTTATCAAGAATCTTAATTTGTATACAGAAACACCATATGAATGAAAAAATGTATTTGCGATGTTTTTGGAAAAAAACTACGAGTTTCATTCTAAAATTGCAAATAAGCACTGTGAAATTTTCATTGGTCTTATTGATAATAAGAACAAGCCTATGGGGAGTAACAAGAACTCCATGTAAGGATTGGATGATTTACGCAGTGGAATCTTCATTGTGTCAGGCAATTTTAGGTACCTGATGGTTGAAGTATTTGATTTTCAGCCAGTCGGCGGTGTTCGAGCCAAGTTAATAGCATAAGAGTCTACATAAAAGCATGTACCTCGAATGCTTTTTTTCAAAGCAGACATGTTTTCCTCCCTGTGAGGATTGGCACAATACAATCATCCCAACTTTATCCAACCCTCCTCATTTAACGTTGTGCCATTATGAGTCAAGTTTATTTACTCAGGCTGAGATAGTTGCTTCTTCCCACTTGAAAAAAGTTTATTAACGGGCGAAAACGGAGGGACTTTGGCCAGTCGAGAGAGCTACTTCTTTCCACTTGTAAAAGATTTATCAACAGGCGAAGTCAGAGGTACTTTGATGTGTCTTTGGAGTCGGAATAGTTGCTTCTATCCACTTGTAAAATCTTCATTAACACGCGAAAACAGAAACACTTTGGCCTGTTTTTAGGGCTGAGAGTTGTTACTTGCCACTTGTGAAAAAAGCCAGGGTCTTGTATGTTAATTTTCAAGGTAGATTGGGAGATCTATCTCGTTTGGAGGATAAGCAGAACAAAATCCCCTGTTTCCCAACACTTTCAACCTTTTGGTGTCCAAGCTGAGCCGAGTAAATATCAACACTCTAAAGTACAAATACAATGCATTATTTAAGGTATTTTTTAATTGAAGCTACCGGTTCCGCTTTCGGGCTTCTGTTTATTTTCTGATAATTTAAATTGAAAAGGATTTCGGTTTCTAAATAAAAGATTTAGTTTTAGTTGCTGTGTGGGTTTTTTTTTTTAGATTCTTTTATTTTTTTTGCTTCTAAATTAAGTGAAGGAAAGCATTTGCTTAGGATTATACCTCTCTTACAATAGTAATGGCGCTGATATCTGACTGATTCCAAAATCTATTTAGCGAATGCTTTTTGGAAAGCTAGTATATCTTATACAAGACTGCTATTCAACAGAAGACATCTTCTTTTATCTTATTTTACCCAAATGCAAAAACATTATCGATTCGAAAATGAGAGATAATATCACTTGATTCCTGCTTCCTTATTTTGCCTCAAATATAAATGTGACTCTGGGAGCGGAAGTCACGCTCAACACATCGTAGTGGATGGATATTTTTCATTGTTTTGTCTTTGAACGGCCTCGTTTTGAGTTACCACTTAATTTCGCTTGACTTGTGAAAAGCAAATAATGAAAAGAAAAAAAACAACAACTGGTGTTGGAACAAAAGAAACAACGAATAATAGAAAGCCAAAACGATTGTGTTGAAATCTGATTTTGTACTCATTTGAGATACACAAAATGGTACTGCTATTATTCATCGAACAAAACTGTTTGCATAGTCAACATAAGTTTCTTTAGGCTTCAAGTGATTCTGTCTGGCTGACTATCTGGCTCTGTGACAGTACCAATGAAGCTGGAGGGCAAGATTTTCAAAAATTAGCTCTTTATGTTTAGAAAAAACGTTCTTTGTTATTTGAAAATACGCGCCTCAAAATGAGTTGTGTTCATTTTACAATGTAAGTTTATGATAGATCTTTCCCTTATTCTCTGTTCGGCAGCATTCAATTTTGATTTTTGAAAATACGGACTTCGTTCTCATGCACCAGTTAACTTCTTTGCTCAGAAATCATCTTCTACTATGTTATTTAAAAAAGCCAATTGCTCACCTGTAAGTGAGTTTGTTCAATTCTCAGCAATTCATGATAAGAAAAAAATTCTTTTGAATCATATCAAACAGAGAGGAAAATATTTAGGCTGAAATCCATTTCAATTTTATTTTCGATTCTCGTAATGAATCAATTTTTGATTGATAGTGACTATCTTGTCCCGAAATGACTATTTATGTGTCGAACAAAAGACCATTGGAATAGCTAGCTGATTTGATAGCATAAGATTTAGCATAAACTTACATCGACGATTGAACCCGCCCACTGATCCCCGCTTTTTCTGGTGGGGCAAAGAACTTTTTTCTAGTCATAATAAAGAGTTGATATTGGGATTTTCAGCTCCCTATCTCAATTCATAGGTTTTATACAGGTAATAAATGCATCATAGCCTATCAGCCAGCCAGCCATCCTGACGGACAGACCAACTTAACAAGCTAAAGTAACATATGTTGACAGTTTTAGATGACTGTTTCTAAAAACTATCATTAGGAGAGTTCCACCTCAGCGATAACCTGCTCCATATAGATTTCTAATTCTAAAAATTGATCGGCACCACATCGACGTTGGACCAGCGGAAGTTGTATCGTCTGATTGCCGATATCGATCGAGGAATCAATTACAAAATCAAGGAGCAGTTCTCTTTTTCTCAATATTTTAATGGCACTTGTAATAAAAGGAATGTAGAGAGCAAAAAAAAAAAAAGTTGTGAGCAGAGATTTTCCACTTTTATATACTCTGAATTGTCTTAAAAAGATTCATTCAAGATCGCAGACATATTCAAAACTCTCTCTCCCCCTCGTTCTATCTCTCTCTCTCTCTCTCTCTCTCTCTCTCTCTATATATATATATATATATATATATATATATATAATATTACTTTTGCCCTCTAGCTCCATTGGCACAGACAGTCAGCCAGACTGAATCACTTAAAGACTAAAGAAAATTCTGTTTACTATGCTAATAGTTTTGTTCGACGATTGCTAAAAATAAAAGCAGTACCATCTTGTGCCAAATGAGTACACACACACACACACACATATATATATATATATATATATATATATATGTATATATTGATATGCATGTGTGTATGTAAATTGAGAAATTCCTTATTGTTTATTGGTAACCTATTTATCAATCATCACTTACTGTTTATTATTTATTGGTCGATTGTAGTCAAATTAACATCGGACCATTTCCCCTCTCTTTTTCAACACACACACACACACACACACACACACACACACACACACATATATATATATATATATATATATATATATATATATATATATAATTGTGTCATCTACAGACAGCTGTTTCGATGTATTACATCTCTTCAGTGTGGCTATAGACTTTCCATTATCCCATCCAGTGCCACGAGGCAGGATTGAAACCTTCAGACCTGGAGACCGATATCCTACCTCTGAGCTACGGAACTGGACGGTCAGTAAGGCTGAATCTAAGCAATATATCTATTTACGCATAAATTCCCCATCCACCAAAGTGCTCTATTCTTATAGAAGAGCATCGCATAAGCACACAATGGATGAGTTACTTCACTTAAAGAGTGCTCAACCCTGAATAGATGAGTCAGACCACGTCGCGTAACGACGGGAAATCATTTCAGATAGGTTTTTACACAATATAACACAATTTATAATCCATTCTACCATTCTATCGGACCCAATATGTGTATTTTCTCAATATATATACATATGTGTGTGTGTGCATATATATATATATATATATATATATATATATATATATGTATATATATATATATATATGTGTGTGTGTGTGTGCGTATGTATGTATATGTTCATATGTGCATATATATATATATATATATATATATATATACAAGGTGGGTGAAAAGAAAGTCGATTGTATTCAAACTAGCTTTACTTTGGACCATAAAATGATAGAATTTGTCTGCTGTGTTAAAATTCTATGTGTAAGCACCGGCGTTGTCCACCTTCGGGGAAGTATGGTGGTATGTTGTTCATAACATGTCGAATGCTCTCCTGCAGTTGATCAAGAGTTTGTCCTTTGGTGCGGTATACTTCCTCTTTCGTTCAAAGGAATAAGTCACTGAGTGAAAAGTCAGGGCTTGGCACGGGCCATAATTTTCAATAAGGAGTTGATTCTTATCCATCCTGTATAAACAGAAAAAAAATTTAATTTCTTCAAATTCTCTGAAAAAAATTGATAATTAATGACGTTTCCTCCATTAGCTGACTTTTAGTCCATCCTTTTTTCCAGATGCATCAATAAGTCTAAAGCCTGATGATGAAAAAAAAACATTTATTTTTCGTGTCAAATATATATTTTTAACATAATTCCTTTCATGTTCAACGCACTCGATTCAGTAGTTAATATTATGCAGTGAAGATTCCTGATCGACATTCAGCTAATAGTTACGGTACAGGCCCTCATTTATCACGCAATCTATCAGATAAATATTTACTAATCTTTTTTTTTTTTAAATATTGTAAAAGACACACTTTAATTAGGAGCTCTCTGCAAATTGACCTTACAGTAAATGATTGCAAGCCGAGCTCGCTAATAACTGCACCAAGACACGTACTTCTAGATCGATGGATAGACAAATTATTTCCTATTAAGTGCAGGTAAGGTGCTCTCAAACCCAGCTTCTTTGTAACCTACGTATCTTCATTGATAAGAGGTCCGTCTGGGTCAGTGTGTCAAGATATGTACCGTTATATGAAAATTAACAGTCTTTTTTTTTTAGGTAGACAAGAAGCACTAGTTATAAAAATCTTTCGAACGCCTTAAGGAGGAAGATGATCTGAGTGAGTGCTTTTGAAGACGTATTTTTTTACGCGCACAGAGGAGGTAGGAGGGTTATCTGCCGGCCTGCATATACTTCTAACATGCTTTGTACCCATCGAACTCAAGAAAAATCGATTTAATTCTTGAATTGCTCCTAAATCGTTTATTAAAAGGAAAATGTGATTAATTCTTGGAATATATAACAAATTGCTAAAAAGAAAATTAGGAAAGAAAGGAAATGGAGAAAGAACAAAAAATATAATAAAAGTTTCCAGTCGCTGTTGTTTAGAACTCTCTGATGAAATTTTGGCATTATTCCTTGATTAAAGTCAGTCAGTATCTTCATTTTTCATTTCTTTTTTTATTACTATATTTCAGGTGATTTTTTCTTTGGGGAATTTTGGAAATGAAGTATGAGCATTATAAAATGAATTATTTAGACTTGTATCCTCATCTTTGTTGTTTTGACCTATACGTTTGGTTCGATGCGTTCATCGGCCTTCCTCATACAGTATGAGGTTAGGAGATGAAGAACTAGCATTATCCAACGAATCAATTGAACTAATATCCCCATGTGTGTCATTTTGTTTATTACATTTACTTTTATGAGAGTCTGACATTATTCCATGAATGAATCGTATTAATATATTACCATTGTTTGGATTCGGCAAAATTTATCAAAATGCAGATATTTGGCAAGGGAGATAATCGACGGAGATGCTATAACTGCAACTTTGTGAACGGATGAATGTTCAAGTAACGTTCATTTATTGTATTTTAGATATGGTTAACAGGCGGGATTGGAATTATGGTTTGAAGGAAGGTTTGGAATTAGGGTTAGTAGGTAGGCTAGGGTAAGTAGGCAGGCTTGAAATTGAGGTTGGTTGGTGGGATTAGAAGAGGGTCAGTAGGTATGTTAGGATTAGATTTAGTGTTAATAGGTAGGTTTCGAATTAGGGTTAGTAGGTAGGCTCGGGTCAGTTGGTAGGCTTGGAATGAGGCTCATTAGGTAGGTTCGGAATCAGGGTTAGTAGGCTTGGAATTACAGCTAGTAAGTAGGTTTGGAATTAGGGATATTGGTAGTCTTGGAATTAGGGTTAGTAGGTAGGCTTGGAATTAGGGTTAGTAGGTAGGCTTGGAATTAGGGTTAGTAAGTTGGTATTTTTTGCCATATTATGCGAGGGAAGTAATTAATCCTTCCAAAAACAAACCTTAAATTATCAACCATAGGAATTAAGGTGAATAAGTAGGTTAAGGTCAGTAGGTTTGTTAAGATTCAAGCTAGTGTCAGTAGGTAGGCTAGGAGCTAAGGTTAGTAGGTAGGTTTTGGTTATTAGGTAGACTTGGAGTTAGGATTAGTAGATAGGCTTGGATTTAAGATTTCTAAGGTTTATTAAGTTGGTACGTGTTTGCCATATTATGCTAGGCGAATAAATAGCCTTTCCTAACACTACACCTAAATTACTAGCCATACAAACTAATCCTAAACTATATCATTTCAAAATGAATTTGATGAAATACAGTCTCAAATGTTCTTGAAAATCAACCAAATTTTAGAAATTTCTGTGAAAAAAGTTATAGAAAATCTGGCCCATTTTAGCCATTAAAAACGGTTAGTTGAAAGATTAATCTAAGTAAGCAGTCGCAACCATTGAGTTTCCATGTATTGCCAAATATCAGGATTCTGTTATATCTTACCTAAGGCAAATTTATACCAGCCTCTATTGTTTTGATTGTTAAATATTTTCAGAGATATATTGTCGATTTAATTATTTTGATTAAAGTACTCATTATTCTGATTCGAACGATGCACCTTCTGACCATCCTCGTATTCGTCCAGATCAAGTAATGTTTTTGAAGGAAGGCTTGCATGTTAACAATCAGTCTGCAACAGGCTTCCTTCCTCCATGGAATATGAAATATAATACTTTTATTTGTTACAACACCTACGAAGAGCTGAAATCGACCGTAAAATATAATGATGCACTATATATTCATCTTTCATGTGTCTACTGGTCTTTCTCATTATATATAAATATATATTTGTTTTGCGGACGTGAAGTGATCCGACCGAATGTAACGGAAGTGACAATTGGAAGGTGAAAAGAGAAAACTTGGGGAGAAAGCAGGTGCTACTCCTCGAAAACTTTTATTATCAAGTGGGTATGTTTCGATGCATTTCGACAGGTGCAAGCCATCTTTTTCAGAGAAAGTACACAGCAATTGTACATGTAATTATGGACAGAGAGATAGTTGTAAAAGTTTATATGTACATATATATATATATATATATATTGAGAGAGAAAAATATACATACATATTCATATATATATATATACATACATGTACGTACATATATTTATATAGTTGTAGATGTATATACATATGGATATAGATAGAGAGAGAGGAAGAGAGAGAGAAGTCCGATTTTATTTCTTTCTCCTTCTTTTCCTTTTGTCTTTAATCATCTTCCTTCTTTTTCCCTCTTCTCTGTCTAATTTGATGTGTAATTTACTGTCGTTATTTCTTCCTTTCCTTCATGGTATCTTTCTTTCAGTTTTGAACTCGTATATGTATTTGCAACGTGATCACGTGATATTTCAAACTTCATCACACGAAATATTGTCCTTGTTTGGTAAAAATTTCAGACAACATTTCCTGTGATATGAGGAACGCAAGGAAAAAGATTTTCATATACATTTTTGTTTATATATATATATATATATATATATATATATATATATATATATATATATATGAATCAGTAATTATGTATATTTTTCATCTCCTTTTTATATCTTACTGCAAGCATTTTTCGTGAGTATAATTAGATTGAAGTCCACCTTGACTAAAACATTTGTGCTGATACATGATAGCAAATACGTACTTACACAAATATCATAATTTGCTTTAGATTTTGTTGCTACTCTTATTTTAAATGGTATCCCGTTATGACATGGTGAATGTATTATTTATCGTAGATAACGTAAACATAGTAAACACTTGAAGAAAATTGCGCTGCTATAGGAATCGAACCTGTAACCGATAGGGTAGCTGCTAAGCTAGACGGGTGCCAGCAGTACGAAAGCCTGAATAACTACTTCAACTCCAAATTCTCATTTTTGCTTATTCCTGGTCTGTATCTGCTCTAATTGTTTCGTCCAACGCGACAGTTGTGTTATAAGGAAAAAAGTTTCAATATGATATAACGCAATTCATAATCATTCAATCGGATCATACATCCATTTCTTAAAAAACATACATATATCTGCACACACACATGCACACATACACAAAACATAGTTATTATATGTACCTTTGCATCTGTATATTCATCGTTTCGAAACCATGTATTCATTATTCAATCTACATCTTCATTTCAATATATACATATCTTTCTTTCCATCTTCCTCTTCTCAGATACAGTGAAGCCTGGTACCGCACACCATACTAGCACTTACGATTAGTAGTACGCGTAAAAATGTGTTCTGATACTGCCAACAGTACCCAGGTACTTTTATACGGCAAGCTGCCTGCGTTTCACTTGGCGAGACAGTATCTTAACTTGTTATTTAATTTAGGGATACTGTTTGTCCCGTCGTCAGGTGGTTAATCATCATTAGAGAGAACCAAAAAGGTCAGAGGAAAAAGGTCGATGACCAATTGGTGATTTCTGTCCAAGACTTCCATTCCACTCGTTTCCAATTCAGCTACTTTCACTGGTTCCCAGTGTGGCTACCTTCACATGAAAGAATAAAAGGCTTTCCCCAGATAGCTGGTAGACAAATTACTGCCAAGGAGCAGGTTTTCTGGATGAGACTCGGACCCCGACGTAAGCAGTGTCTCTTGTGAGATATGGATCCTGACGACTAAGTTATGACAGCGGACTGACAACGTTATCAACCGGGAGTAAGCAACCAACAGACTTGGTAACTGTTTACATAACTTGAATTTAGGTACATGTCCTTTTAGCTTATGTGTTTAATTACAGATTAAAGTTTTTGCCAACATTAAGATGGAATTTGATAACTCATGAAATCATTTCAGTTATAGGTAAGAAGATTTGCATCAGAGTTTCTTCTAAATGTGCCAGGCTATTACAGGAATTTCATCCTGTCTTACACTCTTTACATGGAACTTACCTTGCATGCAGTACCAGGCTCTCCTGTATACAGCAATCATGTCATATTGTTCAAAAGTAGATGTTGCGAACAATTGAGACTTATTTTAAGCTCTTCTTAGACTAATTTTGCCAGGTTAAGATCTGAATTATTCTGTCTCTCACGCTATGGAATTCATATACATATGTGTGTGTCAGCAACCACATCTTCGCATTATTTCCTGTCAGTATATGTATGCATTCGTGTAACATATATACATACTTTGCACGAATGTATGTATGTATGTATGTATGTATGCACACACACACACACACATATATATATATATATATATATATATATATATAGAGAGAGAGAGAGAGAGAGAGAGAGGGAGAGAATAAAATGAACCACCTAGAATAATAAACTCCTCAAATGTCCAAACTAAGAATCTAAAATAAACTGAAGAAGCTCAAACAGAGCTGAATCATAAACGTGTTTGTGTAGCAAATCATAATATTTAAGCTGTTCTTTCTATCAGTTTAATGTTGAATGTTACATCGATCAAGCTCTTTATAAAATAAACCCATCACCCATCGGATATATTACATTGCATCCCTGGTTTGTATTGTGTGATCAACGAAACAGACCGAGAAGCAACTTAGAATCACATAGAGAGCCATGGAAAGAGCTATGGTAAGAGATAACAATAATATATAAAAATGTCAACATGGATCAGAAGGAGGACCAGAATGAAGAATATTATACAAATACTAAAGCAGCAAGAATAGAGATGGGCTAGATAATCAGCAAGAAGGAGCGATCACAGGAAATACTGTAAGAAAAACAGATACAGCTGTAGTGATGAAATAGATAGGTTTATGGGTAAGACATGGCAGAGGTCAGTGCAGTCATGAAGGAGGTGGCTGTCATGAAGGAGGTGAGAAAGGCCTTTGTTCAGTAGTGGACCTATAATGGCTGCTGCTGCTCATGCTGCTGATATATTGAATGAACGAATGGCTTGGCTTCGCGAACGAAAATTGTCGGGAGATATTCAATGCATGCAATACTAATGCAACACGGAGTCTCGTACAAAATAAAAGATAAACAAGATTGGTAGCTCCTTCACTTCATTAAAATCTAGAAGATAAACGAAATAGAATTCATTTCTGATAACAATCTTATTCCAAAACTACGCATCCCATTTCAACTCTTTTATCAGTAGTTCCTGTACATGGGATTTGCAAACTTTAGCGAAACAAGTCGACCTGAGATTGGACTTTGGAAGAGAGAATAATGTCATATACTCAATAGTAGGAATTTGACAATAAAGATTCGATGAATTGGCCATTCGAGCAATTTTGAAGCGTAACAAATCTTATCTATCTATTCGAATTTTTATTAATATTTATCTCCTTTCCATTTTTTAGTTGTTCATCCCCCAGCTTCTTGGTCTTTATCTATTTTCCACCAACCAGTTTGTTTATATATATATATATATATATATATATATATATATATATATATTTACAGTGTTGCCCGGCAACCAAATAACTTTTTTCTCCCCCTAACAATTAAGCTAATGTCAAGCATGGGTGTTTAAAAATAACTTTTCTTAATGCTGAATCTAACCTTCTTTTCTTCGGATTTATTAATTTTTGAGAACATCACTATGTGCAAAAGTTTCGATTGAAACTGCATTGCTGAAAAATTTGTTAAAAAATTTCGCAAAAATACATTCGCTAGATACGGTTGACTGTTTTCTACTGCTGAAAGAACATCAAGGTTATCGCACTTAGCAAGGATGTCTCCATGGCTCAATTGGTAGATTGTCTGAGTTCGTTCACAATTTTGAAAAAATATCTTTGCTTCTATTCCGATCATGTGTGCACACAAACATTGATAGAGATACACAAAGTTATATATGTATATATATATATATATGTGTGTGTGTGTGTGTGTGTGTGTGTGTGTACTCGTACGTTTTCCTGTAACTCAACATTTATCATTATAGCCAAACTGTTCATTGTTCCCAACCCTCTCTCCCCTCCCTGTACATATTTGTATATGACACTCTACAGATCAATCAATCACAATCTGTCCATCTCCATTTCCCACCTTCTCTCCCCAACCTCGTCGCTGTTTTCACCAAAAAGTTTTGCAAAACGATGAAAAAGAACAATTTCCAAACTTTTGCTCATTTTCTACTCAGATAAATAACGAGGGTGGCTATTTATAGCTATTTTGAAACGTTATTAAAAAGATTAAGCATGAAACCTTATGTTGGCGTAATCCCTGACACCAAAAAAGAAAAGAAAAAAAAAGAAAAAAAAGAAAAGAAAATGTACTTTTTTCCAACAATCATTCATATAAGTATGTCACATGATCGTCACTTCGGAACTGACTCCCCGATGCCACCTCGTATACAATCGGTAAATATAAAGAATGAAATAAAATATAATAAGACGTGAAAACGCTTGAAAAAAAAAATGAATGGAAATGGCGGCTAAAATTCCCTCGAACTGTTCCATGATTGCTTTTTCGATTCAGTTGCTCAACTTCGATTATTAACAGAGATGAGGATTTAATATCAGAGATGTCTACTTGTCTCATATTTTTTCTTATTTTTTTCAAACAACTATTTTTTAATTTATATTCGGGGTTACTCTCATTTCTTTTGCTCGCAAAGTTATCGTGATATTTCGCTTTCAAAGAAAAATTGTGAGAATATTGCTTGGTTTTGTGTTTTTCTGAATAAACAAATTAGCGTCTTGTGTTTCTGCTCCAATAAACATGGCGACCAATGTTATTCTAATGAAACAGATGTCTTGACTTCCAATATATAAAGAATTGTGGTAGATTTTTTAAATAATTTTTTGTGTCACCAGTTTTTTGAAAGAAAGAAACTTAGGTTAATCGTATAAGAGTACAATATACATGGCATGCAAACTATTGATTTATAGATTGGGGTCGGTCACGCAGACTCCGAACTTCACCTTAAAACTTCATGAGCCTGAGGACTATTCCACACTCACTTTAAAATTCGTAATTGTAAACCTTTGCGTATAGTCTAGGACCTGAGTTTCAATCTACCCATGACAACCTTACTGTCGGAATGTTCCTTCAAAGAGGCAGCAGACACGGAAAATCATCCTCTATCTTTGTTTGCAAAGACAAGCCGTGTTAAATACAATACAAATCATACCGAAAATTCTGGATAGAATTTTATAACTTTAATGAAGCATAAAACATAAGTAATTTGTTAAAAATATGAATTATTCAACTACCATTTATCACGTGATATAGCAAGAATTTGTGAAACAGTCAGTTTCATTCACAGCTGTCTTCTGTTCTATCCTGCCTTCATTAAAAAATAACCTGAAGGTCAACAAATGCGACAGACACCAAAGGCTGGATGATAGAGTGACCGTAAAGTTGTGATAAAAAACAAACCCACGAATAAAGATATTTGTCTGAAAGGATCATTGAATACACTAGTCTGAGACACTTTAATAGAATCCAGAAATAGTCCGAAATAGTTATAGAGAGTTCGAAAACGTCCGAAAATACAAAAAAAAGAACCTGACAGAACCCGAAGAGAATCTGGAAAAATCCAGAAATCGACCGAAAGTCTAGAAAATAACCCGAGAGAATCAAAAAGTGTCTAAGGAATTAAATCATGACAGAAGAATAGGAAAAATTCAGACATAAATAATAGCACTTTTTTGTACACACATCGAACTATGCCAGAGATTCCCTCAATTCATTTTAACTGAGCAATATTTATATCTTTTGCACACATTTCCTCGTCTGTCGTAGACTTGAAACAGTGTGTTCTTGTGTCAGACCAAACTGAGCTGTATTAATATCTCTGTATGTAAAAGTTGTAAACGGAAAATAACGGAATGATTACACTGTGCAACTCTGTAAAAGGAATAGAGAATGGCAATTATTCACCTCAAACTTTGATTTTGAAACAAGGACAGCAATATTCATTTGTTATTGTTTTTTATTTACTTAATGCGATTAAAAATGTGGGATTTTGCCCTTTCAATTGAAAATAACCACATTTCAAATTATCTCTGTCCAGGTTGCAAAAGCATACTTTAAAGGGATATTTAACGGTTTCTAAACTTTTTAGGCATCACCTATCAGAAAATGACACTTATTATACAGGCACAAAAAAGGTTTTGCTCAGTGTTATGTTCGCCCAAGTTTTTAATTGTTTCTGACTCATGTACACGAGCGATGTGTATTTTTGGATTAATTTCTTGCCTGACATTTAAAAAAATTACTTCGCGATTCAAACGATTCAACGGTTGTATTTGGCTGCTTCTCATAAAAATCTTAACGAAATAAACGAAGCAAAACAGAAAGAGATGGGGATAATAAATCTCAGTGGGAGAAAAAAGAATAAACAATCGCGGAAATTAATTCGAAGCCATTTTATCAAAGCCAATTCAAAGGAAGTTGATCGAGATTTTTTTTAGATTTATAACGATCTGCTGTCAGCTGAAGAATTGTCGCCTTCCGCCTGCCTTGAGCCATTTCGTTCCCCATCTCGCTCCAAACACAAGCCACAAGAATCTCTGACCTCCACTTAAAACGATAAATTTTATCGTTCTCAACAGTCGTTGGACATCAACTTTTCTCCTGCTTATTCAGTTTTAGTTTTGCCGGACTAAAAAAAATACCTGGTAATGATTAGAAATCATTAGCGAGTCACGTTCGAATCCTTGTCGCAACTAGTAACCACTGTTATGTTTTCACCTATATCTTTGCTCAAAGAATTATCAAAAGGGCCTGGACACTTGACTTGAAGAATCATCAAGAAGGTCTGGAAATGTTGTTTGAAGAACCATCAAAGGGGTTTGGAAACTTTTGTCAAACTCAAGCCCAAGCTGGAAACTTGTCAAAGTACAGTCTAAATTTGGGATAAGTTTGTGATTACCTACTGAGTTGAACTGACGCATCTTTTACGAATTTATGTATTATAAATGGAATACATAAGTTATAGGAGTAAAAGTGGAGTTTCATCCAGGCATGTCAGTTGTAAATAGATTAATCAATTTGTTCATCTCTAAAATTTTGTCAAACTCAATTTCAAGTTGGCTTGGATTTTCCCCATGACAAGAACAATCCTCACCAAATTTAGAGAAGTAATCTCTTCACTGTTTGTTTATTCCATCACATTAAACTGAACACACACACACACACACACACACGCACACACATACATACACACATATATATATAGAGATAGATAGATAGATAGATAGATAGATAATTGTGTCATCCACAGAAAGCTGTTTCGTTGTATTACAACTCTTCAGTGTAGCTATAGACTATCCAGTACCACAAGGTAGGATCGAAACCTTCACTTCAGACCCAGAGGCTGGCATCTTACCTCTTCTTCACTCAGAACTGGACGGTCAGTTAGGTTGAATTTAAGCGATATATCCACTCACGCATAATTCCACATCTACCAGAGTGCTCTATTCCCAAGTTGGAAGAGCATTGCATAAGCTTATAATGAACGAGTTACCTCCTTATATAAAATTATGCATACATATTGGGGACGGAGTATATGCATGTGTGTAAATCAATAAGTCTGTAGCCTAATCATGAAAAAAAAAGTTATTTCACATAAAATTTATTGATATTTCAACACAATCTCAACCCTTGTCAAAGTTCTTCCTGTTGGGGAGATCAGCATTCGTAATCCTTGTTTTAGCAGATTAAACAAATAGATAGAAAACCCTTAATCCCATCGATGGACATGAAAGGCAGTTTATACCTAACTGAACAGTTTTCAAGCGCATCCGATGCTTGAGTAGTTAGTCATGATGTTTCTATCAATATGATAGGATCTAAATGGCAATTCTGAACGCTCGAAAACGTATTTACTCAGACCGAATACGAAGTACAGATATTTTTCTAGACTTTGATCAGTAGCAATCATCTGCGAGATTAACCTACGAAAAAATACCCCACGGCAGAGCGCCTTAGGCATTAAATTGGGTTAGATATGATTTTTTCCGATATTGACTTATATTATTATATCTAGATATTATTACCAAGGCTTTGGTGATAATATGATATTGATATTGTAAAATAAGTAACAAAAACATGATGGAGTGAAAACTAGTCAAAAAGTGATAATAATGACAACTCGCACACATAATCAATAATTGAACAACCGTTGAGTCCAATTTTGAATTCTTGTATGGAAAATTCAATCGAGGGATAAGTACGGGATCTTTTAGAAAGGACCTAGGGGAGTACTGACGCCAATCTTGAAGTCAGTAGACAAAACGGTATGGCTGGGAGCACTGGGACACGAAAAAAAACAAACAAGCAAACACACGAATATATATATATATATATATATATATATATATATATATATATATAATATATATATATATATATATATATATATATATATATATATAAATATATATATATATATATATATATATATATATATATATATATATATATATATATATATATATATATATATAAAAGATAGACCCTTCCGCCATCTTTGATGGCAACAGTTGTTCAACATTTTTTGAAGGGTCAAGTCTGTTGACAAAACTCTATGACTAGGAGCGCTGAAACACATAAAGCACACATAAAGCACACATAAACAAATAAACACGCGCATATATGAAGTAATGACAAAACCCTTCACCTTTTTTTACGGCTGAGATTGTTCAATGCTGCAAGAAATTCAGTCAATTCAAAACAATTATTTCTGCGACTTTAAGATGTAAACAATCAATAATGCAGACAAATGAAATAAGATAAGGAAGAATGTACCTACAACAGGTCTGTCCAGAGAGTATCCATCGATTCAATAGTGACGGAGTTATAGCCAACATAGACTGGCTTCCCAGGATAAGGGAAGCCAGTTCAGATGTCTTCAGGAGTTGAACTTTTCTTACCAACTCACTCTGCTTGAAGATCTGGGTGGTAAGTGGCAAATGGAAAGGCCAAAGGTTGGCGATGATTTATTGAAAAATCTTTATCAAAGGAATTCGAATACTATCAAGTGAATAATCCTCCCCCAGAATTCGAAAATTTCGATAACACTAAATAAACTTCTACTAAGCAGTTGCATTTTCCTTCATAACTTTTTTGTTATTTGCATTTGATACATCTTGAAGTTTTCAAATACGTTTTCTCAAAACCACTTCTACGCTGCTTTGTGTTTCTTTTCAGCAACAAATGCAATGAGTACATTTCGTCGGATAGCAATCTGGACATAGTTAAAATGGGTCTGGGTAGTCACTCAAAAGAAACTGTTACGTGAATGCATGCCTTGTTGGGCAGATCAATAAAAAAAAATTGGAAAAAAGGGGATCAATAAATGAGTTACCTCTCTCGCGTCTTGTTTGGCAGTGATCACTAAAAAATGTCATTTCTCGAAAAAAAAGTTTTCTTCCGAAAATAAGCATGCATGTTGCCAGACACGAAATAAGAGACTAATTTAGCGTAAACTTACATTGCAAATTGAACTCCCACTAAAAAAACCTATTGGGGAATTTTCAAGTAAGTAATGTTCGAATTTTCAGCCCCGGAGCGGCCAGTCGGTGTATTACATGAATAGTCAGTTTGCCAGTCAGCAAACCAGTCAGCCAGTGAGTCAAACAGCCAAACCAACTTAGAGATTAAAGAAACCTAAGTTGACAGTTTTTGGTGACAGTTTTTGTTGACAGTTTCGTAATACTTCGAATTCAATCAACAAAAAAGGGTTCAGCAAGGCTGCAGACTTCTCTGGTGCATAGCGAACAGACGCAGTAGATGGGAGAGATCTTTTGATGTAAGCGTGATTGGATGAAGTAAAACATTAGCTGACCGCATTCATTTTAAAACTGAAAAACCAATTGTGACATTAGCCAACCGACTTGACCACCAAAATGAGATTCCACCGACTTGTCACAAGATCCCAAGAAACCAATCGAAATCTGGGACCATGTTTAATCAAGTAAAAATTTAATAACTTTTGATTTATGTTGTTATCCCCCGCTTTTCAAAATTTCACTTTATGTCATTTCCCCTGCTTTTGCGAAAAAATGAAGTCTTAAACAATTAATGTTCTTCCCTCTCCCACAATCGTATCCCACGTACTTACCATCATTTCCACACTGGACAACTCGACCTGATGAATATGATTTGAATTGTTTTGGTCTGGAAACGCTCAAAATCTTATCCCATATGAATTAATGGTAATTGCTTTATGCCATCCCGGCTTACTCTCCCCAGTTTTTCTGCTTCCCCCCATAGAATAGTAATCTGAAGACCTGTGGTTTTCCATCGAGTCTCTGTCTTTTTCCAAGGGTCTGTCAAATCGATCCTACCTCTGCTGCTGCTATTATTATTATTATTATTATTATTATTATTATTATTATTATTATTATTATTATTTGGGATCTCACACCAGTTGCCTGGTGGTAACCACTGCAGTTTGAGTGACAGTAAGTCTCCTCAAGTCTCCAGCCCTCCTCCCCCAGTACTCATAGGTCGCAGTAATTCTACGATTTACAATTTCACACCGGTTGCCCAGTGGTTATCGCTGAGGGCTGAGTGACAATAAGTCTCCTCAGGTCTTCAGCTAACGTCTCCTCTCTCTTTCGCATATCATGACAAAGCTACAATTCGTTGCAGTACTTATATCTCTAGCACCTTCCCCAGTATCCGTGCAGTTCCCAGTAGTGCTGTGGTCTGTACGGTCTCTATCCTCCCCCTAATCCCGATCTTCTCCAGTCTCTCCCTCAGCGTTTTGGGGACAGTTCCTAGTGCGCCCACTATGACCGGTACTACCCTGGTTTTCATGTTCCACATTTTCCTTAACTCCCTTGTTAGGTCCTGGTATTTTTCCCTTTTTTCACCCTCCTTCTTTTTTACTCTATGGTCTGCAGGTACAGCAACGTCTACTATTTGGCAGGCCTTCCTTTTTTTGTCTACTATTACTAAGTCCGGTCTTCTTGCCTGGATGAAGGGGTCAGTTTGGATGTCAAAGTCCCAGAGTAGTTTGTGGTTGTCATTCTCCAAAACTGCCTCTGTCCTGTGCTGATACCACTTTTCCACATGGCTGAATCCCATTTGTTTGCTTAGTTCCCAGTGTATCATCGTTGCTACTCTATCGTGTCTATGCTTATACTCCTTCTGGGCGAGTTGACTACATTCACTAGTTATGTGGTTTACTGTCTCATCTCTTTCACCGCACATGCGGCATTTGCTGTTTATCTGTGTTCTGTCGATTTTTGCTTTTATGTAGTTTGTCCTTATGCTTTTGTTTTGGGCTGCCATGATGACCGATTCTGTTTCTCTCTTAAGGTTCCCCTTTCGTAACCACGTCCATGATTTCTCGTCTGCTATATCTTGTATCTGTCTTTTAAACTCGCCGTACAATTTTTTCCCTTCCCATCTTTCTTTTCTTGTTTGCTGTACTATTCCATTGTTTTCTGCTTTATTGCTTGTTGCACTATCTCTCGCACTCTTTACGATTTCTTCACTATTTGTTTGCACATATCTATCTAGGACTACTTTAGCTCTCTGGACACAATCTTCTATGCTGATGAGCCCCCTACCACCTTCTTTTCTCTTAATGTATAGCCTATCTGTATCATCCCTAGGGTGTAATGCTTTATGCATCGTCATAAGTTTCCTTGTTCGCCTATCCATTGATTGGAGCTCTTCCTTTGTCCATCCTAGGAATAGTCCTGTATACCTAACTACTGACACAGCCCAGGTGTTCATTCCTTTTATTAGATTTCTGCTGTTTAATTTGGTTTCTAATATTTTCCTTATCCTTCTCAGGTATTCTCTCTTTATTTTCTCCTTCATCTCTTCCCGTTTTATCGTGTCACATTCAAGGACACCTAGGTACTTGTATCGGTCTTGTGCGGTCAATGCCCTAATCTTGCTGTTGTCCGGGAGTTCGATTCCTTCAGTCATTGAAAGCCTTCCTTTGTGCATCACCATGATTGCGCATTTTTCTATTCCAAACTCCATTCCTATGTCCTCACTATATTCCCTTACTTCGTTGAACAGAGTCTCAAGCTCTCCCCTGTTTTTTGCGAACAATTTTATATCATCCATGTACATTTGGTGGTTGACCTTTCCTTTTGTTTTAGAGAAGTGGTATCCTTTGCTGTTTTTCAGGATTCTGTTGAGCGGTATTATTATTATTATTATCATTTGTACTTGTTAAGTTTCCACAACTGTAGGTTGGTCAGCTTTCAGGGGAGATCAAGTGAGGGCAAGTCTGCTTCTCTTTCACTCTTTCTTCTCTGCGAATGTATTCGTGTATGTGAATGAGATAGACCTGAAAACCTCCTCTCTTTGTAGCTTCTTTTCTGTGATTGAGCAAGAGACTGGGAATTCTGGAAACCTCTCTCTATAGAAGGGGAGAAAAATTGGAATTCTATCACACTCCCTTTCTCACCATTATTTTTTGAAAAGAGAGGGAAAGAATAACAATCTCTCACTCTCTCTCTCTCTCTCTCTCTTGCATAAAAGAAAGAGGATGATTGAGAATCTCTCTCTCCCTCTCTCTCTCTCTTTCTCTCTCTCTCCTAGTCTCCCCCAGTCTCATGCGCATACATAACGATTTGTAGAAAAGGACCGATTTGAAGAACGAAAGGAAAAGAGAAAAAGAAAAAAGAGAATGAAAAAATCTCTATCCCTCTGTAATTTGTTGGGAAAAGATAGAAAAAAATTGAAATTCTCTCTCTCTCCCTCTCTCTCTTTTACTTTGTGATTTAGAAAAGAAAGGGAGAAACCTTTCTCTCTGTTTCTCTATCTTTCTGGCTGTCTTTCTTTCACTGTACCCCCCCCTCTCTCTCTCTCTCTCTCTCTCTCTCTCTCTCTCTCTCTTTTCTTGGTGATTTACCAAAGAAAGAGAGCAACCTTTCTCACAGTTTCTCTATCTTTCTTGTTGTCTTTCTTTCACTTTACCCCCACCCCTCTCACTCTCTCTCTCTTTTACGTGGTGATTTACCAAAGAAAGGGAGAAACCTTTACCTCTGTTTTTCTATCTTTCTTGCTGTCTTTCTTTCACTTAACCCTCTCTCTCTTTCTCTCTCTCTCTCTCTCTCTCTCTGTCTCTTACTTGGTGATTTACCAAAGAAAGGGATAAACCTTTCTCTCTGTTTCTCTATCTTTCTTGCTGTCTTTCTTTCACTCTACCCTCTCTCTCTCTCTTTCTTTCTCTATCTCTCTCTCTCTCTCTCTCTCTCTCTCTCTCTCTCTCTCTCTCTCTGACTCTTATTGCTTTGATTCTCGAAAAATAAAGAGGGAGAGAGAGGGAGACAAATAAGGCTTAGAAAAGCTTAATAGCAGTAATAGAAACTGCCGCTTGAGCGCTCTTTGTTAAAGTGGCCAAGATTTGCTGAGGTGGGTTGTGCCAAAGGCAGTGTTAACTATGATTGGAGTAGTATAATTAAAGTGACAGATAGTCGTTGGCCGAAGTTGGCATTGCGGGTGAAATGAACTGTTGACGCGATTAATACGATACGGATGGCCGGCGAGCAGCCTGACCGGCTGGGGAGGAAGCTATCTAGATCGTTCGTTTGTTCGTTGTTGTAGTCGTGATGCATCGTTGTCGCTTATTAATCTTATCTTGTCCGGCCACGTTTTACTAGGAATGTGGTACGAAGAATTTGGCATCATCATCATCATCATAATGCTAAGGACTGCACGAATACTGAGGAAAGTGCTAGAAATATGAGCTCTAAGATCCCAGCTGTAGCCTAACAGAGGAGGGAAAACACACACACACACAAACGGTGGTGGAGGTACGAACCACAGCACTGCTGTGATTGGTGAGGGAGTGATAAGAGTAGAGCTGAAGACCCGAGGACACTTACTGTTACTCAGCCTTTAGCGAGAACCACCAGGCAACCGGAGTGAAACTTTATACCAGAGCACTGCTGTGGACTGCAAGAGTATGGAGAGGAGGACTAGAGACCTGAGGAAACTTGCTGTCACTCAGCCTCCAGCTGTAGCCACCAGGCAACTAATGTGAAAATTAATAATAATAATAATAATAATAATGATAATAATAATAAGAAGAAGAAACACTGCAAAGAGAGAGAGAGAGAGAGAGAGAGAGAGAGAGAGCGGATAGAACGTATACATATGGAGCCCCATGGATCAGAGTGAGAGTTAGTTTTTAGCGTCTGCAAAGAAAAGTGGGAAGTGCTTGAGACAAAAAGTGGCTAATCGGGAGGAAAACAAATCCAACAAAGCCCTTATATATATTTCAGCAGCAACAGTAGCCTTTTAGCTCCCGTCGTTGGACAAGGACATTCCCCAAGATTCTCCAGACTTCTCTATCGTAGGCGTCGCGGAGCCAGTACTCTCCTAACTTGTCTAGTCCGTAACATCATCCTACTATCTTGTTATAGAGCCGTAATGTCCACTGATTGTCTGGCATTCTTGCTACGTGACCAGCCAATTGATATACGACTTTTCTTTGGTATTCTATGATACTTCAGACTCCCGTTGTTCTCTAATGTATTGTGCTGTTTTATGGTCTCTCCATGTGATGTTGAGCTTGGTTGTTTCATGTGCAGGTTCCATGATTTGCAATTTGAAGGTCAATCTTTTGGTTAGGTTCCAGGTTTCAGCTCCATAGGTGGTTATCGGCAGGATGTATTACTCGTATATCTTTCTTTTTTAGGACTAATGCAATTATATTGTTCTTGAAGATTGAGCTTGCTCGACCGAAATCTGGCCAACATGGAGTGATTCTTCGCCTGATTTCTTCTTCTTTTGAGGGATTTATGGAGATTCGTTGTTGTAAGTAGATGTAGTGGTCTATTTGTTTCAGCTCTGCATTTCGATTCTAATTGTTGTATCTTTACTCTTAATGTATCTGATGTATATGACTTTTGTTGCACTGAAATATATATGAAAACCAACACTATATATATATATATATATATATATAGATAGATAGATAGATAGATAGATAGACAGACATAGATATATATTGATAGATATATAGATAGATAGATAGGTAGGTAGGTAGATTAGGAAACAGATTTATATTTTGTCAAAAATAATCATAAACCTGCGGCTGATAAGGTAGCCACTATTTTATTGTTGAGAAACAAGCAGAGCAGATACAGACAGCGAATTAACAAAACCAGAATTTGGAGTTAGAGCAGTCATTTGGCCTCTACATTACAGGCTGCTGTTTACCTCAATTGTATGAGCAATGTTACTTTGAAGCGGTTACCTTATAAGTCGCAGGTTCGATTCTTACGGCAGATCCATCTTCTTTAATTGATTATCTTATGCATGCCATCTAGGCCAAATGATGCAATCACCGTGTTATAATGGGAGATTATTCTAAATATAGTTTCAATGTATTATAAAGCATTTATAATATATATACGTGTGTGTGTTTACGTGTGTATCATTGGCCAAGATCGACTCCACTTTTAAATTATGACCTCAAAGGGAGACGTCAGACCTCCACAGCTAGCTCGGGCATTCAGGTGAATGAAACTCCATCAAAACCTACGACCTAGGGACTTTGTTTGCGTCATTCCACCTCAGTTTATATGACATGCAAACCCTTGGTTTAAAATGAGGTCGGCAATGCACATACCTCTCTTCATCGAGGCAAACTCCACTGCGCCTTTGGCTTATTCACGTAGAGGCCCCACCGACCTAGGACCCTAGAAGACGTGAAAAACCCTGTCAGATCGCCATCACTCACACACATGCAAATGAATATTAAAGTCTTCCCCTCCGTTTCATGAGTAACATATCAAATTTGGTTTTTATTCACAGAAATACACTCTGACAGCTCTCACTTACAAAAAAAAAGTTTTAGGTGGGTTCCATTTACGATGCAACTATAATGCCGAATGAAATTTCTTTAATTTATTTCAACTGGCAAAATGTTGAAATTTCATTTGTACAAAACATGGTATTCTGAAATAATCATTTTCCTCTAATATATATTATAAAAAATTACGTAAAATAGATATATAATCCGATAGAAAGATTAACAGAGCGTTGAATATATTTGAAACTCTATTTGCACTGACATATCGTTATTACTCGGTAAATGTGTCAGTTGACCTAGTAGATGGAATGAACAAAAAAATGGGCTGTTGCAGGAATCGAACCTAGGAAGCCACCTTGACGTGACACTGTGCTTACCAATGAGCAAAATAACTGCTTTATGTCCAAATCTTCTCTTGTCGCTATCTGCACAACTGTTTCTCAGCGCGTGAAATTATATTACAAAGAAGTATAATAATCCGACGGAATGTTTATAAATGGATTATATCTATTGAAACTCTGTAAGTATTATATGTTCCAACATTTAAACTGATATCATTTTATCTCTACCGAACGGTAAATTTTCTATGGGAATTTTATTCTTTCATTATCTTCTTTACATAATAAAATTGCAATCACAGTCAATAACTGAAGAGTCGAAGTGTCAAAATTTAAAGTCATGTGGGAAATTCTATCAAAGAATAAATATGGTCGAAATAAATTCTATTTGTGACATCACTGGCGTTTGAAAAATTATCTAAATAGAGCTTTTAAAAAATCTAAAAATATTAAAGAAAAATAGAGAACGAAACATAGAGACTCTAGATGTTAATAATAAACCCGTCAGAATGAGGCCGGGCAAAGGTAAAAAAAAACTAAAAATAACAAAAAAAAAATTAGAAGTGGTCTAATGGATTTTAATGCCAATTTTCAAGTCTGTAGACAAAACTGTATGGCCAAGAGGAACTGTCAAACACACACACACACATGAACACACATAAACAAACACTCAAACAGAGGGATCCAAATACTTCGAACTATCCATTGAGCCTTCAAGATAGCGACGCTAGCAAATGCATCAGTCAATCGCAACAAATAACACCTTAAACGTGAATCGAAGTTGTCTTAGAAAAAGAAAGAACGTCAATGAATTTTTGTCAATATGGCTCCGGCTTGGACTTCTGCCATTTTCACATCTCTGGCTCCGGTTGGCGGATGGCCAGCGATAGTAGACATTAAATACGAATTCTGTTGAGCTGAGAACGAAGGAAACCACTCTAATCCACCCTTGAAGTGCTTTGTTTCTCCGTCGGCCGATCATTTTTCTTTTGATGTTGGTTACGCCAGGAAAAATTGTGTAATCATCATTCACACAATTTGGCGTGAAAATATGACAAATCGAGGGGTTGGTGTCGTTGCTTGCTTGGCGAAATGCAATCAACTTGAGAGTGGCTAAAAGGTAAAATATGGGTTTCCAACAATTCACGTCACTTTTTCAATCAGATTTTATTAAGTAAAGATAAACATTATGCGAAATTTGACAGTCTTTTACAAGCTTATATATCATCAGCTCTATGGAATAGAGGTTCAGTCTCAGAGTTGAACTGGGATTTGCCATCAAGATTTGATTTTTGTATATTAGTTTAGTAAGAAAAACGTGAATCCAGACTTGGAAAGATAGGAGTTAATGAAAGGCAGTAGAAAATTGATCACGTTTTTCGAGACTTATTAATTCCAGGCAACTATTTGGAGACTTTAGGCTAGAAGTCTGCTGACCCAAATTCTCGGAAATAATTCCGAGTGCCATCTTCAGTTCTATAAGCGATTTTATATAAAACAAACAAAGAGGAGAACGTTAGTGCAATCAGTCGTTTTGCCGCTTATGGCCAATCTAGATTCTATTAAAGATACTGCGTATACCCATAGATAAGTCGCAGTTTAAAAAGAAACGTAAGAAAATCTCGTGCAACTTATCTACTAAACGTTTCACTAACACGGTGGTCAAATCTTATGCAGATGAGGTAACGTAACAATATTTATGTCATATTACTCATATCTGTTTAAAGTTACCGCCTATATATGCACAGATTTGTGGGCAAAAGTTTTTGTGAACACATGAAACTATGGAGTCGATATCACAAATTTGTTTCCGATGAGATTCATTGAAATCAATCCGTAAATGTTTATTTCGTTTTAATACAGTTATATCAATATTCAGACCTTCACGTGTGCAAAACATACGAGCAATTCTCAGCCAATCAGGAATGTCGATTTAAAGAGAATCACTAATTCGCTTTCTTCCGGGACTTTGCTACGCTGTATTGGCAGTGATTGGGATTATTTCAAGCGAATGTGTTCGGTATTCAAAACCACAAACATTCTTATATAAACTTTGTGGTGGACTTCTGTTTATGGTTCATTTTTTGAAAACAACGTTTCGGCCGTTGCACCTCATGGCTCTCTTCAGGTGAGGAATGGATGTATTGTCTACCATCGAGACAGAGGAGATCGCGGTTTGACGATTGTGTTGAAACGTTCGCATTCCATTGTCTATTATCGGGTGTGATTAATGTTTTGTTTCTACGGTTGTAGAGGGCAATTGGTTTCAAAATCTGTGATTGTCTGGATGCACTACAACGTGTTTCTCCAATTGGGTGCCAGGATCCAGTCCTAGAACAAACAAAGTAGAGCTGTCCATGGGAAAAAACATAGAAAAGTCAGGTAAAGGCCAATGACTTTGAGAGATTGTCCTTGTGCCTCGTAACAATTTCCAGACATGACATTTAGTGACCTCTGGCATTGATTTCACCTTACCTATAACTTTTGCCGTGTAAGGATGTACCCCATGAGAAATCCTTGGTGCATTATTGTGTCCAACAACTTGGAAAATTTGCTAGAAATAACTGGAAATGTCATATGGTGACCTTGAATGGCCCCCATGTCAAAATCACATTTGTAAAAAATATGGCCTGAAAAGAATTTTTCTCTATGCCAACTTACAATTACTAAGGTGCAAACTTAAGGCTAACAGAAGATTTACCCCCTATGCCAAATCTCAGTTCCATAAGTGCGAAATTCTTGACAAAACCTTGAGTAGGGATGACCAGAAATGACTTCTGGTGATCTTGAACGACTTCCAAAGAAAATCTTCCTCAGGCTGTTACCCTAGATGTAAGAGAATGTATTCTTATGTTCGATTTCAGCCACTTTAGTACAATATTCTGACTAGAAATGACTAAAATTATATCTGGTGACCTCAGATTACTTCAGTGGTCAACTTGATCATTGAAAGATGTACATCTATGCCCAATCGAAGTTTCATAGCAAAATTGTGGCTAAAACTTGGAATATCGTTTTAAAATGAATAGAAATTACCTCTGGTGACCTTAAATTACCTCACATAGATTGTTATCCTCGTTGTGAGAAGACAACATTCTAAATTTCTGCATCTTTAGTGAAAAATTGTTGACCAGAACTCTGAAAATTGGCCAGAAATGACTAAGAAATGACTTCGTGTTTTCTCAAATAACCTCTGAGGTCATCTCCACATAGTTTATGCTTTAAGTTAACCTCTTCTCAGTCTATATGCAGAATATTCAGTCGATGGGCGTTGAGGTTTTTGTTGAGTAGAAATACAGATAAACAAATAAACTAATGAATGAACAAACAGTATAATAGCTAATTTATTAGTATATATATATATATATATATATATATATATATATATATGTGTGTGTGTGTGTGTGTGTGTGTGTATGTCTGTCTGTCTGTCTGTGTGATTCGTTTGTGAATACGATGTATCTAACAGCACGAATTTAGTTGACAGGAAAGAAAACAATAATCATATGTAACACGTTTCATCTTTCGGCATTATCAAAGTGGTAAGTTTGAATAATATTTAGAATATCCGTTTATTTCGAGTAACAACGTTTTACTCTGTCCACTATTTGGCAGACGGTGAGTATCTTCAAATCGTGATGAAATCTCAATACTCGATTGGAGCAATATTTTCGAAATATTTAAATTAGGTGACAAAAACTATAGAAGGGTTTAAGGATTATGTTTCTGTGTAATTGAATGGTCAGTTATTGTGTGTATATTATCATTTTTTTAATCGGGAAATCAAAACGTATTTAGCCTGAATCGAACGTGTTTTATAGTCTTGATTTAATCATAAATTACCTTTCCTTGTTTTGGGGAGGTTATAATGCTTTTTCGTTTTTTTATTTCCTTGTTTTCTTTTGTGTTAGGAAAGATTTTGATGGGCTCAAGACTGAGCATTTTCGGGGGAGGAAGAACCGAAAACCCATCTCTTACAAATGCCATTGATAAACGAACTAACGCCATTGATAAACGTGCCACAAAATTTAGACCTTGCAACAAAACCTTTTACGTTTCTCGGCTTAATGCTTTCCTGTCATTGTAATGGTTAATGACTAGAAACTAAAAGCCTGTTTTTATTTTATGTCTACGCATTGGATTTTATGATATTTTCTGTCCGGTCCTGCAATACTCTTTGAATGCACTAAAACTTATCAGTTATTGGCGTTTCCCCATCTCCTAGATAAGGGTTGGTGTAGCGTAATGGTAACCAACACGGTGATGTCTTCGGCGCACTGCGTTTAAATTTCTGCCGAGGTTGCTTGATTTCACCTTGCTCTAGTATAAGGCCAATTGTTCAATTACGCGTGGGATTTTCTCTTGTTGAAGCTCGAAAATAAGTATATTTACAAGCTTATCGAATGCAGATTGGGAACAAATATGGTTTCAATTTTCACTATACCTTTTTTATGTATTTTGAAGAACAGATTCGGTTTGTCCAAAAGAATCTATTAGACAAACCGAATCTGCTTTATTTCGACAATTCCTGACGAATATTGATGTGCATATAAGTTTTGATTTCAACAGATTGAGTTTCTTGGCACAGAAAAATGAGCCTGCCACCACAAAAACGATAGGGGTGTTTATGGTGTCAGATGGGTTGAAACAATATCATTATGTGAGATGTTCTTGAGAGATGCCAGAGGCAAAAGTACGACATAATATGAAAGTATATAGTCCCTCCTTATCCGCGGGTGACATGTTTCAAGACCTCGTGCAAATGTATGAAATTATGGATATTACCGAACCCTATATATTCTATGTTTTTTCTACAAACACACATGGTATAGCTCAATTCATAAATTGTGCACAATAAGGGAATATCAACAATGAGTAAATAATAAGATAAAACAATTACAACAGTATACTGCAATAGAGGTTATATGACAAACAGAAATTCGTTCTTACCGTAAATCTCAACAACTTCAGCACACAGCGCATGTTTTAGGCCGTGCATTTATTTTTCAGTAATACAAAGCATTTCGAAGCTTATTAATAATTCCTATGTATATAACTCTATGTGCATATATGAATACATGCGTACAGATATATGCACGCACACACATGCACACACATATATATGTATTCATATATATATATATATATATATATATATATATATATACATGTTTAGACGTGTAAATACAGAGATGCATCCTCTTCACTTGTGTGTGTGTGAAAAAGTCGAGCAAGATCTCGAGACTAAGGAAGGTGTGGAGTATTTTACCAATGAAGGATATCAGTCTCTTCTGATGGGATCTTTGTTGGCCGTTGATAATTGTGATGGAATACCATACTTTTACGACTGATCAAACTGGACCTCTTTCACTCCAAAGCACTCTTTAAACTGCTGACAATATATATATATATATATATATATATATATATATATATATATATATATATATCATTGACTGGTAGCAACTTAAAGTTGACCACACCAACGCATGTTCAGAACTCTCTCAGGATGGAGGTCCATTTTGGGCCGTACTCTACACTGTTCGCTTTCCCCAAGCCATTGTTTGCGTAGCTTAATATTTTTGTAAAATATTCATTTTTCATCACCAGACATTAATCCGGTCAAATATGGCGATATAAGTTCACGAGAGTGAAACGAAGTGCAGATGTCCATACTTACTTGACGGATGGTTTCTGTCAAATCATGGGAAACCCATTATTCAAATTATTGCAGATGATGGCGAAACGTTATGTGGTTGGAATTCAGTCCTTGGGCTTATCGTTCAGCCGTAACGTCACTGTTTCTGCCCAGTTCAGTCAAAGTAGGGACATGGTTACACACAACCGGTTGACCTATTCATGATACATCGCTTAAGCTGATATCACCCTTTCAAAACCTTCCAAACCTTCTCCTGCTATTTGTTTCGTTTAAAGAATCAAATATTTCAGGTTACCTCTGCAGTATTATTACCCTTCATAAATTCATGGAGCATTTCATGTTATATGTGACTCGCTCATCTTTAGTGATTGGAATCGAGTTGTAATTGCACGACTTACTCGTTTTAAACTGTACGAACACGTAGTAGCGTTTATTGTCATCATTTAGCTATTTTAGAAATTGCAAAGACATCATTCAATCGATCGCTATCGGATTTCACGCGTTACTTATGAGACGACCTGATATAAAGAGGAAGAAAGGGCGTCTGTTTATGAAGTAGATATCATTTCAAGGACAAACTAGTTTTGTAACTGGAGTTGACTTGACCGAAACAATTCAATACTCTGACATGGACATTTATCAAAAACTTTGCATCAGAAAGTGTCGGCAGAGCTCTTCACATATTTGGAGTCCTTCATTTTTATCGAAGACAAACAACAGTTGATAAAGTAGCTGTTCCCAAAATCCGGAAGCTGAGAAATAAAAAAAAAAAAGGAAAAAGTGCCGGAAGCCAGAGTCAGAGTTCAGATGTTTAACTGGGTATCTGCGCTAGCTGGCATTTCTTATTTGTTTTGTTTATTTCAAAATTCTAACTTTAGTAGGCTTATACATCGCGTTGGATTTTACGTAGTCAACAGGCATTTATATTGTATTGGTTTCACGAAGCCAACAGGCATTTGTATTGTGTTGGTCTTAACGTAGCGAACATTGGACATCTATATAATCTCAGTGTTAACATAGATGTATTAATGAAAGACTGCTGCCTAAATATATCTTATATGTGTGTGTTTGTGCGCGCACGTGCGCATGTGTAGGTGATGGGGAAATTAGATAGTTATCTTTCGTGGACTCTAATCAGTTCTCAGGGTCAGGACGTTTACCAACCGGTGGTTTACGTTGGAAACCTTCGCAGATTGAATTCATAGAATTGCAGATGTGGAAGTATAGAGACCAACAAGCTGATATACCGTGACATTCATACAGTTGAATGAAATAGGTCTTACATCTGGATCAAAATTGCTCCAGAACTGAACCTAATAACACACTCAATTATTACGTCGTATGCCGGACTATAACGACTTGTTCACCAGAGTATTCGGGGGGACTACCGCTTACTGCAACTCACCCGAACTTCATAACTTTCTGTATAGAGCTTCGGATGACGGTCACCTAGTTCAGTGGTATTCAATTTTTTTTCATGACACAAACCCTGAATATTACCGAGAGACTTGAAATGAATACGTACGTACATATTTTTTTCATTTTCCTTCATTAAAAATCTATACCATTCAATGAAGGGATAACTGATTACAGTATAATCCTTTAGAATCTCATGAAGAATCTTATCTTATTTCAATCAAATAATATGATGCAGGAAATTCTGAATTTTTCGTCAAAACTGAATTTCTTCGTGTTGTATTAATATATTTTACTTAATATCAACAATTTTAATCAAACTTCTCTGTCAAACTTTTCTTATGAACCTCACTAGGGCCATTTTTTCACGGACCCTGTAAAAATATTTACGAACTATATGGGTTCATACGAAGCCAGATTAGTGATTACTACCTCACCCCTCTATAAGCTGTTTTGTGTCAGATTTAGTTGGAACTTGATAGAAAGGTATTTCTTTATGAGATGCTCCTTGCCTACGATTGTCTCCAACTAAGAGTCACGTGATCAGGCAATAATAACCTTTAAAATTCACAGTGGACGCCTCATCGAACTTTTGGTTCTTTTTTGCTGAATAAATGTCCATCTTACCCACCGACATATTCGCGAATTTTCGTCTGGCATTTTCTCCCATTTCAATTCAGTTGCTTTTCATCACAATCGCACAGGCCATCAGTCTAGCCATCCGTTCGAGCTGTTTTTTATCAATCCGATTGAGCTACAAGAATCAAAAGGTTGGCAGAAATTCAAATCTAACCGTAAAACTTGACCTTCCCCGGTTTCTCAGTACCGTATTTGTTATTGTTTCTTCACCAGTAGTATTAGTAGTAGCAATATTATCTTGATGTATATCTTTTAGATAAATCAATATCAACCATTATTATTAATAAAATTTCACCAGAACTTTCTTTCGTTTTAATCTTTGTTGTTTTACAATGCATTAATGCAAACTATTTTTAGATTTTACAAGTATCGCAGATTCAACTAGGTTTGACCAAGCTGTTGACTGAAGTTACTGAAATATCTTTCTGAGCTTTCTAATATTAATATTAAGAATAATTAAAATATTATTTTCTAAAAAAGAATCCTATGTAAAGGAACGTTTTGTGACAAAGTACCTTTTTTGGTCCAGTATTAAAATTTCAAGTATATTCATGATCAATGAAATAAGCAAGAAGTTCTGAATTCTGGTTTGAAATGAGAATTTCTCTTTTATCTACAAAGAACACATGGAACTGATATTAATCGATCAGGTTATGTACATAGACCTCAAGATTAGATATCCTTTAGAGATATAAGCCACACTGCTCACAGATGCATATATATATATATATATATATGTGTGTGCGTGTGAATGTGTATGCGTGTGTGTGTGTGTGTGTGTGAGAGAGAGAGAGAGAGAGAGAGAGAGTGAGTGAGTGAGTGTGTGTTTGTTTGAAGTAGTTTTAATACGTATTTCTCCGAGTGTAACCGCACCGTGTGTCTACCCAACGAACCAGTACTTATTGTGTCTCAAATTGACTCTGACCAAATCCATAGATAGAACGGTGTTTCTGATAGTTGTTTATTTTTCATTTTTCCTTTCTGTTTGGTTGTTTTCTTTATTTTGTTTCAAGTGTCTCATTTTGAAAAGAAACTAGAAACAGTTTTAATGAGCAATTAAAGCAGGAAAATCAACATCGAAGGGTCGCTTCAACAAACTATTGATTGCTTGTCGAAGGGTCGAACTAATTGGAGGTAATTGACGGTGCATATATTTACAAATGTTCTTCATTGAGATAAGAGCAATACAAAACATGAGGAGCTGAACTATATATATATATATATATATATATATATATATATATATATATATATATATATATATATATATATATATATATATATATATCGAAAAACAAAAAACGAAAGAGTGAGCAAAGGATGGATAGTTTCATGTGCATTATGATATATTGAAAGTCACGGCAATAATATAAATATATATATATATATATATATATATATATATATATATATATATATAATCACATCCACAAAGCAAACATATGTATGTTATCGCAGTGACTTTTAATATGTAATCATGTATGCATATATATATATATGTATATATTTATGCATACTTACGCACATAGAACTGTCTGTTTGAATAAATGGTTATAAAAATGAACATTCACGTCGCATTCCTAACATTTATGTATGTTTATATAACTTTTATTCATGTGTAAAAGAGTACAATATTATATCAGTATATATTTTGTATAGGTTTGTGTGTATATATATGTATGTGTATGTGTGTATCCATGCTTTGTGTGTGGATATGAACGCATATACTTCCCTATATATTCTCATATTTGCCTCGTTTCCGATCTTGGGATACGTATATGCATTGTATGCATTTTTAGTAGGTGTATTTATTTGTAATTTTACTGCTGCAAAGCACAGCAAATTTGTAGGGGTATTTTCAAAATTAATGACTCATTGAGAATTCTAAAAATATCTTCATAAATGCACATTGACTTATATTGCATCTTATATATCCGATTAGAATGAAAGTTATTCGTATACAATTATGTCGATGCAAACGTTGCAGGCATCGAGTAAAATATAGATCCATAGCATCCTTATTCAATTATCAAAAAAATCAACCTGGCTTCCATGACCATAAGTCACTGTTTCAGCTAAAGATGTATTATTTCATAAAAGAACGTTTTTAGTTTGCCAAATGGAATCGTTGATTAAACAAAGAACGGAACAAGCAATAGTCTGGAGGTGACAGATCTGGAGGTGACAGATCTAGAGGTGACAGATCTGGAGAATAATCTTGTAGAAAAACAACCCATCTTTTTTGTGTGTCACATTAGAAATTTGGATGGATGTTGCCGTCCAGCAAAATTACTGTTCGACTTCCTTGTCCAGACAATATACTTTTCTTTTCCAGTGAGTCATTCAAATAAGCCAATTGCTCATTCGAACATTGCGCAGTAACAGTTTGTTTATGTTTCAATAATCAGAAACTAAGAATGCACTTTGAATCTCACTGAACAGAATAAAAATTTACCCCAATATATTCTATTCAGGTTGAGACACAGAATGCTGCCCCGGATATAGACAAGATGTTTGTTGTTTTCCTTTTTTAGTGTGGATTCTCAAAATAAATCTATTCTACATCGCTGATGAATACCTCGTCGAAAACTGACGTTTTTCCACGTTAGCAAGAAAAAAGATTATCTGCAAGACTCGCAAACAGCCTAAGTGAATAGACAGTCACATCTGAAGATATCAATAGTAAAAAAAAAATACCTCAATTCTAATATCGGCCGTACCAGATTTGACAACCAATTGTCTCATTAGTTTAATACAACGCCAACTAAACTGGAGCTGACTTAATGATGCAATTACTTCTGTAAATTAAAAAAAACTATTATAAGGAAATTCAAGTGCATACAAGAGGAGAAAGACAAGTATGTAAAGTTCGATCGATGGCCGTTCCGGTAAGTTGATGTAGGAACCATTTTTCAAGCTCTTGAATTTTCCCAAATGCTTGAAAACGACGTACTACATTTGACTAATTGCACAAGCAATAAATAGTTCAGCAAACGCAATCAGCGCTTCCAAGATTTCCCTAATATTGTGCAAAAGATGAAACTGGGAACTGTGCATCAACCATAAACAGTAAACTCTGGTTGTAAAAACACTCGCTCCAACGGCACTATTTAATTACGCACGTGTGTAACAGGGCGTTTGTTCTTATATTCTCACAATTGTCCGAGATTAGTTTGCAGCAACGGCACACGGATAATTCAATCCATTATCTTGAAAACTAAACTCACTAAGCCAATAAAATAATCTCTACTTTTTGTTTCCTCATTATTTATACACTTCGTACAAAATCCACCATTGTATAAGTAGATTCATTTTAACACTTTCCGATGGTACCGTAATAAAGGCTCATTTCACTGGACCATTTGCTTACGTAGACAGCTAGATCTTTTCTTGATACTTGATATTGTGGCTCTGGGCCAGAACGGGAAACACAAAACTACCTCAGCAACGAGACAGGCCACACATCATTTTATCTCAGAGCATTTATCAGAGGATATCCAAAGTTTGATACATTTCTGCAGAAACGATTCTTTAATAACTGTCAGTATTCTCACCCCCACATTTTTTCCCGAGACTCCCCATGTCTCAGCTGCATTGGTGTTGGAAGTTCAGAGTTACGCTAATCAACCGACTCTTTTTTTTTTTTCCCCAATATCGACCTCTTCTTAAAGAGCATCTCTGCGCTGAAACCCCGAAGCGCAGAGTTGTCGGAGGGTTAAGGGACACTCTCGAAAATGTTAAGTGCCGACAATGTTTGAAGGCTCAATGCTCGCACAAGAAGGACACGAAAATGATCGATCAACAGTATGAATGTTTCCATTTTAGTACCGTTCAGATCAAAAGACAGATCTGGTTAGACGCTCAAGAGAAACCATCGTATGACCAATGTCTATTGGCAGCATGCCGTCTTTTGGCGAGGGTCAATGAAAAAATAAATTGAAAAATAAGCCCAGTAAAGTTAGTTCCCTGCACCAGAAAAATATCTCGTCACTGGCATGTAACGATTGTTGACGACGATTGGCTGAGTACTTGAGCAAAACATTCTCATAATTACTTTACTACCCTGACAGAAGTAATATCACGAATCTGTTACTCCTTGTTACTCTTGAGTACGATCTTTTACCTATTGTCTACGTTGACAAATGCTCTCGATTCACAAACGGAGATCTAAGATGGCGTCCCACTTCAAGTGTATGCTCATAGCTGGCTGATGAGGCCATTACTTGACAGACGTATCTTGTCACAGCTTTATTCATCAACACTGATTCTGCAGTTTTCCCCAAATTGGATGCAATCTGCTTCATGGATTCTCAGTGGAGTTGTTTCGCTTCCATTCTTTGGTTCTCGGGTTTTAATTATTGTTTTAAATAGCTCTTTTTCATTTTTCATCCGAAATATTGAGGAATAAATAAATAAATGTCTCTGCTCCTGTTGTTTTTTTTTGTTTTTTTTGTTTACTTTGTTTGGGTGAAAAACAAAGACAAATAAATTCCAGTGCCTCATTTCATTTTAATCTTTTTGAAGTTTACTGACTAGTGCGTAAAATTACAGAAAAAGATGAAACAAAATATCACACACAGACATGCACGCTCATTGACGCACGAACACACACAAACAGAAACACAGAAACACAGGAATTCCAACGCCATGTTTTAATTTTAATTTCTTTTTTCTTTTTTTTTTTTTGAAGTTAACCGACTACTGCGTCAAATTCCAGAAAGATAAAACAGAATATCACACGTACACACACGCGCACGCGCACGTGCATGCGCATGCGCACAAACACACACACACAGACAGAGGCAAATATGAGCGCACCCACATGGTATTTGAAGATTTGTTCGTGTTTTCTTCATCGAAAAACAATTAGGGTTTTTCGAAGAACAAAACCTTTAAGCAAACAATTGAAAACACAACAAGAAATTGGGGAAGCAGCATCTGATGCTAAAAGGCTAATTCTATTGTGTAAAGTAATAACTCCACTCCTGCCCGAAAGCAAGTTGACATTTTTATTAAAACTGTTCCGGGAACACATGGTAAATTCTGGAAGCAAGTGCTCGAGTGATGGAGAGAGAAACGGAAGGTTAAGTGAGTGAAAAAGAATGGGGTGGGGGAAGAGGATAAAAAAAAAGGATGAATCACTGAAAAGAGGTTGGAAAGAGAAAGAAGGATAGTAAGAGAGAGAGAGAGAGAGAGGTGAGAAATAAAAGAGATGAAGAAGAAGGGGGAAAAGAAGAAGAAGAAGAAGAAGAAGAAGAAGAAGAAGAAGAAGAAGAAGAAGAAGAGAAACAACAACAACAGCAGCAGCAGCAGCAAAAAGTAGAAAAGGAAAGAAAAATTAAATGTATCAAAGTATATAAGAAAGAAAAAAGGGTAAAGAGAATCAATCGAACAGTGGTGACAACATTTCAGCCGTAGCACCCTCCAGTCTTTTTCAGGATCTTGTCGTATTTGGTAACACCTTCGGAATACCTACGGGACAACAGCTTAGTTGATATTAACGTTGGTTAAGCGCATGCAGTTCACAGACTGGTCTTGAGTTCAATCCTTAGATCAAGCAATGGAATCCATATTCTCTTGGTCAATGGAACGAGCAGAAGAGGCATCACAAGGGCGTATAAACTAAGAAGAATTATCAATACGAGATATCTTCGAGCATGGACAGTGGAATGAGAACAGTCTACACGAATGGATTGAATATTTGGTCTGAGAACCTTAACCAATACGACAAGCACCTGAATAAGACCGAAGCGTTCAACGGCCGAAATGTTGTTACCTTTCCGAATTGATAGCATCTTCACAGCTCTAATTTTCGCGTATCAATTCCCCTGACACACGCTCCCTTTTTACCAACCATTACACAAGCATCTAATTTGATACCAAATCAAAACTTATCACAGACGTTGAGTTGAGATTAGGATACTAGCTGGACTGTCGTGAAAACCCATAGAACCATTTTGGGGTAATTAAGAATAATAAAATTCTCCAAACTGATAACATCTTAATAGGTAAATAATCTTATTCATGTATATATACATGTGTAAAGAAATTAATGTATAATCCGACATTATAAATGAGATATTTTTTAAAACTCTGTTTGAGCCGACGAATGCCGATTTTACACCAATTGCCAAATTCATTAGGTAAAACTGGCATGTTGGTTCAAATAGAGTTTCAAATAAACTCACTACTACACGACTTGAGGCTCTCAACTTTGGATTAAAATTGACTAGGCCTTCAAAAAACTGATGATAATAAACGTAAGACAAAACATGATTAACATCTGTTGGATTCCACACCAGAATTCATAAACTGTACGGTCTACCTAAAACTCCCAAACCAAACATTCAGATGAGGCCTATCGTGTCAGGCTTTGGTTGCTCACCACACAAAATAGCCAAAGTTACAAATAGAATCATAACTCCCCTTCCTGATTCAATCAACCCTCACACTGCAAAAACTACGATGGCTTGATCAACAAATTAAAAATATCAGCATGAAAAATAAGTTATTGGCAAGTTTTGGAATTAAGTCACTTCACTCACATACGCCTGTTGAAAATTTCAAAATTAAAGCTATCCCTACCAATAGATAAAATCATAAAAATATGTAAATACAGCGCAAATCAATGCTTTTCACTTCCAACCATGAATAATACAAACAAAATTCGGCTTACCGCTGGGGTTTTCTCTTAGTAAAGCTCTGGAATGCATATTTCTGTCATTTCTAGAATCTGGTCCTTTCAAAAACATCTTACCCAAAACGGCAAAATATTTTACATACACGACGCCCTTTTGATACATCCCTGCAAAACAGACTTATCAACCCTTGTCTCAATGTAGTGGAACCGACCATAGAATTTACACACGAAGTAAAAACCGACTATTATCGATGTCCTGCTACACCGATCCAACTTTAGCTTACCAGCAACTTTAACTGACAAAAGAGACCATCCGAATTTCTACCCATACCACAACGTTGAAATACAATAAGGAATTATAATAGGTTTCCATTCAAGATCCCTCAAAATCTGCAGCCTCCAAATATGTGAAAGGCACATACCTTTAAGACGCTTCACTACCCTCATCTTATTATATGCAACAGAAGAAACGCGTATGAAATTCACAAAAGCAGCAGAATAAACAACAATAAAAACAACACCGAACGGGATAGACGCATCATTTCCAACAAGCTCACAAAACGAGGAGCTCGAAAACAATGAAAAAAGCCAGGTATAAATATCACCACCAGCCCCCGCCCCTGAACAATATGGAATATGATCAATAAATCACACAATGGAACCGTTTCCAAAGCATGCAGCTATCTAACACGCTGCAAAAATTGCCCCCAATACTACATCGGGGAAATCCGTAGACCTCTCAAAAACAGAGTACGTATAAATCAAAGCTACACACATACGTCTGACCGACCATATACATACATATAATATAACTACAAAATAAAAATTAAAAAAAACACTCATCAAAGTCATTCACTTGAGGATGCCAGCTACATTTTCTTGGTCAACCATAAAACCATTCCTGAAAAATTCAGATTAATGACCCTTCCAAATTGATAGCATCTTAACTGCTCAAACCTTCCCAAGTGAAATCTCCTCAACAAACATGTAACTAAACCTGAACCAAACTCCCTCTCCACCGACATTGGGATTAGGATATCAGACGAACTCTTGTGCACACCCATGAAATCATTTTCAGGGTAATTTAGATTAGTAATATTCTCCATTGATAACATCTTAATCGTTAAACGATCCTATAAAAATATCATTCAGTTATGTTTCCTCTGCATTCTGAAGAAGTCGCTAATCAGACGAAACACGTTAATATAATAGACAGTTTCATTTTTAACAATGATTTTTGCTTTCTACATTGTCATCTTTGAAACCATCCAGTATGATAAATTAAGTCATATCCAAACACCAATCTTATTGTCGACACGGAAAGCCTAAAAATGAAACGGAAATACGAAAAATCCTAATCTCAGCCCAATCGCACAGAAACCGGAAAGATTTCTTATGCATCGAGGAAAAAAACATACCAAAAAGCATACACGGAATCCTCACATTTTTAACACCATATATATATATATATATATATATATATATATATATATATATATATATATATATATATATATATATATATATATTATGTGAATAAACGAGTGTATGTGTAACTTCGTTATACAGTGATACGAGAGTTTAATTGTATATTACCAAGTCCAGTCAGTAATTCAGTTGTCAAGACTGTTTATCTCGTCTATCGATAATATATTTATTATTTGAAGATGAGAAGTGTGTACATCATTAAATAGTTGATGCGGTTCGAGCATTGCCAATTGTCTGTACTAAGTACCCTTTGCGATGTTATCATGGTTCCTCCGGATGTTGACGAACTTTTGCTGTTATCTCGTTAACTTGTTTATTTTGACGATGCAAGGCCCATTGGCTTGTGGCAAGAAAACTGTGAGCATTTCGTCGTAGGAGATGAATCAATCATCATGGATCCGTCATTAATGTGTTCTCAGAATGAGGGAAAGAAATTCAGGTTGCTCATGCATGCACACACATGCACAAGCCCAGACACACACACACACACACACACACACACACACATCTATACATATATATATATATATATATATATATATATATATGTATATATGCATGTGCTATCATGAATTGCGTTGTGTTATATTGAAATTGTTATTTGAAATGTTCTCCCGTTATTACACGATGAATGTATCATTTAAATATGAATAGAATAAACAATTAAAGAAAATGGGCCTACTGCAGGAATCGAACATAGACCGATAGGAAAGCCGTTTAAACGTAACCCCGTCTTACCATTGAACCAAAAGCCACCGGTAATGCAAAAGCCTGAATAGCTCAATGGTAAGAACAACGCTTCGTTGAAGCGGTTACCCTATCGGTTGCAGGTTCGATTCCTGCAGCAGCCACATTTTCTTCAATTGTCTAGTCAATTTACGTTGTCTAGGTCAAATGATACATTCACCATCTTATAACAGGAGACCATTTGAAATGAGATTTCTATCTAATATAACCCAATTTATAATCATTCTGTCGGATCATATGTCCATTCCTTAATAACATTCATAGATAGAAACCAACAATCATGCAAATACACATGGATGTGGTAATATATCCAACAGTGTAGTTTGATGTCACATGGTACATGTCAATGTTAGATTTAGTCCAATATAAACAAGGTGTGCCCAGGTCACGTAATTTTAAGTATACGTGTAATTCATCATTGTTGACAACGTGTGCATGTAGAGAGGATATTCGGCTATTAGGCACGCAAAATCAGAGATCTGGTGAAATCGGTTGGGGAGATTCGGTGTTTGACCCCTGAGACAGTCGACAGTCAGACAGAACAGGTAAAATCGAACAGAAGTCAGCAGGAATGCAAGGATCAGATTTCACCGAGGTTCTACCGGTCGTACGGTGATCGGACGATTTGACAGAAAGATGAAACCTCATCCCTCGTTCAAACTCTCATCTCCTCTCTGTCCTAAATAAAGCAATCAGAAGCTTAACCCTTTCAGTCCTGATTTTTTTTCTAATTTGAATTTTTTCGTAATCAAATCCTATAAATCAATGATGAAAAACAATGAGAATGATTTCTATTGAAAGAAGGAAAATTTTGACTAACAAGTACCGCTTTGTACAATCAGGTCTCCAATTGTTCAATAAAACATAAGGCACTTAAAAGCAGCGTTAGTACATAAAGGGCAAAGATATTTGAGTTTCGATAAGAGAATTCCCAAATGCCATCCTTCACATTATAGCTATAGACTACGTTGTGAGCAGGGTTTTATAGAATAACTAAAATGCGTATTAGTTGCACGGACGTGTCTGCCATGGTTTACATAATAATAAAGACAGAGTTTGAATTCAGGGGCGGTCAACACCCTTGAAGATCTCAGAATTTGAAAATAAATGCAGTGAAGAAACTTGTGAAGGAAACTGCAGCACAAATCGTACGTAAACTATAGCTTCAACTCCTACTTTTATTCTAACTGAAGATGATTGCTACAGCTTTTGCATTGCGTATATTATGAATAAAATTATTGCGTAAATTTTCGTAATATATGTAAGATTAGTCAGTTTGGATCAGTCGATATGAGAACCACTCACTAACTTTTGTATTGTATAAGTGATAAGTGAGAAAAAAAATAGCCACTGACTTGTACAGGAATTTCACAAAAAGTTAATCAGTCAGCTCGTTTGAATGAAGTATTGGAAAATAAAAGACCTTTTTCTTGGCAGAAGTGTCAACCAGTGATTTTGCCCTAGGACAACATCCATCTCTATATATCGAATACAACACTGTAAATGATTATAGAACTGAGATGGGGTTGGGAAGTTCTTCTACATGCAGTGTATTCTTCAACCTGTCACTTCCTAACAAGTACTTGTTTTAGTTCATGCAACATTTCTTTTTTGGTCAATGGTTCTAATAATTCGAAGATATTGAAAAAAAACCCTCAAAGAATCCATCAAATCAGAACCCAAATCGCTTTTTTATAATAAAATACACGATTAACCTAAACTGTATCTTAAGGTTATAGAAATCCGGGGAAAATACTTTAATGACTCAGTAATGATGAAAACACTTTTCTGCATTTTATGGAAAAGGTACCGTTTAATGATCAAACGCGTCCAAGGTGGTTTGCAGAGTTCTGTGCTGAATATCTCTCGCTGAACAATAATCCACAGTTGGGTTGATAAGTTCAGGTTGTTATCGATCAAATCAAAGTATATCCTTTAATAATGATTAATGTTATACGACGCCTACATAAAACATCTAGTTAGTCGCTTTGGTGTCCAACATAAGTTTAGAGAGAAAAATTTCTTATTGAATCGTTTCGTTTTTTCAACAAATTGTGACAAGCAATGAAAAGTGAATATTTTGCAACAATGTGGAAAGCAATTGTTTGTTGGAAATGATCTACCTCTAATTGTACCAAAGACTGGCCATCATCAAAGGAATCCTCGAGTACTTGACAGTATCAAAATAATCATAAAATCAAAGGATTGCCAAGCGATTTTAGAACAAAATTGCAACTCAGAGTGAGAAAAAAAAAACTAGGTTTGGTTCGAAAATCAAAAATGCTTCAGCCACGCAAAAACCGAGAGGACATACCTAAAAGCACATAAGAATGTTTGAAAATGGAAAACTGTTGTTTAAAACTGGTCAACAACGAGACTTGATCTATCTCCCATTGAAAATATTTGGGGAAAGCAGAAACCTTGAGTTATGTTTTCATATATTTTCGTAAGCTGCAGGAATATTAAAAACAATTAAGAGCTAGAACAAATCACAAAGAGAGAGTAGGAAAAACAACCAGTTCACTGGTGGGAGAGGCTTAAAGATGGCTGCAAGAGACGTTTCGAAGCACTCATAGTAGCCAAAGTGAGTGTGCAACCAAATATAAAGGAAAGATGCCAATATTACTGTCCAGGTCATATTTTGTATTCCGTCTTTGAAATTACTTCATGTATGTTAAAGAATAATGATTTTTGTTGGATTATTTTGGAGATCCTATTAAAATATTCTGATGATAAAATTTGGTAGATTTTCATTTATTCCAGAAGATTTTGTACAGAATATGCGAAAAATGCAAGGGTGCCAATAATTCTGAGCGGCACTGTATGTATCAGTGTATGTGAATGACTTTGCATATGGATGCGGGCCAGTGATATTTTGTTATGTCTGTGTAATATGAGATATCGAAAATGTACATGTCGTGCATGTTCTGTATCGATCCAGTTCTGAAGTAGAACAGGTGACCTGACCGGAGGTCCTCCTCTGAGACAGTCACTCAATCTGCGCTTTAAAACAACGACACGTTCGCTGTGTACGCAACACCTTTGCAACAACTGGCAACATGATTGCATTCAAGGACACTTCTGACTCACAACTCCCATCGACAAAACCGAAATTGTCCAGCATTCCAATTGTTCCCACACTAGAAATGCTTCCCTCCCCCCACAGCTTGTTCCACTTTGCATAAACCCTCATTCGTTTGTCAGCCCTAGATCTCCTCCCTTCCGTTCAACCACTGCCGTGTCTTATGCTAAGTGTTACCGGCACAATGATAGCTGTTTTGAGAAGCGCTGACGCTGAAGAAGAAGAAGAAGAAGAAGAAGAAGAAGAAGAAGAAGAAGAAGAAGAAGAAGAAGAAGAAATACAGCGAAAGAAAAAGAATTAAAATTTGGAACCAAAGAAGAACAAGGCAGAATGAAGAGAGTTGGAAATAAATGAAAAATAAGAAAAATCAAGGAAATGAACGCGGGAAGAAGAAGAAAAAGATGAAAGGACGTGAAAGAGAAAATAAAGTAATAAAGAACCAAACTGGAAAACAAAAAATGAAAAGTTAAGGAAGAACAAATTAAAACATTGAGCAACTGAAATGAAGAAGAAGAAGAAGAAGAAGAAGAAGAAGAAGAAGAAGAAGAAGAAGAAGAAGAAGAAGAAGAAGAAGGAGAAGAAGAGGAGGAGGAGGAGGGGGAGGAGGAAAAACCGAGAAAGAGAAAATAAAGAAAAAAAAGAACTAAACCAGAAAACAAAAAAGAAAAATAAGAAGGAAGAGTGAAGGGAAAAATGAAGAATAAATTCAAAATCGATCGACTAAAAAGATGATGAAAAGAAAAAGAAGAAGAAGTTGAAGAAGAAGAAAAAGAAGAAGAAGAAGAAGAAGATATAGAGCGAAAAGAGGCAAAACTAAAGCAGTAGTCAACGAAGAAATACGTATAAGAAGTGAGAAGAATAAAATAAAAAAGAAGAAAAAAAAAACTCGAAAATGGACGACTGAAGAAGGAGATGGCTGCAGTATAGAATGGTTTAGACGAGCCACTTGTCTAAACTGCAAGAGTTCCAAAACTCCATTCCGAAGACGAAAGGTACGTCCATGCAGCCAATCGGAATTTGAAGATGGATAAGTATAAATTGAAAAAAGGATAGGTGAGATATCGTTCCTTCAAGCGAAACTTATGTTCAGTACATCAATGGCAAAAGCGTTCAATTATCGATTTAATATATATAAGAAATTTGGCCAATATAACACTTGAACATGCATACAATAATGCCTGAAAGTGGGGTCTTTGGTATCTGCTCGGCTAATCATTTTCTAGCATATGATCAGGAATTCTCACTGGAAGTGATTCAAGTCTGTGGATATACTTGCTCTATTTCATATCCTGAATTCGGTCTTCTGTTAGTTCTGACGTACTTGTCAAGGATGGAAACTCATGCCCATAGTTTCTACATTGACCATCGAATAATCCCGTTGTATCAAAGTACAGAATGTATGACAGGATTTCTAGGAGCCTTTGTGTTTTTCATCCAGTAAGTTTCTGTATTCTTACCCATTCACACACGCATATATATATATATATATATATATATATATATATATATATATATATATATATACATTTATATATATATATGTGTGTGTGTATGTGTGTTTGTGTGTGTGTGTGTGAATTTGATGACTATTTGGAAAATCTTTTTAATTGTAATTTTGTATTATCAATGACGAGTTTCGCTATTTCATACTTTCTTCAAATCGATTTATCAAAGAATACAGTTTGATGTGTTTGACATGGTATTGGTACATAAAAGTTATTGTTCGTTGTTATGGAGATATTTTTTGAATTCTGGAATAATCTCAACCTGTGTCTATTTTACCGTTGTTTCCATTGATATTTGCAGTCGATCGTAAATTATGCCGATGTTGTTGACTATTTGAAGCGGTAACTGTTTAGTTGGGACTGCATTGCGCTTTAATCGGAGATGTAGCAAATAAAGTGCATAGTTAAAGTTTGTCAAATATATGATTTTGGTGATTGTTGATGGGAGCCAATGTCTCCTAAAGAGTAGGTGAATCAATACATGACGTTATTTTCATTGGTGTTTCCTTCAGCGGGACTTGTTAATACTAACAAGGTTTGAAATTTTGCGGTTGGTTTTTTTTTTATTTTTATCAATAAATAACTAATTTTGGGTGTTTGTCAGGTTCAACGAGGGTGGTGCATTGACATATTTTATGCTTCAATGTGCACTCACCTGGTTTGTAGTTTTGGTGCATCTGGCAACAATGAAGTAGTTCACTTATGCATGCATAAATTGGCACTGCTCAAAAGAGTAGACGCAAATTCCGTACTGCATCTGGTATTAACGCGCTTTCAAAATCCCCCAAACCTTTCGTTAGCACCTCATGCTGTAGAGAGATCGAAGAAAACAGGTTTCGTTATTCACTCAATAGAAACCATCACATGATCAACGTCTTTTGGTAGCATGCCATTTGGAGTGATCAATTAAAAAAATCGGAATGAGGACTGAATAATAAATAAATTACTTTTCTAGTCTTTTATTGGATCACTGAAAAGTTTGAATAAGAAAAAAACAAGCGGGCATGAAATAGTGACCAGTGTAGCATAAAGTTACATTGTGAATTGAACCCATCACTAAAACCTATTTAGAAGGGGGGGAGGGAATAAAAAATAAGGGACACATTTTTCTCTAGACATATTAAAGAGTAAATGTAGAAAATTTCGGCCCTATAGCTCCAATAGTGAAGTCTGAACTGCAGTTGGGATAGCCGACTTCTTTTGGAAATCATCATTCGAAACCATAGCTTTTAACCTGGTCTTAAAGACCAATCAAACAGAGATGTAAGAGTGTGTGTGTTAGCTCACTCACCTACACACACATATACACATACATACACGCACACACACACATACATACTTGTGGGCACACGTCTGCGTGTGTGTCTGTGTGTCTGTGTTCATGGAGGAGCTGCATAGCGAGATTGTTACCGCAGTAAGGAAAACGGAATCGCCAAACCAAGTTTGAAACATGAGGTTCCTGACGTTCCCAACAGACAAATACCGTTGGTAAAGGCATGAAACTACTTTTCCCTCGACACTCTCCTATCACAAGATATGTTGAAAAAATATCATCGTCACTGACACGCCACGATAGTTAGCTGTGAAAAGAGTAACTGAGCATTCGTGCATATACTTTTTCTCAACAGAGTCTATCAGTCTGTCTCTGTCTCTCCTCTCTCTCTCTCATGCGTATGACCTAGCAGATGTACCTGGCGTTGCCCAGGGGAAATAACATCAAATTAAGCAAAAACAGAAGTAAACAAATAATATTTTACAGAATTGTTACGAAAGGGGGAAACAAATCACTCCTCGATTTTGAACAAAGAAAGAGAGAAATGTAAAGCCTTAATTTTGACTCCTAAAAGGGAAAAAGGTTTCCCACCAATGTTGACCTCTGAAAGTGAAAAAAGTTCCCCAATCAATTTTGAGAAAAAAAGTTACTCGATATTAAACCCTGAAAAGGAAAAAAGTTCTTCACTCGATCTCGACCCCTAAAAAGGAACCTTACCCACATTTTGACCACTGAAGGGAAAAAATGCATCGAGTCTTGAGCCTTATCTTCATGATAACATTTTTTGAGATGTGAAACACCTTCTCAAATCTTTCACTTCCGCATACATTGCAACTGTGTGTATGTGTGTGTGTGCGTGTGTGTGTATGTGTGTGTTTGCGCGCGTAAGAGTGTATCGCTCTGGGAGTTATCGCACTGGGATGCGCGTGCTATAATACAAATATAAGAAAAGACATATCGTAAAACATATTTCTGATAGCTTCTCCGTTGATACTGATGAATGGAAAAAACGTAAAACTCCTCGACAACTCAGAGCAAGGACCTGGTCAAGTAAAAACTACTGGGACACATTTTTAGCAATGACGCCTCGGTTTTGTGGATAAGATAAAAGGAAATGCAAGCACACAACTTTTCTTTGCCCGAAGTAACATGCTTCCCGATGGTTATTTGAATAGTTTGTGGTTTCAGTTCAACAGACTCACCTCGGTGCACGGGTCAAGTTTAGTGTCCTTGTTGAACACGTAAAGTGAAATATAACCAGCGGCATGTATACTGATTCTGCTCTGGTATTATTAGTACCAAACGTGTTGTGCTATTAAAATATGGTTGGTAATTTGTTAAGTCTGATTTCTGATTTCTTCTCATACTTCATATTTAAGTTTGCTTGTGTTTGATAAGCATTACAATCGCTGATTCCTCAACTATTGCAACTTTTATCCGATCACACGTTTGAGGAGCAGCATCATGGATTTGATGATGACAGACGCTAACGTCTTGCTTATACATCTTTGATAAGTAGGTTACTGATTTCAACATCGACCAAAATGAACAGAAAGATTACTGGGCAAACCATATATATATATATATATATATATATATATATATATATATATATATATATATATATATATTCTTTTTAAAATCAGAGGAAACAGAGGAGAACCATATGTCAAAGTATACTGTAATGTATTGGTAAAACCCAACGCAGTTGTGATTAAAAGGAAGGCATCAGGGTTTAGAACTGCAGAATGAGACAGAGTTCATTTAAACCACGTCCTCCGGAGATCTGATCGGAGAGATTCGTTAAAGATCGACGCCCTTAAAAAACAACAAATAAACAAGGAAATTGTCTACCTTTCTCTGTCTTAAAGATTACGCAACATTGTTCTTCCATACTGAGCCATGGTCGACAAGCCTGCCCTGGAATCACCACTTGAGTCCTAAAAACTGACATCAACGGTCGGCAGTGCTGAAGCGCTGAAGTCACATCACTCTAAAAAGTGGAGGTAAAATTCTTGTCTGCCTTAGAATCAAGAGGAAATTGTATCAGATTGTCCTATAAGAAATATCCAACTCAGAATTGCAGACGACATCGTCCTCTTGCTGAGAAACTTTATGACGTCCAACTAATTCAAGACAAACTCAATGAAGAAAGCAAAAAAGTTATTCTTTACGTGAAAGTTCAGTAGCACAAAGGTCCAGTACAACAAACACACAACGAAAACGCAGAGCTGGACATCACGACTCACAACGTAGATCCCCAGATATCATATGCAAAACTGTGGCCGGCAAAATCTAATACAGTGTGACAAACTAGACAAGTTCAGAAAGTATTTGCTCAGCGACGCCCATGATAGAAACGTCTGGCGAATTTGGAGGAAGGCTGATAATGATGATCATGATGACGACGATGATGGAAATTCACAAATGATAATACATGTTATCAGCCCATCCCACGAGTAATCTCCGAAATTTGATAGCAGAAGGGATTGAATGATATTTTCGTTATTCTAAAATATCAATATGATAATACAACATGCTTTTAAGTCTTCATCAGGTTTTAAACAAGTAACTTACGTCATTACTCTACGATTTAACTGACTTACACGACCCACCAAAAGATGGACGTGTATACGGAACACATACCATGGTTATTATGAGTTTATAAAGAAGTAACCTGAAATATCTAGGATATTTTCGGGATAGATTCTTTGCAAGAACGAAATGGTGAAGATTGGTTGAAAGGTTGACTTGAGCTTGAACGATGCATCAGGTTGTGTTGTTGAGTTTAACGATGATCAACCCTTTCCCAAATTCAACAGAAATTGTGATGTTACGGTTGAAGTATTAGCTCAAAACTGAATGCCAGCCATTCAGCGGTTCAGTGTCATTTGCAGCAACCTGGAATGATGTCTAAATTTGATAAATGGGTTTCCAACGATCAACAGGAGACAACTGTGAAGTAGAAGAGAATATTCTCACTTCTCTGCACTCACATAAACTCGCCATCTTGGTATAGATTAGTGACCGATGATAAAAAATGAATGAATTTCAAGTATGCAAAAAGACAACGACAATAGCTTACTGGAGGTTACAAATTAAAGTATAAATCGAAAGGAGCCTCAATTTAAGATTGAATCAGAGTTGGAGTGGGCCACATTACAGGGTTGTTCTTGTTCGCTATTAGGAAAGATTTGGCTCTTCTCTTTTGGTTTCCTATGGGTAACCAACCCCATGTTGTCTGATCAGCAATTTCTTTACTTTGGCTCCTTTGATATCCGTATAATTGTTTTTCTTCCCACTTTTGGATTCTTGTTTTTGGGGTTTCCTGACTCCTTTTAGTCAACCTGTTTGTTTTATTGTTGTCCTCAGTTGCTGTTGTTGATACTCTATCTAGTATAATCGTCTGGTTGCTTAATTGCAGAGTCAACGCAATCCTCGATGCTAATTATTCTTCTTCCTCTCCCGTTTCTTTTTTACGTATAATCTGTAGTCTTTTGGGTTCACAGCTCTATGCATTGTCTACAGTTTCCAGGTTTTTGAGTTTTCTTGTTCAGTTTTAAAAGGGTCCAGAATATCTCACCGTAGAAACAGTCCATGTATTTATTGCTTTGACCAACTTTGTTTTTGTAATTTTTCTTGTTTTTTTTTTTCTCTTTCCTAAGGTATCCTCTGTGTACATTTTCTTTCATCTCATTTTGTTTGACTGTGTCTGCTCCAAGATGCTTAAGTATTTATAGATTTCTTTCTCGTTGACCGATCAGATGGTTTCATGTTTGGGTAATTCAATTCCTTCTGTAGTATCTTTTTTTCCCTTTATGCATTAACAGTATTACGCATTTCTCGATGCCAAACTTCATTCCTACGTTCCGACTATGAACCCTTTGTGTTTGTATTAGGATTTCTTCTTCTTCTTCTTCTTCTTCTTCTTCTTCTTCTTCTTCTTCTTCTTCTTCTTCTTCTCCTTCTTCTCCTTCTTCTTCTTCTTCTTCTTCTTCTTCATTATCATTATGATTGTTATCACTATTATCATCATTATTGTTGTTGTTGAAGTTGTTTATCTATTTGTATTATCTATTCAAGGATAAAATTTCGAAGGTTTTGCATTGTTATGTATGATATCTGTTTGAAAGCAGTAAGTTAACATAGAGAAGAAAATGTATTGTGTGTGTGTGTGTGTGCGTGTAAACCTAATCTTTCTCTTTTTCTCTCTCTCTATATATATATTTATGCAGAGAGAGAGAGAGAGAGAGAGAAAGAGAGACAGAGAGAGAGAGGGAAGTCACACACAGACGTACATATAGATAGATATATTATTGAAAAATGGATACATAATCCGACAGAATAATCATGCAATATCATACATTTGATTTCTATTTGAAATGACTTCCCGTTATTACACAGTGAATGTTTCATTTGGCCTAGACAGCGTAAATATAGTGAACAATTTTAAAAATGGATTGTGTTAATGTAGCGCCGCTGCAGGATGAGATTAGGACATAAAGAAGGATTTTGGCCTTTTTAGTCGGCTCCCAATCGGTCGCAGGTTCGAGTCAAATAATATGATGATATAATGAATTTATTTCACACGGACACACAGAGACACACAGAGACACAGAGACACACACAAACATATATATATATATATATATATATATATATATATATATATATATATATATATATATATATATATATATATATAAAACATCATTAGCAGCAGCCGTTATAAGTCCACTGCTGAGCGAAGGCCTTTCCAATCTCCTTCCACGATGAGCGTGATCGTGCCAGTATTCAATGCCATATCTTCCCGGCTAACTATACGATTTACCTGCTTATTCAAGATCATGCATACATATACCGCATGTGTACAATGGACCTGCTTATTTACGTGCATATATATACTTATATAACACACACACGCACACACATATATATCATACATATATATTACTGGGAAATGGATATATGATCCGACAGAATGATTATAAATTGCGATATGTAATATTGAAACTCTTATTTGGAATGATTTGAGTTTCAATATAATATAATGCAATTTGTAATCATATATATATATATATATATATATATATATATATATATATATATATATATATATATATATATTCATATATATATATTAGGTTTAAAGCTGTAATCCATGTTTTAATGGAACTAAATATTGTAAAATTGACATATTCTATGTGCACTTAACTGTTCAGTTGCTTTTATAACGAGCTAATGCAGTTTTAAAAAGTTAGAAAAAAATTATTCTTTTCCTCAGACCAAAAACATTACATAGATTTTCTTTTCTAAATTAATTTAAAGTCTGTTTATTTGGAGCAGAAAAGAGTCGTCTTTTTTGTTTTGGAGTGTTTACGGCGAATTATTGGACAGACATTTTGAAATTGGCCAAATAAACAGGTTTGTTTTTTTGTTTTTTTGCTTTTGCATATATATATATATATATATATATATATATATATATATATATATATTATCGGATTGGCTGAATAAACAGGTTTGTTTTTTGATTGTTCATTTCAATTCAATCTATACAATTATTGTTTTTGTTTACCGTTTCAAACTTTATTTTTGTTTTCTTCTTGTTTTCCATTGCTTCAAGAGGCGGATTCCTAGACAGGTGACTTATTTGCCCTAAATGATCGGATTTTAACTGCGGTCATCAATTTCTGAATTCCATAAGATCAGTTTTTTTAATCGATACTCATATTGTTCATGTCTCTTTATTAGCTGGCTGGCTTAGAACTCATTCTGCACTCCATGTTTCCATATGTTATCTGAATAATACGTACGTGTTTGTTAGATAGACAGATAGATATATGGATATGGACAAGGGAAAAATAAATAGATATGAATAAGCTAAGATAGATAGATCGATAGATAGCTTGCACAACATTCAACTGTCACATTTTCCCGGTCAAGCAGGTCCTACTGATTATATCCTGTCCTGCATTTTCCCGTTTAAGCAGGTTACCCACCGTATCTTTACTGCGCGATAGATAATCAACAACATAGGTGTGCACTAACATATTCATGCAAATGCGCAAACACATGCATACATATACATGCGAAAACAAATTCATACTAACATATGCACTCACATACACACATGCACATACACGCATGCTAACATAAAAAAGCACTAACACGCACGCACGTATACGCACACAAACACACGAAAGCACATATGCACATACACGTAAGCAAACTCATGCATATCCGTAAATGAACTCTAAGATCTTGTGGCAGCCCTGAAAAGAAGCTTTACTTTGAACTCAATCACTGTCTACCCTTTGTGATATCGACACTCGCCAGAATGAAGTCAGAGATCTCCAGAGTAACTGATATCTTTGTCTCAAGTAACTAATAATGCATTGCTTTAGGCGAACACTTGAGATTATCTACCCGAACTTAGCTTAGTATGACACAAGTCTTAAACAGTGATCTGTGATACGGCACTGATGGTCCTTGAGACGGCGCTAATGGTCTGCGAAACAAGTTTGCTTATTGCTCCAAGGTGAGGCGCCCGAGACTATCCAAATAGGATTTCCTTTCCGAGGTGCCCCGATGTTTTGTGACGAGGTATTTATGTTCACAATGTGAATCAAGTTAATTATTCATCGATTTTAGAGGAGTCGAGGTAAGCGGGACCTAAAAGTTCCAAAGGTTTATCAATGGGGGTAAGCTGCCCACCCGCTGTTGAAAGTCTGAGAAGTCAGCATGAAAGCGTAAGTATTTTAGATGACAGTCGAGTAAACAATAAAGATAAGATCTGATGGATCAGTGATTAAAATTTTCTTGTCTTTCATTAATATTCCGCATGTACTTGCGGGATGTCGCGGATGGGTTGATGGGCTGCCTCTGTGACGGATGAGCCACGGGACTGGAACGTTTTGGCCCACCCTCAATCCTCCGCCTTCGAGGTTGTCCTCTTGGCCTAACACCTTCGAACCTGTGATTTTGAAGGCCTTGAACGTTGGTTGTTTTGTTGCCACTCGTGTCAAGTGTCCGAAACCCCGAAACTTTCAATATTCTAGCGTTGGTAGTACTATCTGTGGACTGCCGTTGCTCAGGATTGCCTGTTTGGCTTTTTCTTAGGCAAATTTTATGAATTTGGCTTCTTTTCAAACCATTTGGCTCAACGATTACTGATTGAAATTTTTGGCCCTTTTTCACTTGAAAGAGATTGGGGGGACATTTTTAATCCTGTTCTGTGACATAAAGTTGATGTCATTAATAGCAGTTTACTGAAATCTACTAATTGATCGATTCGGTAGGGCTTAGCAACCACCCCAAAAGCAAGGCATAGGATGAAAACAACCCATGCGACCTTAGTAAGTTGTTGCAACCACCGTGCCAGAAGGTTATGTCCGTAGAGAAGTTGGTCATAAATTGATGAGATATGCCTAAACCTTGTGCAGTCGCTCAAACCATTGTAGGATGAGGGAAAAAAGATTGTCCCTCCACACCTTTCCAGATGAAGGATAAAAGTGGGAAAATACGGCAACGTTGGGTATAGGCCATGACTGAACCATGATGGGAGTAAGTGGACTCCGAATGGAAAATATGTTTACATTATTAAGGGTTTTTTTTTCCAAGGAGTTTCCATTCCGAATACCGGGGAAAACTTTTCATGTAATGAGATCCCCCTACACACACACACACACACACATGTAAATAAATATTCTTCAATTACGTTTTAAGAAAAGGGTTTCGAAGATTTTTAGACGTTCTGGGATGAGTCTACATTCGAAAAGAGATTGAAAAAAAATCAACATCTTTTTTTTCAAAACCTTTGCAGAAATTTGCAAAGAGTAAATGACAGTTTACGGGAAATTGAATGCATGATTTGAAATTTGAGACAATTCATTAAGACGGACGGAAAGTGGGAATCGAGTTTACCAGTATGGTTACTTGTAAATAGGACACCCCTCATAAAATTTGAAAAATATTTTTTTTTCCCTAGAAACTAACAAATCCCTGGGAGATAGTTGTCTAGTGCAGAGGTTTCCAAACTTTGAAAGCCCAAGAACCGCTTCTATAAAAGAAATACTGCAACGGAACCCAATTTTTAGTACTTAGTTTTTTAGACTTAAATAATTGATCTACAATGATAAACAATTTTTAACCCTTTGAAGAAGACCTTAGATGGATTATATTTGTTCGAATTCAGATCTCAACTTCATGTACAATAATGTTTTTAAAGAGCACGGCCGTGGGCCCAAGTTTCGAAACGAGCAATCAAAATTACAAAGAAAGTACTCAGTTACCAACTTATTAAAATACACATACAACATCCTTAATTACTAAATGTTAAATTTTAGCAATAGTATCGATAATACATAGTAATTTAGCTCAAGTTTACCAATGTAAATAATTATAAAATATAATTTGTATGATTTTTCCTTACTTAAATATTCTGGTCATCGTCTTGTAAATCTTTTTACATGAAAAAATAAATACGATAACTTGTTTTTCCCCTCATCAATTTTTTTCAGATATATTTAATTTTTCTAGATATATTTAATGTTTCTAGATGTATTCAACGTTTTTAGATATATTTTATGTTTCTAGATATATATTTTTGTTTCTAGATGTATTCAACGTTTCTAGATATATTTTATGTTTCTAGATATATTTTTTGTTTCTAGATATATTTAATGTTTTTACACGTATTCAATTGTTCTAGATATATATAATTTTTTTACACATATTTAATGTTTCTAGATTAATTTAATTTTTCTGGATGTATTTAGTATTTCAAGATATATTAAGTTATTTTTTAATGTTTCTAGGTTTATTTAACATTATTACTTTTTGAAAACTACTTCATATTCCTGTTTTTTTTTCACTCTCATAACCATTTGTTCCAAAACTTTTGTCACCATCCTACGGAAGTTGAGACATAAAAAAACTTGAATCTAGAATATTTGAATTAACAATTACCTAAATGAATTAACTTTATGCTCCTTAGTGCGTATCTACACATTGATGAGCATCGCAATTTTTTACGGGTATATGCTATCAAATGATAATTCAGCGCAAAATAGCGATGAATATACACTACAACGCCCTTAACTCCTGTGTATCTATGGCGTCGTGACTGTCTTGTTTTCACCTAGTGATATGGAAACATTCACGCGTGACGTCATACCGAATCGGTCCATCAAGTGCAGTTGAAAATGCCTAGCCACATAAATGTGAGAATGAGCTAAAAAGGTTCTATAAATCGAGAAAAAGCTGAATTAGGAGCTTAGAGCTGGATGCAAATTTATTGGAATTGGATGCAAATTCATTGGAGTTGGGTGCAAAAAAAAAAAAAAAAGAGCCAAGGTGAAGAACCAAAAGAGCTAACTTGGCAACCCTGGCTTGCCCCATTGGTTACTGCTTGCTTCCTCAATATTGATACCAACTTGGCCTTTTGTTGACTCGAAAGTGGGTGATCAAGTCACAATCTAGATGTTTCATAAAACTGGACACTGTTTTTGGCCAAGCTTTTTATTTTGTTGTTATTTTTAGGGGGGAAGGGGCTTTTTTTCGTGTATTATTTGGCTTAAAATTCAGATTTTAACCTGGCAACCCTGGCATTGCTTCGACAATTTTTCGTTGCTAATAAAATCCATCCCTGTTTTATTTGTTGCTCGTCTGACGCACCTCATCTTACAGATAGCGATTTCCCTCTCCTGGGCTTTGGCTAGTGTCCTCCATGCCAGACACTGGTGAGTCAGCGTGGTGTTGATCAGTGACTAAAAAAAAACATTGTTCAGTTATCAATATATTCATAGATTCGGTTTTATCTCACTCTACAAGTTTGCATTTCTTACCTTTCGCTGTGCCAGAGATAAGCGATATCAGCGCGTTGTCCACCGGCTCAAGTTCCAGTGATAGTAAGAGGCATAATTTGAGATGTGATTCTAACAGTAAAGAATATCCTGACATTTAAAAATGGCAGTGCCCCATGAAGAAATGTTCTGCATATACTTCTAAAGAATTTCTCGACATTTTTTTTTCTTCACAACCTGGGTCTAATAAAACCAACAAAAGCCACCTACCCGGAAAAAATGGCCCGACAAAATCTGCCTCCCCCACCCCTGCACCCTTGGATCGCACACTGATGACCCAATCCACACACACTAAATATGCATTTGTTCTAAATCAAATAAATTTGTGGCAAATCCTGGGGAAAGTCTATGTCCTCGACGGTCGTTAAAAGACTGATGATGATGATGATGATGATGATGATGATGATGATGATGATGATGATGATGATGATGATGATTTAAAAAACATTAGGATATACAAACAATTTTCATTTATTCAAATAATTGATTGAAATACATTATCCGCGAAAATCTATTGCGTAATGGTATGGAAGAACTAATTTCTCTTTTCCGGCAGTTTCTTTGGTTCTGCTAAAGCCAGGTCTTCCCCTGGCGAATTACACGCATCATCATTGTTGTCGTCGTCGTGTCGGATAGTCACCAGCCGAGCTTAAACCAGAGATCTAAGGCTGGCAACCTTGTAAGTTATGACAGTCTAAGCAAAAAAGGGGGAAGGGCAGAGCTTTCACTTATACAGATGATACAACACTATCATATTATTGTTATATTGCTGCTGCTGCTGCTGTTGCTGCAGCTGCTGTTGATTATTATTATTATTATTATTATTATTATTATTATTATTATTATTATTATTATTATTATCATCATTATTATTATTATTATCATTATTATTATTAAACAATGGTTAAGCGAAAAGTGACCATCAGGAAATCTGCCCATTTTGAATTTATCCAGCCAGGAAAATTGCCCATCAAAACATAATTTGCCCATCTCATAGATTCCGGGATATTTATAAGGTTTTATTGGAAACGTATGGCTTAAATTAGTGAATGTTGAGAGTGAAAAAAGAAAGAAAAAAGAGAAAGAAATAAGTGACAATTGAAAACAATTCAACGAACAATTCATTCAAAGCAATGAATTCGAAACTGCCAGTGTGTGAAAAATCCCCAAAACAAATATTTAATAATTAAAAAAGAAAAGAGATAAGAGAATGATGGGTAAATTATGTTTTGAGGAGCAGTTTTCCTTTGTCGAAACGAAACCATCAGGGTATTATTGCCATGCGCGCCTGGAAGAGGTTCAAAGGGGTGTATTTGCACCTACCCCTGGAAAAGTTCGACAGTTCATTTAATCTTCTCATTTACACAATCCATTAACGATAGAAAAGCGATATAAGCTGTCTTCTTAAAGAAACACCTTTGAAGAATAAAATTTCCAGAATTACTGAATTATTCTTATTATCATACTAAACAAAGAACAAAACTCCCCCTATACAAACAACAGAATTAACGTTTTAAATTACCTCCCAATTCGAAAATTGTTTTTGTATAACTTTTGATTCCTTTGGGCTATTCAGAAGAAAAAAGTTTTCTAAGCTGTGCTCTTTCAAAAAAATCACATAAGCTGGGCCCCTACAACACATGGAAAATTTTGAACTGATCATCCTAATAATAGCCGAATCGGAAATGAAGAATAAGCCTTCATCGAATACATCCTTTTGTCTCGCCCTTGGAAACCTTGGAAATACATCTTTTTTTCACCATCTCCTCCCTGATAAAATAGGATAATCTGAATATTTTGAAGGGCATTTTTCCTACCTCGATACATTCAAGGTGAGCAGATTTTCTGATGGGCACTTTACCGATGGGCAGATTTCCTGATGGACACGTTTGCAGGATCCTGCGAATAGATAAAGCAAGTCGACATTTTTTATCAGATGAGCTGTGAAGTTCCCTTTCCCTGACTAATAACAAGACGGGAAGTGATCCAAACAAACTGGAGATGAATAACCGTAGATAAAATAGTGAGAAAGACTGGCAGGAAAAAGGACGAGGATGTTGTTTGGGTGACCCAGACACCTTCGCATGAGGAGGGCACGAAGCAAGCCATGTATCCATTGACGTGTGTACACACACACACCACGAAACCCGGACCGGAGTCAAATAGCCTGAATGTAATTTATCTATTTCAGATGGAAGTTTTAACCAATGAGATGGTAATGAAAAGAAAGAAAAAAAAAGAGATGAGAAAAAAGGATAATATGATAGTAGTAGAGTGGGCCCAAAAGAGAAAATAAAAAAGATTACCCCCCCACACACACACTCCTATGAAAAAGATCAGAATTTCAGTATATCAGTACATAGGTAGGAAGACGATATACATTTGTAAATAAACTGATTCAAGTGCATGTGTTCGGTGTGTGTGTGTGTGTACGTTTTGGTGATAGGAGACTAAATAAATACGCTGCATCTCATCAAGTCCCATTGCGCAGGCCCTTAGGCTATTCACGTAAAGGCCACGCCGGCTGAGGACCTGTAAAGAAGCGGAAAACCCCCACAGATCTTCGTTCGCTAAGCCAAGCCATTATATAAATATGAACACGGTTGGTATTCGTGAAGGGGGAAAAATCACGGTAACTCAGGTCACCTCCCACTTATCCAAAAGTAATTCTTCTCATAAAGGCCTTTCGTAAGCCGAAATGGCATAAAGTGAAAAAACAATTGTTGTGGCTGGAGCACGTGGAAGAAGGCGTGCGCTGCCTCTGTAATTGCTCGCTGCTTAACGCTATTCTCGCTTTCCACCCTCTTCAAAAAAGCGAAATATTTGTTCAAAGCAAAATTTCGAAAAACGGGGACCACCTGTACTTGAATTCCTTCAGATATTTTAGGAAAAAAAAGCAAAAAGAATGTTAAGTGGAAGAGTCCAATGTCAAAAATGGTGGGCAGGAGATATATTTATCAGAAAACCTGGTTCGGTTACGCATAGAAAGCAAAGAAAATCAAACTATTACTATTATTGCCTTGCTATATGTATATATATATGTATATATGAATATATATATATATATATATATATATATATATATATATATATATATATATATATTTACATATATATATATATATATATATATATATATATATATATATATATATATATATATATATTTACATATATATATATATATATATATATATATATGTATAGTTATTTATGACCTCCTAGGGTAGTATGACGATTACCAAGTTAATCACAGGCAAATTATACAAATATGAACAGGCACACACACATGTATGTACGTATAAAAAAATATTCACACACACATACACACACACACATGTGTATGTGTGTGTGTGTGTATACTGTGTGTGCGTGCGTATGTTAGCATTTACGAAGCTCGAATTGGGCCTTTTATGAAAACTCATCTGACGGTTGATAGGTAGCAGGGACCCGATACGTACGTATGTGTGAGTATGTGTGAATATGCAAGTGTGCGTATACCTGTCTTAGAGTAACCCAATCTAATCTCAGACCAATTACACACATACACAGAGACACACATGTATATATATTTCCAAGGGGGGAGCGATGCCATAAAGATAGAGGGTAACGAATTACTTGCTGAGTGCCAACAACAGAATCCATTGTTATGTGAGACGTCTCTTGTCAGTGTCCCACAGGGAATAAGTCGTCGTTGGGCCCAAACAACGGATAACGGCTATACAGTTGGTGCCTGATGGCCCTGGCTATTGAAGACATTATGACGCTAGAAGATAGCAGGAGTCAGATATGATAAGAATAAGGGGGATAGGCGTCAGACAGTCGTCTTGTAGGAGAGTCGGATGACCTTGGACATCGATTTGCACGAATCGCATTAAAAGATTACTCTCAGTGGAAGTCACCGAAAGTTGGGGAACGAAATATAGTCCACAGACCGGAAGCCGTTGTGTACTGCGCAAGTACCCAGGATGCCCTACACTGAGTTCTATTGTTAATGCCCTGGACTTGTGACCTCATTCCAGATTAAGCTAAGCATGGTCAATTGCGAATAACTATCGAAAACCAGAAACGACCAGGTCTGAGAACTGGCCAGCCGAAAATTGATGGAAACAAAAGAACATAATTGAACAACCGTTGCGTCAAAATTTTAGATAATGAAAAAAAAAATCCCATCGAAGAATAAATGTGGTCAGAATAAGTTCTATTATGACATCATTGGCGCTTTCAAAAGGAAAACACCTTTAATGGTCTAAAAATTTTGAAAAAATCATCCTTAGAAAGGGTTTAGTGGAGTACTGATGCCAATTTTCAAGTCCGTAGACAAAACGGTATGGCCGGGAACTCTGGAACACACAAACACACAAACACGTAAACTAACATACAAACACATGCGAGGTAGAACCCTTTGCCTTCTTAGATGACTATGGTGATTCAATAGTTGATACTTTTCTTCCTGTCACTCTTTTTGGTAGCACACAATAACGCCACATAATGACTTTACTTCCTTGACTTTTCTGTCTATGACTTTTAGTCCAGGATCAGAAGAACAAGAAGAAGAAGAAGGGGGAGAGGAGGAGGAGGAGGAGGAGGAGGAGGAGAAAAGGATCTGAGAGCGAAGAAGAGACCAACAACACAACTTGCCTATTTTGGAGTTCCTAACGATATCTTCGATATGACAGGTACCAGCCCGACCCCTACTTTACTTATAACCTTTGCTTTGTGCCTGCAACCTGTTACTCTTGGCCTTCCTCTTCGAAATGTCTGTATCAACAGCGCCTCCCCCCCGCCCTGTCTCCGTTCAAGCGTGAGTCCCACGCCTATCTCTTTCCCCATGTTGGGTGTCTAATTGCCTCCCTGTTATCGGACACTTGTACGTCCGATTTTCAAAGCGTCGGAATTCCCGACACTTCCTTACCCCCGATGGAGCGGACGGATGGGGGCTAGGGGCGTGGGATAGCGACATAAATCAGCCTTTCTTCAGTTACCATGCCAGACAAAAGTGGCCTGGTGAATGTTGGAGAAAATATTAGAGGCCCCGATTGGCATCGTAGGATTTTGAGACTCACAACCTCTATCTCTCTCGTCTACTACTCTGCAGGGGTCACGATTTCTTTCTTATCTATTCTCTATTTTGCTTGTTTCTTTCCGCTGACCGATTTTTCTTTCTCTCTTCATCTACTTCTTACCTCACAATCGCACTCTTTCTTTCTTCCCCTCTCTGTCTCATTCTCGCTTCCTTTCTTTCTCCATGATTTTTTTCTGCCCAATTTCTAATCTTACCTACATTTGCACATTATTTTGTCTTTCTCCTTCTCTTTCGTATGTAACACACACACATATATATATATATATATATATATATATATATATATATATATATATATATATATATACATATATATATATACATATATATATATAGATAGATAGATAGATAGATAGATAGATAGATAGGAAGAGAGAGAGAGAGAAAGAAATAGAGAAAGAGAGAAAGAGACGTCGACAAGAAGGGAAAGCCACACCTATTGGAGATTATTTGATATTTACTAATCGTTATTTTGCTTTGTTGGTAGTTACTTTTCCCGTCTGAGCTAACAATTAACACACACACACGCATATATATATATATATATATATATATATATATATATATATATATATATATATATATTGATAATTGCTGAAATAGATACATTCATATAAACGAGGAAAAGGAGAGTATAGCTTAAAAGCTTTAAACTTTAAATAACTTTTTTCTAAAGTTCTATGTTATTTCAGTGATTTATTTTTCCAATATCTGTTCACATTTTTATTATTAAGGAATAGATTTATAATCCGACGGAATAATTATGAATGCATCATAATGTTTTTGGAACTCCATTTGATATTACCTCCCGTTAATACATGGAGAATGTGTCACTTGGCCTAGACAGCATGAATAGAGTAAACAGTTGGAGAAAATTGGGACACCGATAGGGTAGCTGCTTCAACGGCTTTACATCAATGTTGCATTGCCTAATGGTACGTTTGAGTTGCTATCCAATCGGCTGCTGGTTCGATTCATGCAACAGTCCCATTTTCTTTGATTGTCTATTCTTTTTACATTGTCTAGGCCAAGTGATATAATAACTGTAGAATGACGGAGGTTCATTTCAAATAATAGTTTCAATATAATATAACGCAATCCATGATCATTCTGTCGGATCATATATCAATTTCTTGACATACACACACACACATACATATATATATATAGAGAGAGAGAGAGATTATAGCTTAAGGGAAGGTGGTTTTTGATTAACACTGCTGGGGAGCCATGTTGATATAACCGTTTTGTTTTTGAGCGCCCGAAACGGCTACATGGTAAACTACTGATGATACCAACTAATCAAAATTTACACATGGTACCATAGTATCAAATTCTGCATGAAACGTAAAGGCACCGAAAAATGGCATGAATTACATCAACAGATTTCGGGAAATTATTGATAGAAATGGCGTAGATTTTTGAAAAAAATATTTCAGTGTATATTACGTGTTTAAAGCTGTAAAACTCTCTGAACTATACATATGAGAAATTCTGCCTGTCTCCCAACGAAAATATCTTTGAAGTATATATATTAGTATTGATCAGATAAAACCACGCGAATAGAAAAATAAGGTAGGATTGAATAAATGCTTTTTTTGCCCATTTCCGTTTGATTTTGTGGGAGCCAACTTCTGTTAAAATTTTTGATAATTCAATTTTACACTTAGTTCATAATGAAAGAAAAATATGAGTGGAAAATATATGAATTTTTAGTGGTTATAAGAGATTCATTCAAATTTATCAACTTGAACTGAGGGAGAATGATTTTTGATAGCCTTTTAATTCTTGTCGAAAATAATTAATCACAAGTTTGCTTCATGAAAAAAAGGCAAATAAAACCGAATTCGTTCCTTCATGCAATATTATTCGGAAAATACATTTCCCATTTTATCTCCCTCATTAATAAAACGAGTCGACCTAATTTGAGAGTGTGAATTCGTCAGTTTTTTGCATAGGCAACTCTTATTCGTGTCATCACGACGTCACTGGATTTTAGTGAGGTCATTGTCATTGTTATGACAAATGAAAATAAAGTCAAAACTCAAGACCATCTCCAATTCAGGTATTGGGATTTTTGTGTATTTAATTGCTGATAGAATCACTCAACCCAGTTGAGAATTTTGATTGTATGTCACCTCGTGCGTTATCATAACGCACAAACGCTATAATGCCGAGTTAAGAAAACAAAAACAAAAACAAACAAACAAAAACAAGTCAGGTAAAGCAGTGATGGAATATTGTTTTGTCAAAGTACTCTCTGGCTTACTCTTTCCAGCCAATTACCTCGTTTTGTCAGTAACGGGACATTAATGTTAAGATATCTATTGATGAGGTATAATTAAGGGAGAAATTGACCCATGCTTTTCCCAAGGGCATCAATGCCTTGAGTATACAAGCTGATTCAGTCGAATTTCAAATTCCGTTCGCCGATTCTACTGTCCTTACTGGTAACTGTTAGGCCACACTTCCTCTTCCCCTTTCTCCAAACTCTGTCTCTGTCCGTCTGCCTGTTTGTCTGTCTCTCCAATTGATAGATAATACAACACTGTCTTCTTTACGGTTTATCAATAATTTATCCAACCGATTATTAATGTTTGGTTTCGCCAGGATAGAAAATTAGCAGTCAAAGCATATCGATTGTTCCCCGCACCTTGGGTATATTCTAGTCTCATTAAATACACCACATAGATGATTTACGGAGAACAACAACAATAGTAATTTTCTTCTGAGTACTTGAAGATTCGACAGTGTTCGTTTACACTGTTCATATTTTGATTTTTTATTATTGTACTTGAATCAATGTTAATCAATTACAGAAGAGCGTGAAAATATTATTTCCGTGAAATTTTCAGGCGTACATTTGGATGTTTTTTCCATCGGAGCACGGAGATATAAAGTTTATTTCTATTTCTAAGATTCTACAGATTCTGACTGTTAACCAAGGGTCCCACAAAAAAGTTTCCAATCGGGCCCTGCAGCTACCAAGGCCGGCCTTGCACCTAAGCCTCATAGAATTTACGTTCTGAACACACATAGACAAACACACACATAAACACACATACTTTCTTGATCGTGGGGCAATAATATTTTAGGGTATCAACACGTTCCTATCCGGCCAATCTGACAACTTTACCTCGTGTTACGCGGCGGGAGAGGTGGTCGTACAAGTTTCGCCAGAGTTAGCTCCCGAAGACATCTTGATCGCAGCTAGGTGTTGATGAAAGTTGTCCGTTTCGTTTTGGAAATAAAAACCTCTGAGTCCGAGATGTCATTCAACTGACGTGCCAGAATCGAACTAAGAAACCATTATATAGTGTTGACTCGTATCCAAACTTTATTGATTGATAACACAGCAAAAAGTTATTTATTTGCCTTTGTCTCTCGATTCCTTCCCGTCAAAAACTCCCCGTGTGATTAATAGCAAAAATTTAATAGCTTCCTTCCTTAGAGTGTGTGTGTGTCTTCCATCACTCGCAGAGAGAGATATGTGGACAGTGAATATCAATACGCAGTTGTTGTCAAAGATCATTGGGACATTAATAAGAAGAGGAAAATAAAATGATAGTGACCATGAAATCAATTTGGAAAACAAACTATTAAGTGATCCGTTTATTTATCTATTCATCTTTCAGTTTCTCTGCCAGTTTGTCCTTACGAATCCATGTTGGTATGAAAGTATACATCCCTTGGCAACACATCGTGGGGCCAATGGTTGGTATGATATTGTCGCAGACAATTACTGGTGTAGTCCGCTCGGATAGAGTAATAGTTAACAAGAAATTATGGTCAACGACACAACTTGGTTGAATCTGAACAAAAGAAATATCATAGTAAGAATGGGTAAAGCAGACGACAAGCAGAAACATATAGTATCGACTGGTAAAAGAAAATTCTTTTGTTTTCGAAGGAGAACTGAACTACATAGTTAATCGGTTGAAAGAAATTTTTACAATTGCTGAATTAGCGGGGACAATTAATCTAAGTTAATCTGTATTCATGAACACAATTACTTTAACCAACCTTGCATTGTTTCGTAGCTGTCTTTTGATGGGAAAATATTGACGAATATGTAGTTACCATCAACTATTTGTGAAACTTGTAAGGATCACTAATGCAAGAGAAACTTGGACTCCAAAGGGAGTTGTCACTAAGGTGACGGACGCTTTACCTTACCCTATTATTACAGTGGAATGAGTTATATCCTCACTTGATAGCCTATACTTGTGGCTATATGCCAGACTATATATATATATATATATATATATATATATATATATATATATATATATATATATATATATTGTCCCCTCAGATGGTTTTAGCATGTCTGCCTCGTACTCAGAAAGTCCTTGGTCTGACACTCGGCATGAGCAAAGAGTGGGGAAAACTAAGTGAGTAAGGTGGAGGTACTCCTGATAAGGGAGGGGGTCATAAAGAACTTGTTGGTATGAAGTCCTGGTCTCGACCAGACTTTGGACTTGCAAGGATCACTTAGCTGATATATGCAATAGTAATCGGGGCGTCAACCACCGTCACATTCCATATGGAGTTGTCTCTTAAATGGGGTGGCGCTTTCCCTATAGCCTGGCCCCATCGAAAGGCATCGAACTACGCCTACGGAATATTAATAACAAATTTTGATATGTAACGCCTATCTATATCTTGAGTGTTACTCTTCACCTTCCGATTGTCATTTTCATCTACCTTCTGTTGGATCACTTCACATCCACAATACAGACGCATATATATGAATTATAAATTGCGTTATATTATATAGAAACTTATTTGAATCTCCCGTCGTTATACGGTCAATATGTCACTCAATGTAGACAACACGAATAGAATAAGCAATTAAAGAAAAAATAAATACATACCGTCTCGTTGAAAGAGACGGGAAAGACCGATAATTAACGAGATGTGAATGATGGATTGAAAGTTATTTAGCCTTAACATTATCGGCGGCTATTTAGCTCAATAGCAAGAGCATCGCTGTGCTGGAGCGGCTACCCTATCGGTGACAGATTCAATTCCAGCATCAGCCCCATTTTCTTAAATTGTTTATTCTATTTACGTTGTCCAGATTGAGTGATATATTAACCGTATTTCAAATAAGTTTCTATATAATATAACGCAATTTATAATCCATTTCGTCGGACCAAACATGCCCATTTCTTAAATATATACATATATGTATGGGTGTTTGTGTGTGAATTTATGATTGGAAATCTAGTAATCTAACGATATCACAATCTAATTTGGGTTTGTGTTCCACCAGTCATCCCTTCATATATGTATATGTCTCTCGATCTACCCACCTACCATACTATCTATGTATTAAGCCAAAGAAAACGATTTGGGGCGGGGGGCTATGATTCCTGTCTAGATAGGGTTTCAATTGATTCAATTTTCTAAATAAGTTTATGTTGAATCGGTCCCTTAGTTTTGGCGTTAACGCTTGTTTTAGAAAATTCAGACGTTTGGTGATCACTCCCCAACGATTATTTTGGTTGGTAATCCTCAATACGTCGTGCTCCCAAAAGACGTTGGACACGTGACGGTTTCAATTGAGTGACTAACCAGACCTGTGTTTATTTATGGCTAAAAATCTAGTAATCTCACAATCTCACAATCTAATTCTTCGTTTGTTTAAAGCACCATCCATCATATATATCCGTCAATTTACCTACCTACGTTACTATCTATGTATCTCTGAATTTATATTCTCTTTCCCACTTTATTCATATACATTTTTTTTAATCAATCTGTCTGTATCTCGGAATAGATATATCTGAGACTGATTTATGCCTCTTTATTTATGTTTTTTTAAAAATCTATATACATTAATCTCCACATGATACATATATATATATATATATATATATATATATATATATATATATATATATATATATGTGTGTGTGTGTGTGTGTATACATCAATGGATGATATATGTTCTACATACACTCACAAACACAATCATAAAATTTGTTAAAACACGCACTGAGGCATTGATTTATACATATCTATCTTAGCCTGATCATATATATCTCTTATTTTCTCTATTTCATTTTTGAAAAAAAAATACAGTTCAGAAAGCGGATTCGTTGTTAAACAATAAAACCACTTTGGATAATTGAGTCTGACGACATCTACAAAGAACTGATAACACCACACCAACAACTGATCACTGCCTATATATTACTCCCACTTGTAATGTTACATTCTGACGAAGTCGGTCATCCGACGGAACATGGCAATGGGATAACTAGGTTAATTTCTGAAAACAATCTCATATCCAAGCACTGAATATATATATATATATATATATATATATATATATATATATATATATATATATATATATATGTTGTTGTTGAAATTAAATCTATTTCTCTCATTGTCATTTTTCGTCGGGGATCGTAACATTACAAGTGTGGACTATATATAGGCAGTGATCAGTTGTTGGTGTGATGTTATTAGTTCTTTGTAGTTGTTGTCAGACTTGTCTATCCAAGAACTGTTATGGTTTAACAACAAACCCGCTTACTTTCTCTCTCTCTCTCTCTCTCTCTCTCTCTCAATATATATATATATATATATATATATATATATATATATATATATATATATAATACAAATCAGGTATATATAATGCAATATCCTATGTGTGATGGGTTTATTCCATAAAGTGCTCGATACATTCAACATCAAACATCGAGTTTGAGTAAATACTCGTATATGTGTATATATGCACGCACACACACACACACTTATATACATACATATATATATATATATATATATATATATATATATATATATATATATATATGTATATACATACATATATATAGCTGTATATATCAAACCCTTTAGTCAATAGGTTTATGATAATGTAATTCTGATATATCTATTTATCTCCAGCACCTTTCAATACTTACGTTCGTTTTTCCAATCTATCTATCTATCTATCTATCTATCTATCTATCTATCTATCTATCTATCTATCTATCTACGTACATATTTATATATCTGTGCACAAAACGCCCTATTTTTACTTCGTGTTTCTTTAAAAGAACCATGAAATTTCCAATCTCTAATCGATAATCCATGTTCCAGGATATTCTTGAATAAAATTATGTTCCAAATTCGGAGCTGAAAACATGTAAAATGTAAATGTTACAATAAAAAAAAATAGTTCTGCTCTGGATAGTCACTTAATGGAAACTGTCACATGACCAATAGCTATTGGCAGCATGTCGTGTTGTGGGTGATCAACTAAAAATTTGAAAGATGGGTGATCAACAAATAACTCTCTCCTTTTGCTGTTTGTGGGATCGTAATCACAAGAAAAGTTTGAATTAAAATATAGCAAACTAAGGGAAAAATTAGTATATATTCACATTGTAAATTCCCGCCAATGACCTATGGAGCATAAGTCAAAAAACGGAAAAGAATTTCCTTGAAATAATCAGGAGGAAGTGCTAGAATTCAGTGCTCTAGCTCTTTTGATGCAGGCTGGAGGCACGACACAGACATACAGCTTGTCAGTCAGTCAGCCAGCCAACCAGACTCATTTGAAAACTGAAGACACCTACGCTGATGAATTTGATGGAAGTTTCGGTTTGCAGTTACTGATAATGTCAAACGTCACTCTCACCCCTACTTGGACTGAAATTGCTCACTGTAAAATCTGCATTATGTATATAATAGATGGAAAATTATGAAAAAATATTTTTTTCTGTCAAAGATGCATTTACAAGGATGAAATAAACAATTGCATATAATGTAATGAATCATAAGTTTTCGTACATATGTAAGACTTATTGGTCAGGCTTTGTCGGTAAGAGACTTGCCTACTGACCCCTCGGTTGTGATTTCAAATCACGGTAGATAAATGTCTAACATGATGAACAGTGAAGGGCTTGCTTCCCTGAATTAGCTGAAGATCGTCAGTTGTTGTTGTTACGATGGTAGAAAAAAAACAACTATAGTGTCTGACTCATCATCATCATCATCATCATCATCAGTCTTTTAATGTCCGTCGTTGGACATAAACCTTCCCCAGGATTCGTCACAATTCCCTATCATGGACATCTTGGAGCCAGTATTTCCTGAATCTGTCCTGTTCATCTCTCCATCTTGTGTTCTGTCGGCCTCGGTTTCTTATGTTATCTCTGGAGATCCATGTTGTGAGACGTGATGTCCATCAGTTGTCTTTCATTCTTGCAACATGGCCTGCCCATTGCCATTTGGGTTTTATAATAGTTTCTATGATGTCACGAACACCTGTTTTCTTCCTTATGTACTGTGCTGTCTTGTGATATCTCCATGCAAGGTTGAGCATGTTGTCAAAATGAGATGTTTGAATCAATTTTATCATTTTTTTTATAATTAAAAAGTGTTTTTTAGGCTGAATATCAATTTGATAAAGGAAAACAAAATTTATTCATTGATCATCCCTTTTTCAGATTGATCACCCCAACACGGGATGCTGCCAAAGGATGTTGGTCGCATGACGATTTTCTATTGGATGACCAACCAGACATGTCATATTCTTGGTCTCATTCCATCCCGAGCCGATAGCACAGCTCACCGGGACTGTATCCCGATGCATTATTATTCTGTACGTGTAAGTTTGAAATATGTCCCCGCAAATTTGATTGTATTTCTTCCATAGGCATGACCCTCGTTAAACGAGTCTGCTTCATTTCTGTATATTTTGAACCATCAACTTTCGCTTTGACAATTACTATTTTTATCTTTCAAGAAAACATTTATTCTGTTTATCCACACACCAAAGCATGATAGTAAAATACAAAGAGTTCATTAGTCACAGTCGAAATGTGGTTTATGCTTCAAAGACTTGCAGGTCGTTAGTAGATCAACCCTGACCAGATACAGACATAGTGTCTGTAGAGAAGTCACGTTAACTGGCTGTGAATCATACTGGAAAAATACTTTATTGCTAACAAAGACGATTAAGTAACATTTTTTGTTTGTTTGTTACGAAACGTTTACTTGAATTAGATTCAGATTCCTTTAAGTGACCTTCCCGTCTTTGGTGTGTTTAGTGATTTGGGACGCACGAGGCCAATAAAAAAAAAACATATATATTTTTTAATTTTGTTAGCTACATTATTAGGTGAGTGCCGGTTTTAGAAGCTCTAAATTTAAGACCGTTGACTGCGCAAACCTTGTCGGTCGGCAGCTAGGCTAGAAGCGGAGACAACTGATTAATCAGCAATACCTTAAACATAAGAAATTATTAGGTGTGTGCAAAAGTTACTGGCGGAAAACTCCAATTCAACCGTGTATTCAGTCTTGAGTTTTCAAAAAAAGAGTGCTGGGAACTTTTCCGCAAAACCAATAAACAAGATGACCAAAGATCAATCTTGCTTTATCAACTTAGACTAAGATGAAGTATTTGTTTTTGATTTTTTTTTTTTAAATTTTGGATGAGGTCAAAATCTTTCATTAATATTTCTTTAGTATTTGTGGACATTCAGATACTAAATCCCTAAAACCGATCTATTCAAGAAATTGAAAAAGTTTCTCTCAGTTTGACACAGGGTCAAAACAACAGGGCACTCATTAGGGATCAAACTGCTATCCTCAACTTTTATTGTCCATGACCCCTTATGATGCACAAAAAAATACAAAAACAGAGACACATAAATTCTTTCAATCATTCTTTTGATATATATATATATATATGAACAGAAAATCAAGTGTTGCATGGTGACTCCGAATGGCAATTGCTTGTGCAATCGTCGGATCATGAAGCTCTGAATTTTCTGCATATATGAGAGTTATACATACACACACATATATATATATATATTGCGTCATCCACAGACTATGTTGATGTATTACATCTCTTCAGTGTGGCTATAGACATTCCATTATCTCATCCAGTACCGCGAGGCAGTATTTATATATAAAAAACCCGTGGGATATGTAGTGCTAAACTCTAGTGATCTCAACAGATCAATTTTGGCATTTTCAAATCCAAAGGAGACCAGTCATTTTCAACAAATTTTACACGAGTTACAATCCTCGAAGAAGTTGTGCACTCCACCCCCCTGATTAATTCAATGAAATGTCTACAAAATATATTCTGTTTTCCTGTGTTAATATATCTTTATTTTTATCAACACAGGGGACTCCAAGTAGTACTTTCACATATATATATATATATATATATATATATATATATATATATATATATATATATATATATATATATATATATGTCATCCACAGACAGCTATTTCGTTGTATTGCAACTCTTCAGTGTGGCTAGAGAGTATCCATTTTCCCATCCAGTACCACGGGGTAGGATTGAAAACTTCGCTTCAGACCTACCTCTGCTCCACGGAACCGGATGGTCAGTAATGTTGAATTCAAGCGATATATCTATTTAGCTTATATTCCCCACCCACCAGAATGCTCTATTCCGATGGAAGAGCATTGCATAAGATTACAATAAACGAGTTACCTCACTTAAAGAATATATATATATATATATCCACATATTTCCACATATTTCTTATTGTGGGCAGCAACTGTTTGTCCAGCAATCTGTGATAAAGAATTTTGAATTTGAATCCTAACAAATACTGAAGACTGTCCCGCATCTAGCGACGATCTACTCCGTTTAGGAATCTGGTAATAATTCTCTTTTAAGGCCAGTGACTATATTATCCCAAAATAATTCATCTAATCCAAACAAAAAAAAAGGAAACACAAGCGGTCCCGTGAGGATCGAACACGCCTTATTCGCTAATGGTCTTCCAGACAAGCTTGCTAGCCATTGTTCTACGGCGAGTTGCCGCCCTCGTATTCCATTATCGTAAAATCATTAAATCATTCTCTTAAAAATACAATTTATTCTACCGTTATCCATGTTTCAAAATATAAATGAATAGAACGATAAAGAATTAGTTGTCATTGGCCCGATCTAATGTCTATAAAAAAACATTTACTTTTCAAACAATTCTTCTAGAATACACAATGCACGCCAAGTGTTATAATTAAAAGTTTTAGCACCTGTCTTTCGTGTCAGCTCTGTAATGAGAAACGAAATATTCTCGTCGAAAAAAGGAATTTAAATAAGGGTTCAATATCTGCAGGTGACAGAACAAAGTTCTTTCAAAAATAGTTCTAAACTTTTGAACGATGATTGCTTCGAAATAAGTTGTTTGTGCTCATAGTTTCACCAAAAGTATGATGAAGAACATTCAAAACGATACATCGAAATCTATATTCTCGTTGAAAATTTAGTTCAACGAGTCATCAACCAAGT
>OY735205.1:47754512-47807012 GCA_963457665.1 Thysanoteuthis rhombus | reverse complement strand
CCATCTTGGCGACTACAAATTACTTACCAAGCCACCCAGTCAACTATGACCCACGGCGTTGAGCGAACCCGGCTTTTGCTCGTCACAGCATCTGCTGACAGAACAAGAGAAGTCGTCTTGGCGATACAGCCCAGTGGAATAGTGCTGGACTGGAAGTTATCTATATCAATAAATAATTTTAAAACAGCAATTATGGTCTCCTCCTCCCCACTCCTTCATTTGTCTTTGTGAATAACTATCTGCGAGCAAAGTTCTGTCGGCAGCCGTCCAAACTAACAAACAGTAAACAAATATGTTCCCGTTAATCAAGTGATGATAGATAGGAACAAATGATAACTTTTCCAAAAGTTATCCAGATTACTGATCTAATCTCCTTCGTTTTATTGTTTGTTTCTACTCCAAAGTTTCGACCAACCCATTCTTCGGCCTTCCAGGCGGAAGGTAAGGTCTCTTTTTTTTCAGGTAATATCCAGCAATTTAAGAAAAAAAAAACATAACACAGAGCTTTAAATAACCTGTATGTTGAATGTGAACTAATGTTTATTTTCAGTTATTCATTTAATTATTCACGTACATCTTTAACACCATCTGAAATTCATGTGAAGCCCAAGCTATCTTCATTCAATTAGTCTAGCACAAGTCGAAAGTCATGAAAGTTCTCTACAAGAAAGAACAGTGTTGTCTGCAAATTTGAGGCTGCTCAAGTATTTACCGTCTATTCTGATTCCTTTATTTCCCCAGTCTAGGTTTCGGAAGATCATCTCAAATTAGGCTCTAAAGAAGTTGGCTGAGCTGGTATTTCCTTGTCTTACAACTTTTTCGAGCTGAAAAGGCTCCGTGTCTTTGTAGCCGAATGAAGGAGCCGCCGTGACGATATATATGTTGCAATACGCTGACATATACGGGGTCTACACCTCATGGGGCGATTGCATCAATGCCTTGAGGAATTTCCTTCTTGTAAACGGTAAATACTACATTGAGTGGCATTTTATATTCTGTTGCTTTCTCTTTTAGTTGGTTTATCGAATGGAGATGGTCAATGGTCGAGTAGCTTCTTCTAAAGTCAACTCATGTTTGTTCCCGGGGTTAGTTTTCATCTAGCGTCTTGGTGATTCGGTTGGTGATAACTCTGGTCCAGGGGCCTCACCCTTTTGATTGTCTGGTGGCTCATTTCATCTACCATGGCGTAACTTCTGGGAAATCTTCGAACTGATTGCTCATATCTTGTGTTTTGTGTTTTTTGTTTGGAGAAGTAAAGTAGAAATCTTGAGCAGGTTCGACGATCCAGTCCCTGTGCGTTTTTAGGTCTCCATTTTCTTCGAGTATACTACTCATTTGTTTCTGTCCTGTACTGAGAGTTTTTGTTAATAGCTTTGAAACCCCGACCTTTTTCGAGAATTGTTTCGATAATTGCTGTCGTATAACAGATGTCATATACGTCAAACACCTTGAAGACAAATATACAACGGTCAAAATCGAAAACGCAGGGCGGGAGAAAGTAGACCACTACAACAAATCTCCATGGAATCCTCAAAAGAAGAAATCAAACGAAGAATCATTCTGAGACGGCAAGCCTTCGGTAAAGCAAGCTCAACCTTCAAGAACAAGAAAATCCCATTACTTCTAAAAAGAAGAGTATACAACCAATGCATCCTTCCGATAGTCACCTACGTAGCTGAAAGATGGACCCTTAACCAAGGGACTGACCCTAAAAACTGAGAACCATGCAATGTTCATATGAAAGAATCATGCTCAACCTCACATGGAGAGATCACAAGACAGCCAATTATATTAGGGGGGAAAAACAGGATTCCGTTGCAAGAATGTCAGATAACCACTGGACATGAACAACTCACGAAGTGCATACTCAGAAATCACATGCAAAACCATGGCTGGTAGAATATAAGATAGTAAGTTTTGTTCAAGGCACAACCTATACTAAAGTAAACTCTCTATGTCTGTTTTAAAGGGTTTTAGAGCCAAAAAACCGAACTGATGCTAACTTCATTAAATGAAAGTTACTGGTTAGCGGTTATCTTTGCTTCAGCTAAATCTTCAGCGGTTTATCAGTTGAGCTTTTCTCATGAGATGTGCGCACCACTGGAATTACAATGATCCATTCCAAATATACATTGTACGATAATTTTTGTCTGGATTTCAATGACGAGATCCCACTGGTTCATTCGAACTAGTTTCCTCGTTTTTTTTGTATCTCTATGTTTCGGTTGATATACCCATCCGGTTTTCCTCATTCATTTAAAGAAGGCCGGAGGATACATCTGCCTAAACGTAGGCGAGATACATTGTTTCTCTCCCACCAGTTTTCTTGACTTTGTTCTTCTCACAAAATTTCGGCTGATCTACTCCTCGGCCTTTTCTCTGTGAGGTAGGGTTATTATAGGGGCCAACTTGACTAGTTTTTTTTTTAAGGTCGTTTAGTGCCTTATTCAAGCAATTCTTTACTTAACTCTTCACACTATTCTTCTTCTCCAATTTCAGATTTTACTAGCATTTTCTGTTTCCTTTCCTTTCTCAATCTCTCTATACACTGCTTTTCACATCTGGCTTATCTTCTTGCCCCCCTCTTTCACTTGACGTTCAACTCCAGTCCTGAGAGTTGACTTTGCTTTCGCTCCGTAACGATAACAATCAGAACAATCCTCACCAAATTGGGGGGATTAAACTCTTCACTATTTGTCTCTCTCGTTAAGTTATATCAAGCCGGCAAAATGAACATTTCCCTGTGGCGATTTGAAATCAGACCAAGTGACTGGGAAGGCGGCTCTCTTACCAACCGAGCCAAACTGACAAGTACTGTACACCTCCGAATTTATCTGATATCCATACAGTATAAAGGTTGCAGGAGTCATCTTCAATCAGATATAGAAATAGAGTAGAGTTTGACCTTGTAACAGCCAGGCTTGTTTTTAAATTTCCTTTCTGCTTCGCCAAAAGCCTCCGCTTTTGACATCACGAAAATGAACTACTGCCTTTTTTTTCTTGCTTTCATTAAGCACACACTCGGGGACTTACCTCCTCCCCTTCTTCGTCTCCATCACCATCACCATCATCGTCAGCAGCACCATCATCATCATCAACATCATCGTCAGCAGCACCATCATAGTGCTTTTATCATTTCACGTTGTACTACCAGTCCGCCATTCCTTTCTCTCCACACCTTGCTCCATCCACTCCCTCCTAACCCCCACCCACCCGCACACACACTCCAGTATTATCCATTATTGATATGCCGCTACGAATTCTGACAGAAACAGGTGCACCACCCTTTTCCGAAAATCCAGCAGCTGCGAAATTTGCTGTTTCAAATTTCGCACAAAACTACGAGAGTCGGCCTTGTCTGATTGCTGACTGAGCGATGGTATGGCTACACGCATGTACACTCGCTCACGCAAGGACGCCAAGCTGATTTGATAAAGGACGCAGATTCAATCATTTAATAACATTCGTCTTTCCGAATCCGACGCTGGCACACACGCCAATATGACTCCTTGGGATGACCTGGTAATTCATTTCCAGGTAATGCACACGTGAATATGTAAATGTATATCTAATACACAACGTGTATATGTAAATGTATACGGTCGTGCGCTCACGTATGTATGGAGACCACGAGAATATTATCAGGAATAGAGAGAGATAGAGAGAGAGAGCGAGAGGCGGGGGGCAGATTGGGATGGATATTAACAGAGTGATATAGATAGATAGGTAGACGTCTGGTTAGTCATCCAATAGAAACCGCCGCGTGATCAACCACTTTTGACAGCATGCCCTTTTGGGTGAGTTCAGTTAGAAAATTGGAAAAGGGGGGATCTATAAATAAGTTACTTCAATTGCATTTTGTTGGGCAGTGATCACTAATGAAGTCCGAATTTTAAGAAAAGTCAAAAAGCGTGAATGCTGTCGGTCACAAGCAAAAGGACGAATTTGGCATAAACTTACATCGTAAATGTACCCCCGCTAAAAACCCATCGGGGTGGTGTCGAATAAAGTAATGAGGATTAAAAGTTCAATTTTCAGCCCTCTATCTCCATTGTTGCGACATGTACGCGCAATAGATACATAGGCAGCCTGGCAACCAACCAGCCAAACCAACCTAAAAGCCTGAAGAAATCTATGTTGATGGTTATGGTGACAGTCTTTGTTGACTGTTTCCAATAGATAGATATGATGAGACTGAGATGTATATTAACCGTTAGAGAGAGAGAGCGAGAGAGAGAGAGAGAGAGAGAAAGAGAGAGAGAGAGAGAAAGCCCGAGAGGAAAAAGATGGGGGGGGTGCCTTGGCCTGAAAGTGAGATGTCACAATCTGAAAGTGTTCTTCGGTATTCAAATTAAATAACAATATTGAATCCTAGCATATATCAAGTTGGAATTGATGGCCCTTATATATTCTGGCCACAGAAAGAGTACATCCCAAGGAAATAAAAAAACAGCTTTCACACATAACAGATCAAAAACTGTCGAAATTCATCAATGCATACGGAAACCAACGGTAAAATGCGGTACATTTTTCCATTTAAAAACCGAGGTAAGCTCTTTGAAGCTATTATCAAATTTTGATAGTGACGATCATTGGGGAGTAACGAGTATGTCGTTACATACAAATGCATGGATAAATGCACAAGATACAATGTACTGTACTCCTAGCAACATGAAAATCCCCTTGACCACTTATGGATGGCAAAATTTTATCTTTCTTTTACAAAACGGAGACACGGTAGATTTACACCCAATGTTTACACCTAGCATACCGGTAAGTGCTCATGGTATGCTACGATGTTCCAGTAACAAAATTTAGTCTTCCCCCGAGCCAAGGTTCTCACCTTCCCTGAAATACCTGTATCACAACCAATAATAATAATAATAATAATAATAATAATAATAATAATAATAATGATAATAATAATAATAATAAGAAGAAGAAGGGTATTTATGTTGTTTGTTCATGCTGGTGAAACTGTAACCATGAGTTGATGGCTTCGTTTTGGTGAGCATTCCACATTATTTCAATGCATTCATTTTGTTCACATTAAGTGTATCTGGTCTACTGGCCGGAACTGGATGGTCTGTTTTAATTTCAAAGCCTTGGTTAGAATTATTATTATTATTTGCAATCTCACACCAGTTGCCTGGTGGTTACCGCAGGAGTTTGAGTGACAGCAAGTCTCCTCAAGTCTCCAGCCCTTCTCTCCTAGTTCTCATAGGCCACAGTAATACTGCGGTTTACAGTTTCACATCGGTTGCCCAGTGGTCATTGCTGAAGGCTGAGTGACAATAAGTCTCCTCAGGTCTTCAGCCAACATTATTATTATTATTATTATTATTATTATTATTATTATTATTATTATTATTGCTGTTGTGGTTTTTTTCTTCAATAAATCACACATTTACATGTTAACTATCTTCTAGTCATCACTGGAGATTGTGTGGGAGCAAATATGCTGCAGGTTCCTCAGTATCCTTGCAGATCCCAGCCATGGTCTGGTCAATCTTTTTTTTTGTTACTCAAAATTTCAACCATTCTCATCTCGATTCTAGTGTTCAGGGTTACGGTTCCAAGTGCAATAGTTATTATGGGCACGACCTTAACCTTTATATCCCACAGTTTTCTGGGCAAGGTTCTGGTATTCCTCCAAATTTTTGCTCTCTCTTATCTCTCTGACTTTTTACCCACCCAATGGTGCCGTTTGGTCCATGACTTGACAGCACATCCTTTCTTTGTTCACAAACTTTCAGATCCGGTCTTCTCGCTTGGATGCGAGGGCCTGTCTGGATTTCAAAAGCCCCACAGAATCTGATTCCTTCATTGTTATCATTATTCCCTCTCTTTTTTTTTTCTGTTTCATTATTATTATTATTATTATTATTATTATTATTATTATTATTATTATTATTATTATTACGGCAAGTACAACCGTTGCCGCCGCAACTCCTAATTTGAATGTCATGACTAATTTTCTTTGTGAGAAAGGCAGAAATCCAATCTGTGAATTGTAAACATTCACGATGTATCTTGTGATGAAGGCTAATCGTTTCTCCCAACTGATTCCATATTCAACTTGAACATCTGGTTTTACTTCACTCGTTCTACGTTAATACATAACGCCATTTAATGATATCTAATACCAGACATCGCTAACAGCAGCCGTTCCAAATTGTTGCCTTAAAAATCTAACCGCATGGTTCCTCTCAAGCTAATATGTATGCAAATATGTATGACTCTATGCATGATATAATGTACGGAGTCTGCCCAAAATGTATCTAGCAATTTTTTGATAGCTTGATAACCGGTTGCGCCGCCGTGATATGGCTGAGAACTAATCGGAGAAGATTTTACTGCACATGTCTGAACGTGGGGTTACACAGTCAGCATTTAATGAGTTTTACATTCCCAATGACCGAACGAGTCATTCTTTTTTCAGACGAAACATTGCATCACAATTGTCTGTCAACGTGTCAAGAGATTTCAGACGTAGACGGAATTGAGGCGAACGCAACGAGTTATCAGATGGCAATGCAGGAAAAGCACTTTGCAGACCATTTTGGAAAGTGGGACAGGTGCTGGAATAAGTTTGTGAGGTCTCAAGGGTGAGGACTTTGGAGTGAGTCGGGTACCATTGCTCTTGGTAGGTTAGTTTTTCGTCAATATAAAATAGTTTGTACGCTGAGGGTGAGGATTCGGGTTTCACTTGGGGGTCCCACTAAGACGTCTTTATGGCAAACTGAGTTGAATTTGATAAATAGTGAACGTTTGTAGCCTTCCTCGTGGCTGAGATAGATGGCCTTTCTTTCGAAATAATGATTATCTTGCTAATGTTATCGTGCTAAATCTATCATAACTGTTGCGACTAAATCCTCTTTCCATCGTCGCCATTTCTTCATTTTTTTCATTGTTCAAATACAGATAATTTCTTCTTTCTTCTTCTTCTTCTTCTTCTTCTTCTTCTTCTTCTTCTTCTTCTTTTCATTCTATTTTTATCATAAACTGTCCAAATAATAATGATTTTTTTCTCTTTTTTTTGCATCTTGAGAAGAAGAAAGGAATAAAAAGTATATACTACTCAAAAATTTCTTGAACTTTGAGTAGTCTAACACTAAGTCAATTGACGGGAAAATACGAGGTTGGAAGATTGTGATGAGCCAATTTCCCTGCAGGGAAGAGCCTACTCGCTTGACTCCTTCTTCTTTATCTTCATCGACATCGACATCACATTCCCTCCCCCCTCCTTCTATGACTGATCATTCTTATTCTAGTAGAGTTGGCAGAGTATAATCTGGTCATGGGTCACGGAGACCTGGGGGTGCGACTTTCAGTGTTTAGCGGGATTTCCTCAGTAAAAAAAAATGGTCGATGGGGCGTGCCTGTAAATAGTCCAGTTGTTGGCGTTGCCGACCTGTCTTCGATAAATCACTAGCTGACAATAGATTTGTAACGGCGATGACGGCGGTTTAATTAAAAATGGTCGCCATTTACTGTCCTCATGCGCCATCTTCATCTTTATGGACTTAGATAAACATCCCCCACACCTTCACTGAGGCATACGTACGTATACACACAGTTCCTTACAAGAACAGAAAGAGAAAACGTAAAGCGATGTAAATGCGTATATAAACATTATGTTTCGTCAAAGACGTACACACACACACTCACACACGCAGTATACACACACACACACACACACATATATATATATGTGTATATATATATATATATATATATATATATAGAGAGAGAGAGAGAGAGAGAAAGAGGGAGAGAGAGAGAGAGAAAGAGAGAGCAGCAGATACCCTATCGGTCGCGAGTTTGATTCTTGGAGCATCCCCATTTTCTTTAATTGTTTATTCTATTTACATTGTCTTGGCCAAGTGATAAATTCACTGTGTAATAATAGGAGATTATTTCAAATAGTTCCATCATAATACAAGATAATATATATACATATATATATATATATATATATATATATATATATATATATATATATATATATATATATACATATATATATATATATACTTGGAAAATTGGGACAGAAAACATCTGACACATGTTTCTTGGTTTAACCATTTATCATGAATGGTTGATTAGAAGATTGTGTTACGCCAATTTTCCAGGTTGATCGCGTTGATAGTTCCTTCTTCCCTTTGTTGAAAACCAACTTTTGAAATCCTGACTGTAAGACACCCAGCGAAGATTGAACTGAAGATTTGTTTGTTAATCATTGCTTTCTCACACATACACACACAAACTGACACATGCACACACATTACACAAGAAACTTGCAAAAACTAGCATTTCAAGGGAAATTATGAATCAACACCACCTATACATGCTGTGTTGGGGGTGATCGATTAAAAAAGTTGTAAAAAGGCGTGATCAATCAATTAGTTACTTCTCCCGTCTTTTTGGGGGCTGTGATCACTAAAAAAGTCTGAATTTTCAAAAAAACGATCGGGCACAAATTAGTTACTAATTTAGCATAAACTTACCTCTCATATTGAACCCTACTCCCCATGAAACCCTATTTTGGATGGGAATTTTCTAAAACAAAAAAAAGGACATTTTCCCAAATAATCGAGAGGAGTGTGTGTGAGAGCAGAATTTCAAGGACCTGACATGAACAGAGAGGGCAGGATGGAGTCTGGATAGATTCATAGATGCATATAGATGTTACAACACATGAATAATCTTGACCCAGCAACAGAGTTTAAACCAGTCAGTTGTGGCTAGCATTGATTAAAATACGTATATGATCGATACAAAAACACACACACACACACGTATGAGTATATATATATATGATTATAAATTGCTTTGTATTGTATATAAGCTTTTAAATCATCTTCCGTTATTACGCAGCGAATGTATAACTTGGCAGAGACAACGTAAATAGAATAAACAATGGAAGAAAATAGAGCTGCCGCTGGAATTGAGCCTGCAACTGATAGGGTAGCAGCTTCAACGTAACGTTGCTCTTACCGTTGAGCTAAACACCCACCGCTAATTCAAATGCTCCATTTATTTATTTCAACGTGACAAATCTGTAATCAAGAAATGGATACATGATCCGATAGAATGATTATTAATCGCGTTATATTGTATTGAAACTCTTATTTGAAATGATCTCCTGTTATTACATGGCGAATGTATCACTTGGCCTAGACAATGTTAAGAACAACGCTACGTTGAATCAACTACCCTATCGGTCGCTTGTTCGATTCTTGCAGTACTCTGATTTTCTTTAATTGTTTATTATACTTACGTTGTCTCTATATTTTCATCTAGTGTGGATCAAACTCACTTAGGTAGCAATTATCTGAAAGACGAACTTCCTTACGCAGACGCACTTCTTACTCAAATACACATGCAAAGAATTCCTATTGGAAATTAGTAATAACTTTATTATTTATTGATCAATTGTATCCAAACTACCTTTGGACTATAAAATGGTAGAATTTGCTCGCTGTGTTAAAATTCCACGTAGTCCCGGCATTGTCGACATATTCCTGTAATCGTTCGGGTTTGGCCTTGATAGACCTTTGCAGGGTGTCAGTCTTGGACCACTTTTTTCAGTGACACCTAAAATGAACATCCATAGATTAAATTCTACCACTCTCAAGACAAAAATAAAATTTGTTATATTACAAGTTTCTACAAAAGTTCCGTATAAAATGATTTCGAACTGGAAGTTCATCCCCACCAGCCGTTTATATTCATGTGGAAATCTCGAGCACGAATCTACACGTTGTCTCATATATCATGACACGCGTAAACACATGCACACACCCAAACGCACATACAGGCACACGAACAAAGCTTTACGCATATTATTATTGTTCCATGTGTTCGCATATTCATGTATTTATATGCGAAGACATCGCACCTACCAACAGCTGTCAAGTTTATTAGTTTTATTCTACCTTTCATCCGTACCCAATTTATTTCTTCTGACATTGCTCTATATATTATCCTATATATATATATATATATATATATATATATATATATATATATATATATATATATATATATATATATATTCTTCTCTCTCTCTCTGTATGCTTCTATATTTATTTTTCAACCCGTACGTAGCCTTCAATTTCTCAAATATTCTCCTACATTTTTTTCTCCATTCTTTTTCTTGATTCGTTTTCTTCCCTGATTTTTGCTGTTTTTCTTTAGATTCCTCTTATTTCATTCGTCTAATTTTATACACAAATTTGATTTCTTTTGGTTATTATTGCACTTGGCCTTATTTGTCCTTTTCGTATCATTTCTACTCTTCAATAATTTATCTCCGGCGCCTTTTCTTCTTCTTCTTCTTCTTCTTCTTCTTCTTCTTCTTCTTCTTCTTCTTCTTCTTCTTCTTCTTCTTCTTCTTCGAAAATTTCCGTCTTCCGTTGAGTCTTCTTCGTTTCTTATTCTCTTTTTTGTCCTCACCTCCACACAGTCTTGATAAATATTTCCTTCATTTGCCTCCTTTATTATACCTTCTGTCATCTCTTTTTCGTCATTGTCGTCTTTTTCTTATTAGAAACCTTCAATGAAAACTGTCACAATAACTGTCAAAATAGGTTTCTTCAATTTTCAATTGGCTACTTATTTACGCTTGTATTACGTGCACAGGCTTTACCAAATAAGCTGGAGAGCTGAAAATCTGAATATTTACTCCTTGTTATGTTTACTAAAACGTTGTTGTTTTTTAATCCCCGCTAAATAGGTTTTACTGGGGTTTTCAATTTGCAATGTGATTTTATGCTGGATATGTTATTTAGTCTTTGTCTGAAAGCATTGTTTTTATTTTTGAAAATTCAGACTTTCGTAGTGATCACAGCCCAACAAAACGTGAGGGTAGGAATTTATTCATTGTGACAATTTTTTCCAAATTTTATTGATCATCTCACAACACATCATTCTGCCCAAACATTGGTTCCGTGAAAGTTTCTATTGAGTAACTAACCCGACCTGCCTTCTTCCCTTTCTTCTTCATTTTCTTTTTCGCCTTCTTCTTCTTCTTCTTCTTCTTCTTCTTCTTCTTCTTCTTCTTCTTCTTCTTCTTCTTCTTCTTCTTCTTCTTCTTCTTCTTCTTCTTCTTCGTTTCTCTACTGATTAACAAATCAGATGCTTTTCTACATAGAGACAAAGGCCACAAGGCACACAGTATACTTGTATGTCACTACATATTCTGATAGCAAAAAAAAAATATGACGCTGTTTATGTTAAAAGGCAGATGTAGTGATTAAGAAAGAATATGTACGAAGCCTTATCCTCCAAAAAACAGTGGTTATCGGAGACACTTAATTCCTCGAAAGCTTCTCGTGTTCTTATCTCCAATGCAGTCAGCCACTCAAATCAGAATATTATTCAACTGATACCAACAAAAATTGTTAGAAATAAGGATTACGTATAAACAAGATATATAGTGACAGATTTTTGTAGAACCAATAATAACTCGCAACCACAGTCAATAATTGAACAACCATAGCATTCAAATTTGAGGTCCTGTAAAAATAATTACTCCGAAAAATAAAGACTGTCAAAATAAACTCTATTTACATCACTTTTAAAAATACTTTCAAAAGGAGCTTAGAGGAGTACTGATGCCAGTTTTCTAGTTTGTAAATAAAACAGTATGTCCAGGAGCGCAAAGATACACAAACACACAAACACGCGTACGTATAAAAAAAGGATATAACCTTTCGTCATTTATGGTGGCTATGATTTTTCAATGATGACACCAGCGACACGCGACCAATAGTAATGTCTTCAACACATTGCAAATATACAGTGACGACGTATGATGTAACCAATGAAAATAATAATAATTCTCGTCTTCTTCAATGGAAAAAAGTCCGACGTATGAAATACAATGATTAAACTGTAAAACCACGACAGAAAAGTAAGCATAATAGATAATATTTATTGAAGTTCGACGTCGAAGTTTTATCACCTACCCAACTTGTACCTAAGCAATTGGAAAGAAGTAATATATTAAGAAACTCCAAGACGGGCCAGAGGCTTCATCTTTCTGAATCTGGCACTCTTATACTATTACAGACAGTAAAACCAACAGAGCTTGGTGTTATGGTGAAGTATAGTTTGGGCAACCTGCTTTGGTGGTAAATATTTTTCAGCCCTGACATCTTGTGTGAACCGAGGGTCCACATTTGATGTAGGCTCTATTGTAGACATTGCGGCTGCTTTTTCTGCAGTGATTGCTATATATTGTTATAAGTAGTTGTTATTATTATTATTATTATTATTATTATTATTATTATCATTATTATTATTATTATTATTATTATTATTGCTTAATCTTCTTATACTTACTTATTTTTGTGAAACTGTGTGTCTATATTTGCATTCTCCTCCCTAACAGCGCATCGCATTTTAAAGAGTTTCAAGGTGTGGTTCTTTTTGCTACATGACTGCAATGTTGAACTGAACCTCCAGTTCATGTTTCTAGGAGGAAACACCGCGACATCATCAACAGAATTCATTCCGACCATATTCATTCTTTGATAAATTTCTTTCACATGACAATTTCAGGGGTGAAAATCGACGAGACGTCTTTTTATAATTTTTGGTACTAAAATCAAACGGAAGATCTGCTTTTTTTTTCAATTTTAGGAGTGAAAAATAGTTGGGGAGATTTTTTTTCACTTCTGGGGGCATAATCTAAGGGTAATTTTGGTTTCATTTTCAAGATTCGAAAGAGAGGTAAGGTAACTTCTGGGATCAGAATCAGGTGTAGGTTTTTTTTTTCGAATTTCAGTGGTCAAACCGACGAGAGACTTATTTTCCTTTTACTTTCGGAGGTCACAATCGGGGGGTGGGGGGATTCTCCTTCAGGGAACAAAATCGAAGGAGAACTTCCTTCCACTTCCAAGGGTCGAAATCGAGGCGGAACGTTTTTTCTCTTTAAAGGGTCAAAATCGAAGGAGTACTTTCTATTCCACTTTCAGGGATTAAAGTCTGAGGGAGCATTTTTTTCATTTTTAAGGGGAGAAAAAATCAAAAGGGGATTTTTTTCGATTTTTATATCCTTTTTTTTATTTAAATTTTAGCAAGCCAAATTATGGCCAATTGTGATTGCTATAGTTGTTGAGTGTTGGGGGAAATTAAAACAAACCTAACCAGTGCCCAGGAAAACGAATTTAGGCAGTTCATCTCCCACAACCAATTCAGAAGACAATTAATCACAATAATCAGTAGCAGCAGCTTTTCAACGTTCATTGTTGGACAGAGTCCTTCTTCAAGATCGGCCATATCTCACGATCGTGGGCGACGTGGCGCCAATATCTTCTGAATGGTCACACAAGCTTACATTTTTGGCAACCACAATTTCGCGTATAATTTTGGGGAATCACGTTGTGAGTCCTGATGTCTAGTGATTGCCTGGCATTCTTGCAACAAGGCCTGCCCATTGCCATTTGAGTATTCTAATGGATTTTATGATAACGTTTCCTTCTGTTTTTTTCTGTAATATAGTACTGTCTTGTGGTCTCTCCATGTGATGTTTAGCATGATAGTTTCTTGTATAGATTGCATGATTCTTAGTTTGAGCCACTTTTTTGGTAATGTTCAATGTTCCAGCTCCATTGATGACTATCGGGGTGTGTTGGCTGTGGATCCTTCTTTCCAAAACTAATAGGATATTTTTTGTTCTCAAATGTTGAGCTTGCCTTGCTGAAAGCTTACCAAAAGAGAAAATCATCAGCTCTCCGGCTTTGAACGCATGACACTGGGCAGCCGTTTTTGCTCCCCAGGACATTGCTCAACGAGATGCCGAATTCCAATCTTGCCTATGCTCTCTGATCAGGGAACAAAACCGAGGGAGAACATTTTTTTTTCAGTTCCCAAGGGTTAAAATTGTTAATATCACTAATTCAAGGCCTCAGCACTGAGTGCCGTGATTCTGTGGAGGAAACAATATAGTAGACCCTGCCTCCTGATATCAAGCCATTTGATCACAAACGCTGAGAATTTTTTTGCTTTGAAGTTCCTTCGGAATTTTGAATACTCAGCGTTTGGGCTCACGCAGTATGATATCGTGAGACTTTGCTCAATTGAATCTAAAACGAATCCTTTAATATTCATAATTGATATTTTGACAAAACCGAGAGATGAAACTTGGTATTATAAACTTGATTTAAGTACTATTTTCCTTATTGTCAATTTAATAATATTGTCGGATATCGTAACACACACGCACACACACACACACACACACGCATATATATATATGTGTGTGTGTGTATGTGTGTGTGTGAGTGAGAGAGAGAGAGAGAGAGAGAGAGAGAGAACAGAGGCAGATGAAGTCAGTACAATACTGGATCCAGAGGTAGAGATATTCACAGGCGTCTTTTTCAAAAATGTTCATAACACTTCTAAGCACACACACACGCACACACACACATACGAACACACACACACACCTGTATGTCTCTGAGCATGCATATGTGTATGTGTGTGTTAGCATTATCCACTGGTTAAATGTTCAAGAATGAGTCCTTGCGAACGAGCACATGCGTTGGTGCTTACGTGTTTATTATAAAACGAAAGGACGCAGCGTGAATATTGGACAGCGATTATTTCCCAGGACGTGGAGTCACTGGAGTGAACGTCTTGGAGATTGCAATTGTTTCAGGCGTGAACTGAAAGTAAAAACAGCAGAGTGTCAGATGGACCCGGAAAGAAAACATTATCATATGAAGCCTCCAAGAAAAGTATCCTCCTTTCAGTGCAACGCTCTCTACTAATTCCTTCGTTTTTTTCCTTCTCTTCTTTAATCTTCTCTTCTTCCATCGTATCTCATAACTCTAAACCACTATTTCTGGTAGATATGAACCCAGTAGAAGGGTTTATCGTACCAGTCTGCAACAGTAGCGGTGAGAGCGTTTTGAACCAGCCCGGGCGAGGTTCGGTCAGAAAACAATAAGGACGGGCTAAGTTTTTATATAAATAATAATATGTGTCTAAATTAAATTTTTCGAGCCTGAATGAGGCTCAGCGAGGCTGTTGATAATGTCCAAGCTTGTCCTGGTCTAGCATCGCCAGTGGTCAGCCGATAGTGTACTTTGGCTTGCTGTTGATTTTTAGGGTAACCGGGAAAGTGCCTACCAGGAAATCTACCCGTCAAGAGATCGTACCCCAGAGGAAATCTGCCCATCACGAATGTATCAGGGGAAGACAACTGCCCATCAAAGCATAATTTTCTCATCATTCTCTCATTTCCTTTCATTTTCAATTGATAAATATTTCTATACGGGTTTTTTTCACACACTGGCCGTCTCGAATTTGAAATTCATGAATATATACGTACCAGATAAAGATATTTTCACTAAAAGCGATGATGTTAGACTCCCTCACTAACTCACTGAATGTAAGTAAGACTTTTTCACCACTCATCATCATCATCATCATCATCAACATTACTATCACACTAATTGTTAAGACACTCGTTTCGTTTGATGAAAACTCATTCAAAAATCCCTCTCCGTTTCCAAGTAATTAAGCATGAAAAATTGACCGGGTTGGGTCGAAGCTATTTGAGGTGTCATAGCTCGGCTTCCTTGCTTCATAACGATTATACATCGATCATCATTTTACTTATTTTTTGATATTCTCTCGTTTTGAAAAAGCATATTTAGAAAATCTCTATCATGTTTCCAAGATACATTAAAAATGACTTGCTTCAGAAAAACCACCATAGTTCCCCAACTACTGAAAAAACATCGTGCACGCAATAAATCTGGAAATAATGGGCTTTCAATTGGTAAAAAAAAAACTGCATTCTTCACACACACACACACACACACACACACACACACACACACACACACAAACGTACATATATATATATATACAATAAAAGTATACAGATATGTTATTCGACAAATATATGAATTAAATAACTATGATGGAAATATTTTCCCATTGTTATATATATATATATATATATATATATATATATATATGTAATTTTGTAAATATATGTGAGAAATGTGTGTTAGTCTGTCACGCTATGAACATGTGTGCTGCCCAACCAAATTTGGTATGCACACTCAATGGACCAGGGTGGTGAGTGGTTGTTAAAAAACGTTTTGAGAAAAACAACTTCTTGAGGGTTTTAGAGTGGGGATTCTATTTATAATGTAGCTATCATACCAAAGTGGGAACTCACTTTCTGTCATTATACATATTATTTCATCTCCTATGTTCACACATAAAATCTTTAATGGACCTAAAGTGAAGGGAAACTATCCCTTTTAGGGGTTACGGTTGAATGGATACGTTTTCCACGCTATAAAGAAAACAACAAACCGCAGCCTAACCAGATTTGTCTTACATACTTAAAAGTCATAGGAAAGGTTTATGAAAACGGTACAATTTTTGCACTTTTAAAGCGTCAAAAATGAAGGGAAACTTTCCCATCTCCAAAAGAGTTGAAATGAAGGGGGACTTCTGCTCCCTTTAAGTGGTTAAAAGAGAACTGGAGATTTTATCCCTTTTTGAAGTGATCAGTACTGAAGGGATACTTATTTATGGTTTAAGGGTTCAAAAGTGTAAGGGAAGGTCCCCCCTTGGTGTCAAAATTGAAGGGAGATTGGAAGTTTCAAATATTTTTCGTTGCACCTGAAATATTTTACCCGGCATAGACAGGTACTTGGGTTATCTGTGTACAAAAGATTCTAAGGATTTTAGAGGGGTAGTTCTATTTACAATGCAATTATTATGCCAAAGTGGAACCTCACTTTCCGTTTAATATTAATATCTTTTTATCTATATTTTTATAAGTATATTTTCCAGGGATCTAAAGTGGTGGAAATCCCCCACATACACACACGTACACATGCACACACTCCTTCAAGAGTCAAAAGTGAGCGGAGATTTTTTTTTAAAGGAGGCTTTTTTACCTACCAAAAAGGAATCAGAATTGAAGATTAACCTTTTTCCACTTTTAAGGGATGAAAAATATAGGAACACTTTCCCCTCTTCAAAGGGTCAAAGGTGACCAGAGACTCTTCCCTCCCTTCAAGTAATTGGCGAGCAGCTCTGACTTAAAGAATCGAAAATGTAGAGAGGCTCGCTTTCTCTTCAGAAGTGAAGGGAATTTTTTATCCCTTGTAAAGGGTCAAATATGAAGGCAGAAGCATGAGGAAGAAGGTGTTGAGAGGCTATTTTAAAATGTCCTCGAAGCCCTATGTAAGGGTTCCTCAAATGATTTATACATAGAAATTTACCTACGGCATCCCTACTGGTATTATTAAATAAATGCTCTCATTAATTATTGGAGAGGGCCCCTAAAGGAACCATCGCTGTACCCCCAGATCTATAGATACACCCCTGAGTGGGAAGACTATTTTGCGTGCCGGAAAACTTTTTTTTGTTTTTACCCCTCAAACATTTTACCTTGCGTAGACAGATACTTCAGCTGGTATATAATATATATATAACATTATATCATGTTATATTTGATTGACTGTCGCGCTATATAAAAAACATTAGACATAGGCGCAGCCTAATCAAATTTTCCATACTTATTCAAAAGACAATGAATAAGTTTTTGAAAAAAGAAAAAAAGCATTTAGACGGTAGAGATGTTAATAATGATGGCAAGCTTTCCACCTTCTAGATAGTAAAACAAATAAAAGGTGAGTTTTGCTAAAGAGTGGTCAAAAGAGAACTATAAAACCCCACTCTTTTCAAGGGTCAGACGTGAAGGGTCTTATGTGAAAGGATACATATTCACGATTTAAGACGTCAAAAGTGGACCCTCCAGTAAGGAGTTAAAAGTGAAGGGAGACTTTTCCTGCATTTGATAGGTCAGTATTATTAGGACACTCCCTACCCCAAAGGGCTAAGTAAAAGGAGATGTTTTCCACTTCTTGCAAGGGTCAAAACTGAAGGTAAACTTTATTATAGCCTTCAAGGAGTTAGAAGTGAAGGGAAACTTTCTCACATGCGTGAAAATTTTAGTAGTTCAATTAGCAGTGTAAATTTTCATGGGGTCTAATTTGAGGGGACCCCCATCCTCTCTTCAAGGTTCATTAAGAAAAAAAAAAGAATTATTAATTAGAAAAAATCAAGTCGCGTTAAAGTGCTGGCACTGCTGTAAATTTCCATCAAAAATTTATTTAACACCCCACGTGTAGGTATAATAAAAATTAATCACTATAGCTAACTTAATTCTCCTCATTATTAAAAGCAATAATAGTAGCAGTATTATTATTAACATAATTATTTTATGCCTCCAGCCACTTGAAGAACAACCCAATCACCTTTTCATAATTATCTCAGATAAGTAGAAACAGACAAAACCCAGAATAATTTAACTAACAACATACTGATTAGGAAAATACCAGTATGTCCTGCTGATTTATAATTTATAACTACCAGAAAGCTGAATGCCTCTACAACGTAAGAAAGAAGGAACATAGCAAGCAATGACCCACCACTTGATAAAGAAAAGGAAAAAGAAAAAGAAAACAAATATAAATAGAATAAGTGGAAGAGCGCAGAAAATGGAACCCCCCCCCCCCAAAGTCTCTAAAGGGATCTAAAATGAATCGAATTATTCACTTGAAAAAACCCAAACAGGGCAGAAATATAAACGTTTTATGTAGCGAATCCTTCACTTCATTATATATATATATATATATATATATATATATATATATATATATATATATGGAATGAGACAGACTCAGGAGTAAAAGTACATGGAAACTTTATTTGCTAATTATTCAATTCATAAATGAATTGATAATATGCTATGCAGGTTTCTGGAGGGGATTCCATCATCAGTGACATGTGTGTACCTTTCAGTGCTTAAAAGGTTTCTTTAAGAACAAAATTAGCATCCGTTATTTTGCTTTGGAAGCAAAAATGGCAACCCAGAAAGAGCATTCCTTGTGGGTCATTAGGGTAAGCCCTTTCTGTATTCTCTCAGTGGATAAAATCTGTGGTGTCATAGTTGGATATTCTGTTGAAAGTAGTAGCAGCAGTTATGGGTATTTTATTGGTTGTGCTGATCAGAAGGGGTGGGCATTCTGAAGCATTGATTGTCATGGATACTAAGGATCTGGATAGTAGTTTAGTGTTAGACTGTTTGGGTACTTGGTAAGTTAGGGGTGAGACCATCTGTAGTGTTAATCCAGATAATGGGGTATGGTGGTCCTTATATGATCGAATATCCTTTGGGAAATGTATGTTCGGTGTCCTTAATGGTCATTGCAGATGTTCTGAAAAGTCTGATGGCTTTGAATTGTACAAATGAAATACAATACAAAGGTTTTTATAGGTAGGGAGTCTGTGTGACTATGTGAAGTTCCCAATGTTGGATATAAATAAAGGGGGATTGGGTGTGGATGTAGTGTTGTTGTAGGGGATGAGAGTACATGAACATCAAGGGATGTTTTGGCTTGGATAGGAATATAGTCTAAAGAATAGTGAGTATTGATTAATTATGAGTGAGAGGATTTGGATGTAAGAGATTAGTGTGGTTAAGGTTGCTGAGTTTAGTGCTGAATCCGTTAAGGGAGATTTCTAAGTTTGTTAATCCACTAATCTTCATGTCGCTCTAGAATATTCGTTGTGTCAGGAGGTATATTTTTTTCTATTTTTCCATTGATTGTGAATCCTGTGTCTGTGCCAAAATCGTGGCTGGGGGTACAGAAGTGTAGTTCTACTGGGAGTGCGTTGGAATGACTGGGTGATTCAATTCTGTGCTTATACTTTTTAAGTCTAATGTTGAGTAACCACTCCGACTGGCCTATGTATTGCAATTCTATTACATTCTAGGAGGCAGAAGACATTTTTGTTTCTATGGTTAGAATTATGGTAGATGTAGAAAGTCTTGTTAGTGTTAGAGCAAGTGAAAGTATTGCTTAGCTTGAGATGGTTGCAGCATAGACTATTTCTTTTGTTGCTGGGTTGAAAGAACTCAATGCTTTTAGGAATGGTGTTGTGTAAGACTTTGTTGTTTATCATAGTGTTACTGCTAATCATGTCTTTGAAGTTTTGGGATCTGCAGTAGGTGCTGACACATGGTTCCAGGAATATTTCTTTGAGACAGTATATGACAGCTATAACAAAGGTGGGGGTTTGTTGTAGAAAGTGGTTATGAGTGGTATGTGGTCGAGTTTATTTTTGTTGGAGAGTGTAAGGGTTTTTTCTCTGGGTTTTGTAGTTGTCTATTTCATTTGGTTATTTGTATCTTCTAGTGAATATTTTCGTTTAATGAAATGTTGCAGTAGGTTATAGTTGTGTTCATTGAGTTCACTATTCGTGGAGCAAACTCTAATACATCTAAGTTGTTGTGAAAATTGTAGTTTTTTTTTTCAAAGTGTTTGAGGTGGGCCAATTTAGAGTGAAGGTAATTGTGAGTATTTCAAGGTTTAGAGGATGGCTTGGAGGTTTTTATTATCATCTATGCATATACAGGTGTCTAGGAAGGCTATGGATCCAGTGGATTTCTTGCAATCATTTTATGTATCTGACATAGAAGATGCAGTCTTTGTCTATCTTTAGGTATATGTAGGTCTCTTCGAATTTACCCATGAAAATGGTAATATACCAGCGGGGCGCTACTCTACCCATGGCACAGCCTTTCATTTGGAAAAAGTGTCTAATATTGAGGTTAAGAATATTGAGTGTTAAAATGTGTTGAATAAGAGTAGTAGTTGTTTATGTTATGGGTTTTAACGTCCATAGTGACTAGAAGTGTTCTCTCTGGGGTTGTTCGATTTTGTTTAAGAGTTGTATCGCCAGGGGTTGGATGTGGTGGTCTACATATTTCTATAGTTTGATGGTTTTGCAGTTAGTGGAGGAAATGACTGGTCTGCCTGTATTATTCAGTTTATGTAATTTTGGAAGTAGTTTGAACTCAGCAGGTTCCGTGGAATTGGGTTTAAGTGCATTTAGTGTTCTTTTATCAATGATGTTATTGTTGTACATCTCTGTTACTGAGTTATTATACTTCGGTATTCAATGAAGGGATCATTAGGGAGTAAAATTCGGTGTTGTTTAGTTCAGTGTAAGCTTATAAGGGCTATTCATTAACACCCCAAGTGACTACAGTTCCTCCTTTATCTGCACCAGTGATTATTAAGTCTGTATTGTTTTCAAGTTTGTTAAGGGACTGTTGTTTTTTTAATGGTGAGGTTATTATGTGGTTCGAGCTGATTATTATGATTCGTAAAGTGGTTCTTAATGTTTTCTCCTTTTTAGTTCAAATGCTTGGATAGTAATGTTTATGTTCTTAGGGGTGAGAGATCTATTGAGGTTTTTGAGTCAGTCTAAAATATCGCCATCAATGCTTAGCCAAAGTGGACTCTCAGTTTGATTCTTGTACAAAAATCACTATGGTTCTCATTCATGATATTCTTGTTGAAGTTTGTATATGTGAGGGGATGCACACTTTAAGCCTCTTATTCTAGAGTTCTAAGGAATCTCTAATGAATGTAAATTTACTCGTTGATTACTTTACCTTTTGAGTCGTCCTTGATTCTTAAGATGTGTTGTATGTCTTCTTTAAGTCTTCAAAAACTCCTATTGAGGATCGTATGATGCTATCAGCCCCCTACATGTGTAGTGGTTGGAGGGTTTCTTCGTTTTGGGCTAGTGTGCGTGTGCAGTGATGGGAAGGTTACCTCAATGTCAATGTGTTGGGCTTTGTTCTTGGAATGTCTCGGATGGGTCCTCTCGTAAGTGTGTGGAGGAATTTTTTTCTTGCGACTGTTATTTATGAAATCTGGAGGAGTGATTGAGGGATGGTCCTTGTGGTGTCTTGTAATTTTGTTGCTTGTATCAGTGAAATTATTTTCGTTCTCGTGTTAGTTTGTGTATGTGTTTTTGTTTCTGCTAATAGTAGTGTTAGTTTTCGTGGGAATATGTATTTTATTCTTGTTAGTGTTAGTAATTCTATTTGGTTTAATATTGTATGTACGTCTTATGCTGTTCTTATGTCTGGTAGGGTCATTGGTCCTGGTCAGGTGTATAGATTGCTGATTGGGGGGGGGTGATGGTTTGTATATTAGGTTGTTTATCTAGTGTTTCCATGCTGTATGGATTGTTAGTTCTGTGTGTAGTGGTGTATTTTATTTTTTGATTCTGTTCGTTTTGGTATGGTCGAGTTGTTTTTTTCTTTCCTCGATGTTGATGACGTTTTGGATTTCTCTATATTCCTTCGTGCCTGTGTGTTGTTGTATTTTCTGTTCCAGGTCATTAATGTCTTTGTGGGTGTATGCAATGTTTTTTTTTCTTTTTTTTTTTTTGAAAAACCCAAGGGTGTCGTTGATGAGATCCATTAATAATGTTTGTATTTTTTTGTTCCATATTTTCAGGAACTCAACATCATATATATATATATATATATATATATATATATATATATATGAATGAATGGCTTGGCTTCGAAACTGAAGAAAGTTTGGGGGTTGTACCCACAGCAGTTGGACCTTAGACGGCTGCACTTGTGTACAGAGTATCCCGTCAGCTTGAGCATTAGATTTTTAATGTTTTAATGTTTTCAAAAAATGCAAACAGCCAGAACAGTATAAAAACAAGAACACACTAATCCATTGGTCCCAGCTTAACCAGTGTCCTGTAAAAGACTAAATAAATGAACGGGGGGGGGGGTTGAAAAAGGTGACGTGTTACCCCGCAGATCTTATTATGAGCAACAAATGAACTGAGTCCGATGAGTATTGTTTGAAAAAACATTTTTACATTCAACTAAATTTCGAAATTGCCTCTCTTACAAATGGTACTATCTGTATTTTCACTGATTTCCCAAGCTCATTGTTTTACAAGTAAACTGTATTTTCCATGAGAATAATTGAAAAATTAAGGGCCACTATTTCTTCGGACATAGAGGAGGACTATTGTATATATATATATATATATATATATATATATATATATATATATATATATTGGTGAACATGTAGAATATGAAACGAAACAAAATGAATAAATAGAACAAGAATGCACGGAAAGAGAAAATGAAGGGAAAGAGAGAAGGAAGGGAAAGAGAGAAGGAAGGGAAAGAGAGGATAAATGAATCTGAAAAGAGCGTAGCGCTGAAGGAAGGATGCTTTTCTTGGAGGCTTCATATTATAATGTTTTCTTTCCGGGTCCATCTGACACTCTGCTGTTTTTACTTTCAGTTCACGCCTGAAACAATTGCAATCTCCAAGACGTTCACTCCAGCGACTCCACGTCCTGGGAAATAATCGCTGTCCAATATTCACGCTGCGTCCTTTCGTTTTATAATAAACACGTAAGCACCAACGCATGTGCCCGTTCGCAAGGATTTGTTCGTGAGCGTGCGTCTAATTCATTTCTATAACACACGCGCGTATGGGCATGACTGTCTAAGAGAAACAAAGGCTTCAATGATTACTCAATTACACAGTACCACACACCGACGAAAATTACTCTAAGACCATGATCCTGGCTGTTCGTAAATGTGTCCCTTACATTAGCAGTTTAAAGGAGTTCACCAAAAGATATATATATATATATATATATATATGTTCTCTATTTAATATCCTCATTCTCTTGGTAACGTTGACTTTATTTTCTCACCACATAAAATGTGTTTTGTAATCTAGATTCATTTAAAATGTATAACTAATAGTGAATTAATTCAAAATAAATTCCTATAGCAGCACAAAATATAATAATTATACGCATTCCCCTTTTCATTCTGTAATCCATACTTCATAGATACCATTCCGAGACTGAGAAATATGTCTTACACTGAAAGATCAAAACAACTTAGACCCTGGAAAACAAAAGAAAATGAGCTGTCGTATGGGAACTCAATAGAATTCGGAACAACATACATATAGTGGATATAGTAGTAAATGCTGAATCTATCTATCTATTGCAAAACTAGAGATAAATTGCGAATTCAGACCTCTACCGGTGTTAGAAATAATTTCTTCTTGGCAAGAGAAGTAAATGCATGAAACAGCTTAAGTGAAAAGACGATCACATCCAATAATAACAAAATTCTAAAAGATAACATCATTCTAAAAAATAACATCATTCTAAAAAATAACGTCATTCTAAAAAATATAATCATTCTAAAAAATAACCTCATATCAAATTTAACAACCAATTTTCTTATTAGCTTAATTCCACCCCAACTAAACTGAAGCTGGCTTAATGATGCAATTAACTGCTGTCAAAATTGCAAGCATATTCAAATAAATTTCATTCATCTTTTTCTTTTGCATATATTAGGAAAATTAACAATTCAACAATATTGCAAGTACAGATAAAAAAAAAAAATAAAACATGATTTTTTTACGATGTTATATCAAAGGCAACCAATTGAAGAGGAAAAAATATTCTTGCGCATGTCTAAACCTATCAGAGCGCATAAAATGCAAGAAACGAATCTGCGCATGTGCAGAAAAGAACTGCAATTTGGAGACGCTATTACGAGATTCATCAATAAACGTGTGATCAACGACAAAATGGCGTGCATTTCAAAGTCCAATGCTTTGAGCCGGGCAATGGTCATCGGGGTCTCCATTGAACGAATGCTTGAGCACATGTAACACCGACAGGCTCACGACAGGATATTTCAGGTGATTAAAACCCTGTGGGTGCAAAACGTGGAAATGATTCATTCGTTTAATTGTATTGTCTGCATTGTTTGGGTTTACGAACATGCATGTGTATGTAAGTTTTGCGTAGATAAGGCTACTTGTACGAGCGAGTTCTTGTTACTGTAAATGACGTTTTTTATGATCTATCCACTAGTTAGAATTAGTTTGATAGGTTTGAGAGATGAAAAGATAGGAAGGAATAAAAGAAAAAAAATGTCTGGAATACCTTGATAAATGAGTTGAGATAAATATGAAAGAATAGAAAGAAATAAAGGAAGAAAAGTTTAGAAAATAAGCCTGGTTGCTGGTGGTTCAAACTCTTACTTGTCTTCCGACTGAGGATGATTACTACAACATTTGTATTTTATATATAATATTTCTTTTCAAAAAGATATAGAAATGTTGTTTTTTTTTAGTATGAATGTATTTATTTTTTAGAATCAAATAGGCCCTTACGTATGTTTAAGGTAAATGTTGTATATATATACAAGACTTGGCAATCTTGCTCAGTTGGTAAGAAACACAACTGCCAATCAGTTGGTCTTGATTTTAAATCATGCTCGGAGAATGTTAATTTTTTTCCTTAAGTCAGCATGCCATGTTAGGATGATCAATAAAGAAATTTAAAAAAAGGGGAGCAATTCAATGAATAAGTATCTCCTCTTACTTTTGAGGGCAGTGATCACTAATGAAAAGTCTTGAAAAAACAACAACAATAAAACAGGTGGACAATGATATGTAAAAATGATTTCATCAAAAATTCTATCAATGACATCACTAGCGTTTTTCACTGGAAAACATCTAAAATAGAATTTGAAAAAAAAAACAGGTTGAATCTTTTAGGTTTTCGAGAATCTAGATATCATTGATAAACCCGTCAAAATGAGAAAAATCAAAAAATCAAAAAATCAAAAGGAGAAGTCTAATGGAATACTGATGCCAATTTTCAAGTCTATTGACCAAACGGTATGACCAAGAGTGCTCGAACACACAAACACAAACACTCACAGACATGGCAAAAGAATAAAACCCTTCACCAATATTTGGTCACTACGATTGTTCAACGAAGGTGAATAGTAAAAGGAGAGATGGATAGGAAATAAATAATGAAGAGAGAAAAATGCCGAATAATGAAACTAAAAAAAATATAGAGCGACAGAAAAGAGAGAAAGAAAGAAAGAAAGAAAGAAAGAAAGAAAGAAATAAAGAAAGGAAGAACAGAAGAACATAAAAGAGTTTTTACTTCTATCTTAATTTATCAGCTGTTTTTATGCAACTTTCAATAAGGGTCATCGTTCCCTACGGCAACTAAACTAAATAATTAAAATGAGGATAAAAACTAGTCAAAATTGCTAAACACGATGTTACAATGCTTCATCCAATAACAATAATGATAATAAAAATGAATTATCATTTTATGTCGTACATATTTTATTATTTCTCTTTTTTAAACAGAATCATTACTATTTTGGTTGTAATATATCTCTTTCTCAAACTTTCCATGGATTCCCCTCATTCCACCTTATCTGATCCTCTTTCTTGTGATACTCACACTGATTTTCCTCTCTTTCACTTTTCTTCTTTTACTGATACATTTTCCTTTCTCTTTGATACTTCCTCATTTTATCTCTACTTCCTTTTTTTTCTCAAGTTTTCTTCGTGCTCTATTTCTTCCTTCTCTTATTTTCTTCATCTAACTTCCTTTTTTTAATCTTTTTCTTCTCAAGATTCCCCCCTCTGTTCGTTCTCTTATTCCCCTCCTTTCTTTCATTTCCCCCTTTTTCTTCTCTTTCTTAAAGCCCCTTTCCTTCCTCTATTTCTCCTTTCTCTTATTCTCATATTCATTTTACTATTTTGATGTTTAAAGCATATTTTCATTTGAACGAATGCATTTCATACATGGTAGAATGTCACTGTCATTAAATTATCATTTTAAGATTATGAATAGTTATTGAAATAACATTAGTTACAATAATAACTTATCATAATCTATCATCATCATCAGTCTATTAACGTCGCCAAACCTCCTGAGCGAGGACGTCGCGAAGCTATTATAATATCAATCTAATAATCAAATACTTTTCCCCCACTTTGGCTTTTTGCAATCTCAGGCTCGAATATTAGAAATAATTCAAGCTCTTTCAGTTCCGATCTGTTCTCAGAATGTAATCCTTCATGTACCAACGGTGTCTTAATTACACAAAAGGTCGGTTGGGTCCCGATGGACTTTGAGCTTTTTGCTCGAGTTTCTGCAAAATGCAAAAGATTATAAGTGTTGAACTTCGTAAATATGCTACCCAGGACAGGGCACTTGTGACCAACCAACATGCACCCCTTTTAAAAAATGTATTTTTGTAGATATATTTTGATTATTAATACATGTACCATTAAATTGGTACTATGGAGGGTGAATGGGGTTCAGGAGGACCCCAACAACACACATTGTTCTATCACATCTATACAGTTAAAGATCTTTGGCTCAAATTAATTATGTATTGTCTATGATTCATTTAAACAGTAATGTATAACAATATCTAATAGATATTTCAATATTTGGAAAAAACACATGAGAGAATTAGTGTCACAGAAGACAAATGATGTCCATGTGAGCCCCCAGCACATCTATACAATGGAGGAATTTTGTCTCATTTTTTTTTATCAGTATAGATTATCCATCTACAATAATAGACATGAAAAATTAATAAAATTGATAAAGCCATCATTTATTAAACATGCCTGGGTTTGCAAGGAGCCCGTTGGCTCTCGCAGGGTGTTGAAAAAAAAAACACCTTATCTCAACGCAAACGGAGACTCGGTTTTCTTACGAGAACATTTTGAGAAAACCAGTTTTCTTGTCACAACATTTTAAGAAAAACTAGTCACCGAGTTGGACGCCTCTACTCCCAGTCAACAATTATGTAGGCTAACGTAGCGGAGATGTTATGTCAGTGAATTGAAAAAAAAAATGGTCTGGTTAATCACTTGATAGAAACCCTCACGTGACCAAAGTCTTTAGTAGCATCCTGAGGTGGGGATGATCGATGAAAAAAATAAATTTCTCCTTACGCCCTTTTGTTGGGCAGTGATCAATAAAAAGTCTGAATTTCCAACAAAAAAAAGCAACAAACAAGAAGGCAAGCGTGAACACTTCTCGATACAAATTAGGAATCAATCTAGCATAAACTTAGATAGAAAATTGAACCCCTTCCCCATTAAAAATCCATACGGGGTGTGAAAAAACAAAAGAAAGTTTTTTAAAAAATACATAACAGGGAGTAAATTGTAAGTATTTTCAGCCCTCTAGCTCAGTTGGTGCTGACTGTGCATATGATACTTACATAGCCAGTCAGACCAACTTGAAAACTTATGCTGGTTGTTTTGGCGACAGTTTTTGTTGACGGTCTCTAACATTAATATTCTCTTGGTGCTTTCGACAGGGGAAAATATTTGTTCTCAAGATAATCAATAAAATCACTTACGATGTATCGATCTATGATAATCAAAGATGGACAATGAGTTGTCATTTTCATTACAAAGCTATCAGGAGAGATATTTTGAGTCGAGATGACGAACATCGATTAATTTTAACGAAAAATTCGAACAGTATGATCAGGAAAAAAAACTAACCCAAGTCTTTTGAGCTCTCGGAACACACCCAAAGATCATTGTAAGCAAACAAATAATTGTAGATCCGGGAGAGAACTGAGTCCATATAAACCACAGCAATGACAAAGTTGATCAGAAGAACACTGAGGGGTGTGTTTGTCTATTGGGTATACTTGATGTAACAAGATCCCCGTAAGAGTCTCCAGGTAACAAGCATAAAATAAACATAATCTGAAATAAATTTCCGATTCAAACTGAAATAAAAGAGTGATTTTTTTCAAAAATTCTTCTTCACATAATGGCACCGATGGATACCAGTACGATGTCTGTCCGATAGGTTTTTTGCCATTTTGATTATTTCTTGAACCGGTTGTGCAGCACTGATGTAACTGGTAACGAATCGGAGTGGACTTTAAAGCGTATGCATAAACATACACTCTCAAGTTGGGTTTCTCAGTCGGCAGTGAGACGCCATTGATTAAGCTTGTACGAGTTATCCTTCACGTATTGTGCATGTTTTTCTTTGGGATTTTTTGTTTGTTTGTTTGTTTTTTGCAAAACATTGCCTCATCTAGGTCTGTCAACCCTATCCCCTTTACAGTCCAGATTTAGCTCTTTCTGTTATATGGTTCTTACTAAAAGATTTCAGACCTCGGACAAGATTAGGGAGAGCGCGACGAAGCAGTTGATAGCAATCTCAAAAAACGTGGAAGTGGCGCTCAGGTAAGAGTGTGAGGTCCAAAGGGTAGTTCCTTGAAGGGACAATGGCACCATATATGTTTCCTCGTTAATATTAAATGTCTGGATACTTTCCGGACAGACCTCGTATGTATGTAACCATTTTTAATAAATAATATTTTTTGATAAATAATTGCAGCGATATTACAGGTCAAATATAAACAGCTAGTAATAACAAGTCTGAGTAGAAACCACCTTGTGTCCAATAGGATTTGGTTGTATACCCTGTCGGGGTTGATCATTGAAAGAAACTGGAAAAGGGGTGATCAATTAATGTTACTTTTTTTTCACCTTATGTTGGATCATAATTACCAAAAAAATCTAAATTTTCAAAAATAACGTAACGTGAATGATGATGTACACATACTCAGGGGCCAATTTAGCATAAAGTCGCATTGCAAACCCATTTAGGGATGGTGGTTAGAAGCGTTTTTAGACCCATTTGTACGGCATTTACGCGCAGTATATACATGTAGCTAACAAACCAGCCAGACTAGCTAAAAAAAAACTGAAGAAACCTGTGTTGACAGTTTCAGTGATAGTTTTTGTTGATGGTTTCTAATGAGAAGACCTATGGCCATACCATAAATTCTGAAGTCAGGAAGCAAGGATGATAACGATATTGAAGACGGTAATAATGACAATTACAACAATGAAAAAGGAAGAAAAACAAAATAGTTCCTAAAGATCTTTGGATGACGCCAAAATGTGTCTGTGCTTTTGTTGTTCCAAGAAGACTGGCTCTGCTTTCTTTCAATACCATAACGCATGGGTCGACCAAATCCAACATTCGCCCAGCCACTCACGGTAAACTAAAGATAACATTGGCGAAACGATCCCTGGGTCCCCCGGTTGTGTCTATCTAAACATTTGACCGGCTTGCGTTTGCAAAAACACCTCTATTTTCCCGATTCTGCGATATGCGCATGCGTACGAAAACGAATCATGTCTTTCTAAATGGGCCTCTCATTTCTCCATTGATTTATTTCTCTTTTATTTTCTTTTGCGTCCATTTTTGTCTTCATTTTACACTTATTTTTGTAGGCTTTTTTTGCCTTCTCTTCCTTTACTTCTTTTTCTTCCTTTTTACATTCTTTTTCTCCCATTCTTTCTCCATCGATCGATCTCTTCCATCTATTTTTTCTTTCCCCCTCCTTTTCCATTATTCCTTTTGCATACTGTATCTATTTTTTTCTTTTACCTCTCTTTTTTTTTTCAAACTCTTTCTTTAGATCTTTTTCTTCCTTTCGTTTTTTTGTTGTTTTTTTTACATTGTATTCCTTTCTATTCTTTTTCTTTCGTACATTTCCTTTCCCTCTATCTATCACACACGCCCGTTTTTCCTCCCACCCGAGTATGACCAGGCAGGTTCAGGTATTATTAAGATCTGATTCGCAGCCTGTGTGTGGTTGGCCGCATTTGCGAATAGACTGAAAAATAACATCACGTCACCACTACAACGGTAGTCGGCCCCAGAGATTATTATAGACAGAGGGACAAAGGTAGGGAGTAGGGAGCATCCGAACTCATTGTTCCTGATTGAAGAAAGCAGACGGTCTAGCTTCCATGTTGGTTAGTTAGAATACTACACCTGATCATGGAAAACGGTTCGAATGTTTGAATGCCCATTCCCATGTAAACACTCAACTCAAAGATATTCTGGCGAGTAAGTAGATGGATAGATAGATAGATAGATAGATAGATAGATAGATAGATAGATAGATAGATAGATATAATGTGTTTTATCTTCTGTGTATTTTCTCGTGCGTATGTTTAATCACATGTTTTCATGCATAGAATAATCCTGCTTGATGGTGCACCCTCCTATATCGATGTGCAGAATACAAATGGCGTATATAGCTTATAGAAAGTAAATATTTACCTAAGGGTATATTATTCACATAACTGCAAGCGTACAGATAAAAGTAGGTGGATATACAGACAATTGCATTCAAACCAAGATTAATCTAAACAATGCCCAAATAACCGGTTAGCTCCCTTGTTTGATAAGTTAATCACACACATACAAAAAAATGGACTGTACATAGGCTGTGATTGATAACTCAGCGCATACAGTACATATTTATAACTTCACAAACGTATATACTACTCGAGGTTGGTAGCATCCTGTTGCACTAATCTTCCAGGGGTGGGGGACTATTTACCTGCAATGAAAATCAGCATTCGAAATCATGGCTTTTATCTGGGAACGATCACCGACTACAATCATCGGAGGGGAACAAAACTGAGGAATCTTAAATACCAAGAGAGCTCATTCTAAACATAAGATGTAGATATGGTAAGTTTTCATTTGAATGTATTGACTACTTGGAATTAAGACCACTTGCACATTTTTTTCTGGAGAAAGTTTTCTACCCTTAAAAGATATTCCGAAACTTTGGCTTTTTATCTGGATTTGGACACTGATCAAAGGAAGCATGCTTAGAAGTATTGGAGTACATTTTGATAGAATGCAGGTACACTGATTGAGGTTGGGTGGGTGGGGGTAGGTGGATTTTCATGGAAAGCTATCTTTGGAAGTCAGTTATAAAAATACGGCTTTTACAAAGATTTGAGAGCAAACCACAAACACTGCAGTATGTTTGGTTTATCAGGAAGACATAATGATGTGCGCATCTCAGCTTAAAATAACAAGTAGTCATCAGACCTTCTCCTCTAAGGTAAAAGGGGGTTGAAAGTTGGAACCTTACAGTCAATAAAGGATAATTGTTCTGTAAAATTGTTTCTGTAATTTCAACTAAGTGCACCCATATAAAAAGATATACCCTATTACGCACCTTCCTAGAAATGAATCTTTTTGACCCGTTTCCCCTGGAAAGGTGGCGGTGGACGCCCATTAAGCCAATGAAACTCGATACTTCTGGGAATTTGACCATAGAAAATGATCAAACTTAACACCTACTTTCCACCAATTCCTTTGAAGTTGTCCGCTTGACGTATCACAAAAGGTCGTGTTGAACGTCTGTGCAACAATCGGTTCGTGAGCACAATTAAAACTCACTTAAATTTCGATAGCATCTCGTAGTAATCTTCAGTTGGTCAGCATCCCCTTTTCCTGGGGAGAAGGGACAAAAAGATCCATTTCCAGAATAATTATTCTCGTCATTTTTTGTTTATTTTCTCGGACGTGAATAACAACTTCGATACGAACCGAACGATGATCACTTTTTGTGGGATGGTCAGAGTTTCCGTACTACAGTATTGATGATTCTACCAGCTGATGATTTCATCATTTTTAAAAAAATTTAGTTGATTCACATTAGTTTCCAAAACTGTCGCACCAATAGTCGCAGTTTTATCGCTAACTTGGCTTCGGTATACCTAACTAAACGCAGAATTTTGGCATCTGATAAGCAGAAATGTAATAAAAAGTACCAAGATCGTACAGAGGCTGCATCTGCATAGATTTATCATACCCAAACTGTTATGGGAAATTAACAAGGCCTAGTGATAACGGGAGGTATTGCTGGTGCACTCTGGGTCAGAGCTCCAGGCAACCTTTTGCAGAACCCAAGGGTTCCTATGAGCCCTAGTTCAGAACAGCAGTTTTAGCAAATAGTTGTTAGAAAATTATTTTTCGAGCAAATTGTAATGGGAAATCGACCACGCCTAGTGATAACGGGAGGTATTGCTGGTGCACTCTGGGTCAGAGCTCCAGGCGACCTTTTGCAGAACCCAAGGTTTCCTAGGAGCCATGGTTGAGAACAGCAGCTTTAGCAAATAGTTGTTAGAAAATTATTTTTCGAGGACAATCGTCGCTAGTTCATATTGAGCTCAGAGTGAACACTGCAGCACCGACTGAATTTGCTTCAGACAAACAAATAAACAATTGGATATTATTAAATTAGAAAAAAAAACCGAACGAACAGAATAGTTGCACATACATTTAAGCGGTCATTAACTTATCAAATCTATAGAGAGTTTCTCATAATTCGTGCTAGTTCACAAAAAGTCGTTCGCCTAACAGCAGAAATCAATGTAACCTACACACCACTATCTATATCCTCAAATACATACATAGTAATTGTTTTGCTGCATCACCTCCCCTTTCCTGATGTAATGGACACTTTAATTTCCCGCCTTCCCTTCCTGGCAATCAATGGCGACTGACACTTCTCTCTGACACAAATGGCGGCCATGTCATCTCTTGACTCCCGTCTCCTCGATGGGCCTCTTCCCGCCAAACGGACTCTGTTTACGCTGTTGAGAAACGAAGTTTTTCATGGCGAATAATAACATTTCCTTGCTAAGTTCCAAACATAGAAAAACAATTGCCTGATAGGAAGAGAGATAGAGAAAACCACAAAAGCCAGTTTGCGTCATTCGCGACTTGACTGTAGCGTTTATTTACACAGCCGAAATCAGACTTAGATAAACACCAATTTTACAAGGAATAATACCAGCACAACGATATTACAAGGAACGACACTATCACAGCCTTCAATACAACGAACGGTAGATGCGGACAAGCCGTGACTCATTATATACAGCGTTTAGCCTCTTTAAATATTCGGACAGGTTAATTTAAGTTCGATTCTATAGACAAGATCATTGTGATTCATATTCATTGAATTTTATTTGAGTATCTCTTGTTTACTCTCTGGTGCTAGTAGTCTTAAATTTTCGAAAAAAAATTGAGATGAATCAGTTTTTATTATTGTGGTCTTATTAGTAATTTTTATCCAGATTATTACTATTGCTTTCTTCATAACATTGTGGGTTGATGTACGTTTGAAATCAATAAAGCTAATAGCGCTAAATCGGAAAATATCGAAATAATCAGATCTTCATTCATTCTACAGGTCTCATGGGGTTCACAAGATTAATTTGTATTGAAGTAAAATTAACTGGAAAGAAGCAATATACTCCATTTCTGCATTGCAACAAAAACTTTAGAGAGCTTACCTCTGCCAAAGCATTATCAAGGGGGAGTAATTTTGCATTGATCCGCCCTCAAATTCAATTACTATTTCTATGGCACATTGTTCAACCATTCCACAAAATGTCATTGAAATTCATTGAAAGAAATCTTTTGAGATATCTTTTGAAAATAGCTTTTCGCTATATCAGGTGGTGCAGGAATATAACTACGATGTAGGGAAAGTGATTGTTCACGGATCAGCTCCAAAATTGGAATATTGTTTTTTTTTTTTTGTCTCTCAATCAAAAAAAAATTCTGGAGCCACCCCAAAATTTGACCAACCCTCCCTTACCTCACAGAAAATTTCATTGAAATTCTGAATACTTTCGGAGATATGTAATGGTCGGAAAGACGAAAAGATGCGACCGATGGACAGAAAGACGCGACTTCGTTGGCAGAGGTAAAAAAAATATGTCCGATGACGATTATTCCTACGCTTTTCAAATCAAAGCGGTATTTCGGAACATTCGTGTTTGCCGACAGTGATCTCAGTCTAACAACTGATTATCATGTTGTTACAGTTATGCTTCAACAACACGATAGAATTGATATCAACTATTTATTGCATGGCTCAGTGGAAGAGAATAGAACGCGCATAGAAATTTTCACTTCTGACATAGAAACTGCCCTTTTTTGCCTATTCGTAACGTAAAATAACAAATAAGCAATAAATGGTGATGGTGATATCTAAAAAACATACTGTCTGAGAGGAGTTCTGATCTGATTTTCAAGTGTTCCAGTAGTAGATCAGTAGCCACAGCCTAAATAGATAGTTTTTCTTCCCTCGAAAAAAAACGCATCTATTATGTTTGTTGAATACGTTCAGTGAAAACTTGGTTAGAGCAACACACAGCATAAAAAAGGAGCTCGTTCATTGGTCAATGCCGCAAGAGAGAAACAGAGTTTAGCGAAGCCATTCATATTGCCTTAGATAAAACTGTAGAATGAACACACATGTGCGTCAGGGGCAAGACGCAACACGCCACCAGATGCAAATGTGCGCCCTGTGGCAGAAAATGTCTTGAAGGTTGCATTACCGATGAATAAAATAATTTTCAATTCAAAATAGAAAAGAATGCTTCTGATGACACCCGTTATTCACGCCATAAATATGGATGTGAAGTTCGGTCGGCTAGAAGAGCGACAGAAGTCTGGGAGTTGGGAATCCTTCCCAGAGCGAGAGTTCGAATATATTCAAGACATCAACTGACGTTATTCTAACGCTCTCTTGAAAAGATCAGACTACAGTGCGTTAACGAGAAAGCTAAAATTAAGATGTGCGAAAGAACATCTGAATTTCGAAGAATCTCGTTCTCTCTTTATTTCTCCCTCAGTATCTATAAGTATGTTCCTCATTCTGTTCTCCCTTTCTTTCGCTCTGACTTACTCTCTGTCTGCCTGCCAGTCAGTCTCTCTCCCCTTCTCTCTCTCTCTCTCTCTCTATATATATATATATATATACATTTGACACATTTTCAATCTACATTTTCCTAACCCTCTGCCTTCACCCCTCTCTAAATTTTCACTTTGGCAAGGTTCAATAAGAAATATCAAAGGTGTGTTTCAGTCTGCTGTTAGAATTAGACAGATAGTGTTTTAATAGCTTTTCACGCCTATCATTTGAAAATAAACTAGACGTAATCTCCTAAGAAATATTATCTTTGACCAAAAATGACTGCTCTCAGATTTATATGAATTTTCCGTCTTCTCAACGAAGAACTATTTTCAGCCAGCTCGTCTTGCTAGCCTTCCCTTTTGGATCCAATCCTCGCAAAGAGCTTCAGAGTTGCTGCCCTGTGTCAGACTAAACTACGCTAGGCAAATAAGTATTTGCCTCATAATTACTATTAACTCTCCTCCCTTCATATTCTTACTCTACCTTCTTCTAGCCTTTACCTGTCGACCAACTTACCTCGCTCCCCGCCGACTCCGTTTCGCTCTCGAATAAATACATTTCCATTGGCGCCATTAACACAGGCGATTTTTATTGCGCATGCGTCCATGTACAGGGTTCAATTGGCCGGAAATCTACAACTGCATGGCAACGCGCCATTTTGGCTCAACGCGTTGAGCCGAGTCTTCGACGCGGGCGATTAAGCCGGACAAAATTAGACTCATCAGGGTCAGGTTGAGTGAGCGTGCCTGATGTAACACTGGTCAAATTACCCAAGCGATACTTCACACGCGTAAGGCTCAAGCAGGTGATCGCCGCTGATGAGGAGACGGGTTTGCAAAGGTTTGATCAGGTTTGTCAACGTCGATAAATACCCAAAATGATACCAAAGGTTACTAGTCTCTCTCTCTCTCCCTTGCTTTCTCTCTCTCTCTCTTACTTTCTCTCTCTTTCCATACACACACACACACACACACACACATATAAAGAGAGAGATAAAGAGATAGAGAGAGAAGGGGGGGAGATGTTTATTCTCACGGCACGCCAGGTTGTTAGAATGACAAACAACCACAGGACATCACAGCTCACTCTTCGACGTGGATCCCCAGAGATGATATGCGAAACTGCGACTGGCATGACGATTTAGACAGATTCAGGGGACATTGTCGCCGCAACGCCCACGGTACAAAGATCTTGCGAATCTTGGGGAAAGCTTTATGACCAACGATGGACATTAAGAGACGTTGGTATGATTCCCACGGACTTGATTGATTAATACCCACTTAATTTGCATTAAAAGTTAATTCAATTTTTTGTTAACTTTAGAAAGAAGAAAAATTAAGTACTTTCCGTTTTAAACATTATCCTAACCGTCTAGCCGTGTTGTAATGGTAAACGAGATTTGCTGATCATTATTATTGAGTTCAAACCTCATTAGGTTCCTCTTGGCAGAATTAAGCTATGCTCAATAAAAAAAAGACATGAGTCCAACGATACGTCCACATTCCACCTGCCATTACTGCCATGCGACAAGGATTTTACTTCGATCAGTATTCTCTGACTAGCTGAGAATATTTTGCTCAATACATCAGGTATAAAAAAATAACTTCCTGAAGTAAGAATGCCTGAATTCTTTGAAGGATGGCCATAAAGTCAGAGTTCAGTTTTGCATTGATATTGTATATTGAATTGAACCCCTCTTTCAAACATAACGTAACAGGCAGAAACTATCCAATCGATTTATTCTCCAAGTTAGAGCACGGTGAAGATGCAGGGATAAAACGATTCTTTCTATCATTTGTCAAAAATCGATTTCGAACATATTTCGAATGGACCAACCACCTACCGACCCAGTTATAGAGATGCATGTGGACTAATCTGAAAATGGTTAGCATTATTTTTATATACAATACACAGAAGGGGGAATTTATTGCTCAATTCTCTCAAGCTGTTAGAAAATAATTCTAAGAAAAATCAATTGGAAAATCTGAATGTTTTACACACCAACAATATAAAATAATCACCGGAAAGTTTACTAATTATTGGAATATAATAAAATAAGTCTGATTAGTCACTCAAAAGGAAATGTCACGTAATCAACAACTATTGGCAACACGCTGTGTTTGGGTGTGGGGGATTAATTAAAGGGACGGAAAAATGGTGATCAATTAATATGCTTTCTCGCCTTTTGTTGGACAGTGATCACTAAGAAGTCCGAAATTCCAGAAAGCAAGCGTGAATGCTATTCATGGAGGAATTTTCGAAAAACAGAAACTGCGTTTTTTCCAGACATAATATGAAATAAATGTTTTAATTTTCAGCCTACAAGCTGCTTTGGTACGGTTCGTGTGCCTGATACGTACATATATGCATACATGCATATATACATAGGCAGATAGCCATACCAACTTCAACACCGAAGAAACCTGTGTGGACAATTTTGATGACAGCTTTGATTGGCAATTTCTAATTAGTATATATACTTATTGCATCTATTAATTTATTGAAATTCTGCGTTGTCAAAAAGAATGAAAATATTTTTTCTTTGATGTATATAATGAAAATCCCGTTATGACTCGGAATGACTTTTATAAGTTTAAAGGAATAATTCCCCGGAGAATTAAACCCATCGATATGTTTTATCGTAGATTCCTTATTGCTAATGTGTAAAATTGTAGATTTCTTGTTGCCAATATGTTGTAATAACGATTCCTCGTTGCCAATATCATGTATTACCAATTCCGTACTGCCAATATATTGTATTGTAAATTTTCGTTGCCAGTATGTTGTATTGTAGATTCGTCATCGCAAATATGTTATATTATCGATTCCTCGTGGCCAATATGTTGTATTGTAGAATCCTCAAATCAAGAATTCAGTTGATTTAAATTTGTTTGCCCATGACACAAACTACAAGCAGAATCTTGGATTGTAAACAGAAAATAATGCTAGCTGATACACTGATTGGACCAATTCACAGCATCGCGTATAATGAATGTGATCCCAGAATTTATAAGCGGTAAATTAGCTATCAAACAGAATAGATTTGTCGCCCGCTGCATAGATAATGTATATAATTCCCCACCCTGAAACAGACGGGATTGATTTATGAGTATACGTATGTATTCAATAATAGTAGGTAAAGGGTCTGTTGTTGGGTCCATCTCTTAAATGAAAAAGATGCATGTTTCGAAAATTAGATTTCAAAATCCAGAATTTTACCTGGATTCGAACATCGGCCTCAGCTTCGAGACATAGGTAAAAAATCAGTCATTAAGTAAGCAAAAAGACAGACGTACAGGCACGATACGATTAATTGACAGATATACTGGATATGTACTCAGATACGAAAGGCCATCAAAAATGACCGATAGATAAAGATAGATGGAAAATAAAATGGTAGATAATAATATTTTCATAGCTATGAGAGACAGGGGCACATATGCAAATAAATGAATACATATATTAGAAGAGTTTAAATATTTACCCGGCACTTAAATGGATGATGTTTTTCCAAAGACTGAGGTAATAAGTAGAGAGTCAGACGTACAGAAAAGTAAGTAGATATTTCAACTCCGTTCAGATTTTGAAAAAACAAAAAACAAAAAACAAAAAAACAAAGAAACACGGGATAAAATTCCAACGTGGTTATTCCACTAAGTCGTCTTCCATACTTTGCTATCCATCCCCTTCCCCTCCCCTCCATTACACCAACTTAATAATCAAAACCATACCCCCTCTCTTAACCCCCCTCCCCACCACCGCCTCCACCACTGGTCAGAGTCTTCCATCTATCAGTACCAATCCACAAAGGCTAATGATATCGACTAATGACAAGTGAGTCTAGACGGATCAAACCGAGGGAAACAAACAAACAAACAATCAAACAAACAAAATGGAAGCAAAGAGACAAACCAACAAACAAAAGAAACAAACAGACAAACAAAAGAAAGGAAGTTCAGGGAGGAAATCTGCGCGCAATGATCCTTCTTAGAAAACCTCCAATTAGGAATTGGTGGAATCATAAGAGGAGAACCAAATTCTATGGTCGGACCGAAAGGTTGCGAGAAAAAAAAATCAAATAAAACATAATCGATCATGTTGAGAAGATATATATATATATATATAAAACAAAACGTGAAGCACTATGAATATGTGTAAATATAAGATTATATATTTCGGTGTTTAGCAATCGACATATGTATGAGTATACATGAATACACACAGGCATATATATATATATATATATATATGTGTGTGTGTGTGTGTGTGTGTGTACATACATTGAATAGATATGAATAGATCATATATATACGTATACTTACATACGAATATAAACGTTTGTGAGTCAAATTCGCAAATATGAATATTGACGAATGTATATTTATACTTACATAAATACATGCATACATACACGCACACACACACACACACATGAATATCTCATATACATCCATAAATACATTAAGAACATTACATGCACACACATATATACATATATATATGCATAGACACATATTCATACATCTATGTGTGTGTATGTAAGATATAAGCAAAAAGTATGGAAAAGCCCCACGGGTTGAGGACTATTTCATATTTAATAACTTGGATATTTAGTAAAAAAAGGTCTATGTCCATAATTGTATTTCTTAGCTCACAGAAAAGATATCTTTGACCAGTATCAATGAGATTATCAAGAAAGCTAATCATCATTTCTTCTCATCTCTCACATTCATTGGACCCTTCTTGTGGAATCGTGGTACATATATATATATATATATATATATATATATATATATATATATATATATATATATATATGAGGGTTCCTACTATATATGATGTATATATATATATTTATATATATATATATATATATATATACATCATATATAGTAAGAACCCTCATTCAAAACTGTCCGCATAAGTTTCTTCAGTTTTGGAGCTGGTCTGGTTGGCTACGTATGTGCGTGCGTATTGCACCCACGTACCCCAGTAATAGAGATAAAGGACTGAAAATTTAAGCATTTACTGATTATGTTTAGAAAAAAAATTATTTTCACCACCCCAGGTCTTTAGTTGGGGGATGAAATGTAAGTCAACGTTAAATTGGTCCCTCCGTTAGTATCCACACTTGTTTTTGAGAAATCGGATTTTTATAGTGATTACAGTCCAACAAAAGGCTAGAGGACATCTTAATTGATCAACCCTTTTTCCAATAGATCACCTTCAACACTGTATGCTCAAAAAAAAAAATGGTCACGTGACGGGTTCTATTGAGTGACCATCCTGATAAGTATATATATGCAAATGTAGATGCACATAAAATATGGTTTGCCGCTAATACGAGATATAGGTTATGGAAGGAAGATGGCCCGGTAGAGTCTAATATTTTTAGAGTACAGTTTTCTGGTGAGGTTATGCAAAATATACAAACCAACCAGGTCCGACATCTCAAATGAAACGAGACTACCCATAGAAACATCAAAACCGCAGACTTTTTTTTTTAGTTCATTGTTCTTAGTTATTGAACAGGACCGCCCATCTACGGTTTTTGATTATTTCTACATCTTTATCATTAATGGCATACTAAAGGGTGATGGCCTACTAATTGTAGATTATAGCAACACACAAAATTGCAAAAAATAAAAAAATACATCATGAAAAAATTGAACTTTGAAGTCGAAATCAAGACCGACGTAAACATATTCCATTCTTATGGTGTTACTTTTAATCTAAATAATGACACCTATAAACCACATAGGAAAGAAAATTCTGAAATTGTATAAAATATACAAGATCTAACCAACCAAACAAAATCGCTTAAAAGATCCCCGAGTCAATAGAAACTAGACTAATGTACAACTCATGAAACAAAATAATGTGCAATATTGTTGGAAATAAACATACTAAAGCCTTAAAGGGCAACAGTTTCAGAAAAAATAGCTTTAAATATGATGAAAAAGTATAATTCAATGGAGTAAAATAAAGCAAAATCATTTAGTATACACCATCATTCAATCTACTTGTAAAAACCAAAATAGGGAAAACATTCCTCCAACCATTGGGTCCGCCCTGCGCCAAGCAACTTATAGTGTAAAATATTAAACAAAAAAGAAAAAAAGGAAAATTAGCTATAGTTGGACGGATAATTTTAATGAGTTTATAACAAAACATAACAAAGAAGTGTTTAGCAATAATACCAGCGGGAAAAGCATAAATAAACCAGATTGCGATTGTATTAACAGGACCCTTTGCAAAACAAATGTCTCAAATCGAATATTGTATATCAAGCTGAAATATCAACCCAAGAGAAACCTTTAAAATTGAGATACTGTATAGGAATATCCAAAACATCCTTTAAACTAAGATTAGCCAACCATATATCATCAATTACAAACGAAAAATACGAAAACAGTACTTAGTCAATATGTTATTTAAGATTAACCGGTAGCTACTTCACACCTACAGCGAAATGGAAAATATTGAAGCAAACACACGTATGCAAGAACATTGAAACCCTATGTTGCCTATGCCTAAATGAGAAATTTAAAATTCTCTCCTATGTCAATAGAACGGAAGAACAAAAAGCCGAATTATCAAATAGAAAAAATGAAGTAGCGTTAAAGTGCCGCAACGTTTAAAATTTCTGCTAAAAAGCATAATTTAGCACCCCACATACAAATATACAAAATCTAAGCACCATGGCTATCTTAATAGCAGCATTATTATCAACATTACCATTATTATTATTTTATACTCCAGCCACTTCAAGAACAACCCAATCACCTTTTCATAATTATCTTGGATACATAGATACATACCAAACCGAGAATGAATAAAACAATTTAACTAACAACTAAGGTCATGTAAAAGTGAACCTCAACCCAGGAAAAGTAAGAATAAAGTACCTTCAGAGAGGAAACATATCACTAAGAGCTGTTTTTTAAGCAACATTCAGATAAAAATGATGCCAATGGTATCTCCTATTGATTTATAGTTTATAACTACGAGACAATTAAGTACCTCCGCTATGTAAAAGAGAAAAAAAACATAACAAGCAATGACCAATGATTAAACAAGGAAAAGAAAAAGGAAAGATGTATGAAAAGAATACGACGAAGGTTCCCCACCCTAGAAAGATAGACATACACCCACAAAACGTCCTAAATAGGGATCTAAAATGAATGGAATCATTCGCCTGAAGAGGTCCGAATAGGGCAGAAACATGGACGTATTTGTGTAGCAAATCTTTCATTTCATAATGTTCCAAGCTCTACTCCAACACAACCTAATGTTTAATGTTGAATGTATCGAGCACTTCATGAGATAAACCTATCACACATCGCATATAGCATTATATCATAAATCACATTGTATTCCTGAGTTGTGCTAAATGTATATATATATATATATAGAGAGAGAGAGAGAGAGAGAGTGAGTTAGAGAGAGAGAGGGGGAGAGATTGAAAGAGGAAGAGAGAAAGCTCAAACCTTTTCGTGAATGCCTAGTTATAGGCATGACGCGTTACTTTGTGAAACGGAGGGATGGACGTTATTTTCTTTAAAATATTAAAAATATTTGTGCTGTAGGCGTTTCGTCATCATTCTCGAAACCTTCTTCATAATTGTATTATGTTGGAAGTGAGCATTGCAGAATATTCCTCAGTTAACAACAAACAAATACACACACACATACACACATATATATAGAGAGAGAGGGAGAGAAGTAGGGAGAGATTGAGCTTTCGTTAGTGGGACATGTCAGAAGAATAGATTTCACTTTACTTCCATGAAAACACTTACACCATCACATTCATCTCTCTCACCTCCCATTTCTCCCCTTTTCTCTGTATCTCTGTCTCTTATCTCTCTAGATATAGAGAGATATATATTACAAAAAATCACTAAATGTTTTTTTCAAAATTGATAACTCTCTCTATGTAGAGATAATATTGATATAGATATATGAATATATGTTTCCTCTCTCTCCCCTTTCTCTCTTTCCCTCTCTCTCCCCCTTTCTCTCTTTCCCTCTCTCTCTCTCTACACACAAACATAAATATATATATATATAGAGAGAGAGAGAGAGAGAAGAACGGAGAATCATTTACGAAGTTAAGCTTAGTGTGTCACCTAATGAGAATCGATCCCATTCCAGTAGCAAATGATTAGTGTCTATAAGTTGCCATCCATTGCTTCTTAATAGGAAAAGCGTCATAATATTGATATTTTCAAAGCTTGTCTCGGTACGGCTCAAAGACAAAAGAGATGGACACCGGGGAATAATTGAATCAACTAACGTAGTAATGACCTGCGAGACAAGCCTGCTAACCCTTGCTCCACGACATGACGCCAATACTCATTTTGTAATATTAGCCAAGTCAGGCACATAGACACAGCAATATTAAGATAGAGGCAGATCATTATTATTGGGGTGAGTGCGAACACAGAACGCACACTATTATTCTTTCGGAATTTTCAAAAACTGATAATTTAAAAATATGCCCCATTGTCCCATTAGTGACCTCAGTAAATTTGGTGGTCATAGCTCTAGCTGTTCTTGAGTTATGCGAGAATAGACTAACGAACAAAAATGCATTTAATGAATTGAGAAGCATGCAACGTGTGCATGAGAGAATCATGCTCAACCTTTCATTGAGAGACCACGAGACATCACAGTATATCAGGAAGAAAACGGGAGTCCGAGGCATCATAGAAACTATTAAAAGACTGAAATGGCAGTGGGCAGGCCATGTTGCAAGAATGACGGACACCGATGGACATCGTGACTCACAACATGATCACAGAGATCACATGCGAAACAGAGGCCGACAGAATACAAGATGGGGAGATGAACGAGACAAATTCAGAAAATACTTGCTCCGCGACACCCACGATAGAGAGTTGTGGTGAATCCTGAGGAAGGTCTATGTCGAACGACGGATGTTAAAAGATTGATGATGATGAATAAGATTTATAAGGCATGAATGTGTGTGCGTACCCAGACCCCCAAAATTATTTTGTGTGATTTTCGATACGATTGACAGTGCTGCAACGACTGCAGGAAAATATGACTTTGATCTTGAGAAGATATGTAGGTTTAGGGCAGGTTTGCAGGATATTATGAAGTTTTCAAGAATTGTATGAAACAAATGCGTGAAGCGAAACCTTCAGACACATTTTCGTATTTCAAGCCTTCCACATCAGCGACAACAGCCACCACCTTCGACATCGAAACAGACAGACATATAAAATGTTATTTTGGGTTCTGGAGACGCTCAAATATTTCTTCCACATAAGTCATTTAATTGCTCCCTCGTTTTACGCCATTTTGGATGGTGGGGAAACATGTAACTGATCTATATGTTTTCTAAAAGTAAAGTAGCGTAAAACGAACTTTTGAAAAACGGAGAATACCTCTATTTGGTTAAACCAACAGATATTGTGGATAACTGAACTGTTTTTACGTCTCCCATAATCTAACTACATAACGAACAGTGTGACTTTTTCTGTTTGTTTCTTCATCCGTAACTTCTGCTACAGCACACGGCAGACACTACAGTTTGATCTTAGTCAGAGAACCGAGGAGTAAAACTTAAGTCCTTAGAGCACGAAGTTCCGATCCATTTGTAAATAATCTTTTTTTATGGTTGCTATGCTAGCAATTGTCCACTCGGATAGCGTAATAGTTAGCACCTTTACTTCCCAAGCAGTAGGTCCTGGGATCGATTCCTGGTATTGGTGAAGAGAGTGGAAAACTCTTCATTAGATTTCAGTGGCTGATTGAGTATACTCTCGGTTGTTTGATTAGGTTGGAAGTATCCATTCGGCGGATTTGCATCTTGTTAAGGGATTTGAAAAGATCGCTAAACTGACGCAGGCAAGACAAACCCAGGTTATATACTCTATCGGGGATCGTGTTTTAAAAGAAGACAGCTTTGCCTTTACTTCAAGTTAATGTTTGATATATATAATTAATCTTTTTGTAATTTAAAAGAACTGCTATTGCACAGACATATGAATAATCAACTGGATTTTGTAAGCTGACCCTCTTCCTCCTTGTCTTGTCTTTAGTATTTTCTGCCTACCTTCATCTATTGAACACTCGAAGAGCTTCCTTTTATTTGTGCTTTGAAATTCTACCAGCTGCCTCACTACGGCATTTGTCACCATTCTCTTTATTCACCGGACTCGATGTGTGAACTTTTATAAACATTTAGATGAACTAACTTCACAATTGATTGTGATTAGTTTTTCTTTTTCATCTTAATTTTTGCCTTTCATTGCCATGCTTATGAATCGTGTTTCCGATCCAGAGAATTCTCCGAAACGAATTTTCCAAGCATTTTTACCTACAGAAAAACAGTTGCCATGTATTTTTTTTCAATACAATTGTTTATTTTTGAAACCAATGATATTTCGTATATACGGATATACATTCATATTCGTATGCAATATTCATATACACATGCATGTTTACGTAAACATACAGATGCGCACACATACACATATGTACTTACATACATACACACACGCACATATATATATTCACATATACATATACATACACACACTCAAATATATTCATATATACATTGATAAGAATATATGTAGTTGTCTGTACGTATATTTATAAATATAAAAGCCCATCCGTACACATATACTCAGGCATATCTCCACGAATCGAAATAAACAGCGACTTACACATCCGTATGCACATGCATATATATACACACACACACACACACACACACACATATATACATTAATATATACTCACATATACATACACGAATGTATTCATACATACATTGATAGGAATGTGGCTGTGTATACGTATAGGTTTAAATATAAATGCCCATTCGTACAGGCATATCTTCACGAATCGAAATAAACAGCGATTTAGCCACATGATTGAAAAACATTTAAAAGTCATAAAACATCAATAAACAAATTTGCTCTGAGATGGGGACAGACAGAGGCAGAATATATGAAGATAAGCTCAACTTGAGCACGAAATCTCATTAATAGAAACCTATCACTTTCTTGTATAATTTTTTTCTAGAATTTTAAGCGGAAAGTTTGTTATCAATATCAATTTCACTGGGGGTTTTTTCCCAATGACCCATGTACATGTGTGTGTGCGTGCGTGTATGAGAGAGAGAGAGAGAGGGAGAGAGAGAGAGAGTATGCGTGTTTGCTTGCTTGCAACTAAGCGTCTGTGTGTGTGTGTGTGTGTGTCCATGCACGTTCGTTCCAGCCATTTTAATTTAATTTGCCGGGAATCCTTCAGTGTCGGTCGCTGCTTTGAGAAGGATCGAAAAGTTGTCTGACCGGACAAACAAGTTAATGATACCCTCCTTTGAAATTTTGCATTACTGTATGTACTTTTGTTGTCTACCATGCTTTTTGTCTTATTAGTGAGTTGAGTCCTTTAAGTCAGAGACTACACCATGTTTCCCTCTCTTTCCTCTTGACTATTCCCGGTTGATCTCGCCAGGAGAACCAGGAGATTGGATTAATGATGTCAGATAAACATCACGACGATATTACCCAGCTTTGATAGTTGATTGGTTGAAGCAGCAGTAGGCAACCTACGGCCCGTGGGCCAAATCCGGTCAGCGTAGGTACTGGCACAGACAGGCCTGCGAGCAAATATGCGGGAATTTTGCTTGCATTTTATGTTTTAAAGGTTCTTTGTGCCTTTTTGATACATTTAAACGATGCCTTGATTGAAATAAATTGCGACTAATTTGAGTTCAATAACTAATTGGCATATTTGGTTAGGCACTATTGATTTTTTTGCAAGTGTTATTCATTGATTTGAGGCAAAATATAACTAGATGTATTTGAATGGATAATTTCAATATTTCAAACTTGTTCTAAAGATTATCTAACACATCATCCACTTATGGATACGCAATCAAAAAAGAGACAAAAAAGGTTCTCAGGCCCGGGGTTTAAAATATTGAAACGGGGTGTGCACTGTCGTTAGTTTAATCCCGAGTAACTCCCATCCGAAGTTTGGAATACAAATACACCTTTGTTTTTCAAAAGTTTGTCTAACATCACTTTTCCAATTTAACGAAAAGAGACGAAAAACCTAGTGTTCAGCACTTGTTCTGCAGCGAGTCGTTATAGAGAGAGGGTGAACACCTTCTTCTTTTCTCTCGTGTACCGTCTCCAGTATCTTTCACCATGCCGACCTCCGACGACCAACATCAATTTTGCGATTGGGGAAATGCGATTTTGCAATTGGCAAATGTTTCTTCGCTTTACACCATTTTTGACTCTCAAAAAAAAAATGCCTCACGTTTGGATTGTGAGGGAAATCTGTATTTAAAAAAGGAAACTCCATTACTTTCTACGGATTGTTCTTTTTTGTTTTTGTTTTTTCATCCAGTGGAGTTTCCAATAGAATTCCCCAAGATTTGAACAAGCACAAATTCCGTGTGTTCTTGCTTTTGATTGCATTGCTTTCAAATACTCATTGGTCCAGTTCAAGGTTACTTAACAAACTAGTTTGGTAACTCTATCAAATTACCCAACTCCTTGATTGATTCTGAATGAAAATTTAGAAAAACGATGCCGGTTTTAACAATTCAATTTAAATTTCTTTCCTAGCATATAGCATTCCGAACCCCAGAACGTGCCTTAGTAGGTACATATATATATATATATATATATATATATATATATATATATATATATATATATATATATATATTGTACAGTTTGATTGGATTTATCCGACATTATGATAATGGAGAGAGACAATACGGAAAATGCTTTTTAAAGGCGAAACATGTCACTGAATAAAGGCTTACTAAAAAAAAGAATTGATTTCCCCATTGTCTCTTTTCATTATCATATGCCTTTCCCCATAATAAATACACACGCGTTCATAGACTTCTTGGTACACGTTTACTTAGCACCGACTTCTCCGTACACAACTGCTAAGCTCTAGGATAACTCAGCGAACGATAACTGAGCGCATCACAGCAACAAGGACCTACAGAAACAAACAATGAAATCAAAACGATTTATTGAGATACGAAAAATAGAATTATTCATCGAGTCAAATTATTTTAGTGAATTTGTGTACTTCTGGAGTTCATTTTGATGATTTATACTTCGCAGGAACAAACTATAGAACTCTTTATATACGGCGTTGTTTTCTTGGACTATTAGTTGCCGGAAAATGCATGGTGTGTCTGTACTTACTATGTAGTATTTTTGCCTCGAGATGTAGAGGAAAACAACAGAAGATTTGTATTCTAGGTTGTATTGAAAAAAAAATGATTATAAATCACATTTACTACGCTTTCATTTGTAACACTAGTAAAATCCAAGATCCTTACTTGGTGTAGGTATATACAACACAGAATTTCTACAAACTAACCAAATAAACAAAAACAAACAGTAAGATCCTGCTTCGAAGAGAACATCAGACCTCAAACAATCCTTGTAAAACCGTTGATATGAAAACGGTAAGACAGTTGCAACTGAACTGAATGGCAGTCGTTGTAGTAGTTGTATTATTATTATTTTTAAAAATGGAGATTTTTTTTTGTTTCAAAAGCTAGCTTTTTAGATTTGAGCAGACGACATAAGAATATTGAAGCTGTAGGAAGCAATATACAAAATATGGAGTGAAAGTAAAATCGATAGAAAAAAAACTTATTGCATAAGTAAAAATCGGGCAAGAGGGAGGGACGGGTGTTGGGTGGCAGTGAGCAAAGAAAACATTCGTCATGACAACAAAATGTTTATAGATTTGAAATTGGTGGGGAAGGTAATCGAAATTAGAAAAACAGATAAGAATGGGATGAATGAAAGAAGAAGGGGCTGGGAAAAATAATCTGAAGAAAAAGATGAAAGAAGAAGATTCAATGAGAGAAAAAAAAAGACGTAGAATAAAATGAAAAATAAAAAGATGAGGAAAAGAGAAGGAACAAACGAAGAAAAAAGAGAAAAAAAACCAAGAAGAAGGGGGAGAAGAAGAAGAAGAAGAAGAAGAAGAAGAAGAAACAAAGGGCGAAGAAAAAATAGCAACAGGAAAAAAAGAAGAAGAAAAAACGAAACAAACTGACGAAAGAAAGAAGAATCAGAGGAGTGTGAAGAAAAACAAAACAAAGCGGCAATAAGGAAAAAGAGAAAAGAAATGAAGAATAAATTGAAGGAAAAGAAGAAATTAGAACATTAAATAGAAAGAAAAAAGAAAGAAAGATGGAAAGATGCGAACAAACAAGAAAGAGTGGAAGAGAAATTGATGAGAGAGGGAAATAAAGGGAGTGGAAGAAATTGAAGAGGGTAGAGAGAGCGAAAAAGGAGAATGGAAGAGATGAAAAAGAGAAGAAACAAGAAAAAGGAGAGATCACGAAAGAGAGAAGAAGAAGAAGAAAATAGACGAAAACATTCACGAGAGAGGGAAAGAACAAAGTTCTAATCGGGGGAAAAAAAAGAAAAAGAGACTAGATAAATAAACTAAATAAAAGAAAAATATTATCGAAAAATATCAAGACAGAAGGAAGAGAGAAATGAACAGAAAAAAATCATTCGAATAAAAAGAAAGAAAAGCAAAGAGAGAAACTGAAGAAAAAAAGGAAAAGAAATAAAACAAAAATGGCTGAGAAATATTCCGACAAAATCGCCCAAAAGAACGCACGAACTACAAAATGGCGGTATTCATTGTTATTGTGTTGCATCTAAACGTTCCTTGTGCCTGCAAGAAAGAGAGAAAGAAAAAAAATTAAACAATGAAAACATTCTGGGAAAATTATGGGCAAAAAAGGCCTTAGAAGCTTTCGAAATAAATATAGAAGCCAATGACGATAAATAAAGATAAGTTAAGTATGTAAAACGGAAGAGTATATAATGTAGAAAGACACGTGAATAACGAAAGCCATATACAAATAATAAATAATGCATTAAAATAAAACTAAATACAGGAAGAAAAAAAAGGGTGATATGAAAACTTGCCTCGGCTAAACCGAAATTATATTGTCGACTATCTTATTCAGAATGTATTATTGTTAAATCTGGCCGATTTGAGTTCACTCAACTTCTAGCTTTTCAGCTTCCCAAACCGTAAAAGCCGTTCCTGCGGACATTTTGCTGAAGCAGATAAATTCAAAACTAAAAGAATTAAACAGAAAAAAAGTAGGCGGTGATTTCAAGCCCTATTTTTCTCTCCCCCCCCCCCGTTTTTGTCAGCAGAGTTGCAATCGAAGAAAAATCTTTGTATCGAGTCTTTCAGGCTAATTTTATATTTATCTAGTCAGTAAAATTAGTCAGAATAAGCGACAGAATAAAGCATGCATGTTTTCAAATTGGCTGTAGCTTTGCGTTTTGGAGACTTTTATAAACTATTTGAGCGTGGAGATAAAAACAGAATCGAAATTTTTTAGAAAGAAGATAGGGCAAAAAGAAATTGAGAAACAGAAATATGATATAGAAATATAAACTCGACATCTCAGTCAATAATTTAACAACCGTAGCGTCAAAATTTGAAGGAATGCAAAAAAGTTCCAGCCAAGAATTAATATGGTCAGAATAATAATTAAATTCTATTTATGACATCGCTGGCATTTTCTACTGGAAACCCTGTACAGAGTAAAAACATCTGGAAACATCTAGATTCTGGAGAATCTAGATTATATTGGTAAACCTCTCAAAATGAGGTCCCTAAAAGGTCGAATTAAGCTTTTCTTTTCGAAAAATCCAAAAAGTATTCCCAGAGGGTGTCTAGTGGAGTACATGCGTCAATTTTCAAAACTGTAAACTAAATGGTATGGAGCTGGAACATACACAAACACACGTCCATATTGAAAAAGGTAGACGCCTTCGCCACTTTGGGGGGCTACCGGTTGTTCAAAACGCTAAGAAACATATTTCTTTTTTTTTTTTGACCTTGAAAAAGATTTCTGTCAGGACTTTTTGTGAGTCCCTTTCAGAAGCTAACGCTACAATTTCTAAAGTATGGAACTTCAAAATGAGTCGAAAAAGACCCCCAAATGTTGAGTTGTTTTTGTTAGTACTCACCACGAGAACGAGAACCCTAACTCAAATCTTAATCCCAAAGCCTAAGTTTAACCCTATCCGGAGACTGGGGCTAACAATATAAACTTGACTGTCAATTCCCAATGTTTATTAAATTTCGGTCTGGTAGGGACCTACGACAAAGCCCCGATATGCTACGTTTTTATCGTTTTTTTAAAAAAATATCTTTTGAGAGTTAGTCTCAACTTCAGGCAATGCTGCAAAATATCTTACAACTTGACTTATCTGGAGCCTCAATGTAAAAAATACAATTCTTCCGGTATGAGGGAAAGGTTGAAATGATTTGCTTCTCCAAGATCAAATTGCTGCAAAAATGTGACCCCTAACTAACGTTACAAATTGAATTTGTAGCTGGGGGAAAGAAAAGGCAACTTTTCCTTCCTTCTTAGGACTCTGTATTTTGTAACTATGGACCTTAGTTTTTGTTGCTGACTCACAAGCCGTAGTGAGTGACTTCTATCTCCGTCGAGTGATATCCACTATTGTAATCTCGTCCCAAATGAAGCTAAATTTCATAACTCCAAACATTCTCATTTGATATTAGTGTAGAGAATCCAGTGAGTTCGATCCTACTAAATGTCACACTATAATAACCTTTGTACAAAACTAAGCTGTACAAATGTTACCTACTGTCGCAAATTGGATTTGCAAATGAAGTTCGCTTAGATATTTTGATCATTACCAGACGTCCAAAAAGTGTGGCATCGTGCCAGACAAAGTTAAACCATGTCATTATCAATTCACATATGCATGAGTACGAGGGGGCCAAGATCAAATTATGCAGCCGTAGCACAACCTTGCAAACCAGTTGTAATGAGTTCAATCCTCACTGGGAACTGTACTATTGTGGACCTCTGTCACAAAAACGCTTGCCGTAACGCTAAGGCTAACAGATTATTCTTCTTGCATAGATTGATCTCAATCCTCACCGAGTTCATTAGTAATAAAGCCGGGTAAATTACTTCACATATACGCCACTAGTTGTGCGATAGAAATTGAACTAAATGCAAATCATTCTATCTTGAACCTACCATAGTGTAATACACGTTTTCCCCGATATCCAAAAGTAGGGCATTTCTATTACACACTCTGAAAGTCGAAATGGTG